>VRYO01002355.1:7044591-7157118 GCA_009812075.1 Sialia sialis
TCAGGAGAATTGCCAACATGGAAGTACGAGCCACGGGGGGAGCAGACGTTCCCTGCCCCTCAGCACCGCGCAGAGTGAGCGGGGAAGACGGGAACAGGCGTTCCCCACCCCTCAGCTCCCGGTGAGTGGCTGGGCCCCTGCCGCTCCCGCTCCCGGCGCTAACCCTCCCGCTCCCGAAGCAGCTCTGGCACTGCTGCCTCCTGTTCCTGCTGCTCCCGCTGCGCTGCCTGGCCCCTCAGCAGCACCCCCACCCTGCTGCGTGGGGGAAAAAAACAAAACAAAACAAAAAAAAACCCCAAGCGGCTTATCAACCAGTGTGGCTTATTTATGGACAATTTCCGTGGTCCTCCTGGCTACCCGGATGTGCGGCTTACAATCGGGTGCGGCTTATAATTGTGAAATCACTGTAAATAACACCTGCTTTATTTCTGATGATGTGGTACTTACGGGTCAGATTCTGTAGCCTTTCC
Source organism: Sialia sialis (assembly GCA_009812075.1). Classification (NCBI taxonomy): domain Eukaryota; kingdom Metazoa; phylum Chordata; class Aves; order Passeriformes; family Turdidae; genus Sialia; species Sialia sialis. The sequence goes on from VRYO01002355.1 coordinate 7,045,062, forward strand.
ATGATGATTCTCAATACAGTCAATAAGGGAAAAACAAAATAAACTGCATTTCCCTCCCTGAGAAATTCAACAGACCTCCTTAAACCCTGTCCATCTTCTAAAGGGAGCTTCTGTTACGTGATTACTCAGACTCCATTTTCTAGTTGAAATGTATCACATGTCTCCTTGTGTGAATAAGATTAGGTAACTTTCTCTTTAGGGAACTTCTTCGAGCACAATGGAGTCTTGTGATCTTCTCAGTGTGGCTAAGGAGGAAATGAAGGTTTAATGACAAGCAATTTCATCTTCAGGCTGTTCTTTATTATCTGTCACTTTCTTGTCACTTCATATTAAATGATGACAGTTTAGGTTCAGTGCTGTTACTCTATTTTTGAACAAGTTTCTTGGAGAGCATGTTTGATATTTGAATAATCAAAGAAAAATTCTCCAGCACCTTTTTTCTAAGAGTTTGTGTGGCTTTCATGTGAAGTGACCCAGTCTTCGATACTATGTTTGATCAAAACAAATAATTCTTTTGAACTTCTGAGATGAAGAAAAGAATTTTTTTCTTATTTTGTATTTATCTAATATCTTAAGTAAACATTGGTTAGGCTTGTTTGCCAGCTAATAGGCAGAGTAGAGAAATAAAATGTGAGATGTCCATAACTTTTTATCTATACTGTTTGGGGTTAATCAAATGAGAGGCAAAAGAGAAGAACTTTAGTACCTTAAACCCAGTCTTTTTTTCTGTGTATGCCGTTTTATTCAGGCAAAGCACATTATAATTACATATGATTAGTAGGTGCATAGGCAGTTTGTCTAATTGGATGTCTGCCTGTTTTCCACAGGCGGGATGAGAAATACAGTTTTAAAGTCTAGACACTGCTGCTTGAAAAGCAGAACCATAGTTGACCTCACGGGTGTAAGTAGTTAGGAGATTAATTACTAAAGGATCTTTCAGATAAACTGGTTGGACTACATGCATCTTCACTTTACCTCACTTGCTTCATCAGAGGAGTTGAACTCACATCTAGTCTCTATTTCAGTATTTCATGTGTACTTTATTGGGAAAAGGTATTTTTGTATTTTCTACCACTATGAATCTGTAATCTTAAAACAAAATATAACTAAGTATAAGCTAATGTAACCTAATACCACATCATCCAGCTATTCAGTAACTAATACATCTGGCTAAGATGGCAACAAGATGTTACTCCACTTGGAATGCACTTGGAATAATAATTCTTGTAATGTGGAGCCTTAAAGAGGGCACAGTATCATTCCTGTGGTTGACAGTCAAAACTCCAGTGCACCTTTTGTAGGAAAAGGGAAGTTTGCTGACAGTTTTCACATTCTGGTTATGCACCTGCCACCAGCACTTGTTGTCTCTCTGAACATGGCAGTTTGCAGTGCTGGCTACAGAATGAGCAAAAGTTATGAGTTCTTGGTAGTAACCACCCCCACTGACCATGTGGCTGGAGAGCTTTCCTGCTCATTCTCAGGAGGAATGTACACTCTCCCTGATGTTTAGATGCAAGGTAGGATTTTATATTTCATGGTTCTGCATGTAGAAGTTACTCCTGGAAGTTACCTGAAAGATTCAGGCTGCAACTCAGTTCCTTCTTTATTAGGCAATGAATGTGTTTCTAATGTACCATGAGTTCACCCAGAAAATAGCTGGATTAATTTCAAGAAATTAGATTCAAGAAAGTTTAAAGGTAGCTGAGATGTCTCAGTACTTCTTTTGGAGTATATGTATATATAAATGGTTTTAGGTACCCGAATTATAAAATTGAAGAGTTAACAACGCATTTTTATTGTAGTGCCATGAAAGTTGTTCAGAGATAATACCCTGCATTATTAAATTTTTATTAAACGCTGTTTGGAACAGAAAATATTATGGACACACTAAATGTGTGTATTCTGTTCTTGGGTAGACTAACAATGCTTCATAGTGTACATTGCAGGATATTAAACCAATGGTTAGTTACTTACATATATGCTTGTGTATCTATCCATACATATACAAGAATATATATATATATATATATACATAAAAATATATAATTAGGGTTTTTTTTATTTAGTATTTCCAATAAAAATGAGTTTTCTGGTGCACTGAAATATCTGAATGGTAATCCAAGACCATCAAGGAGACAATCATAAATGCCCCCCAAAATCATGAAACATGGAAATGAAGGTCCTGAGTCAATTGACAGATTAATGCGTCTATAAATTATGTACATATACACAAAGCTCTGTACTGTTGAAAATACAGATGATATTATTTTAAAAACTACATGATCATATGCAAAGAATATCTAAAATTTGTGTAATTATCCAGATTTTAACCTTTAATAATTAAAATTCAATAAAGAATTTTTTAGGAGGTTTTTTTGTTGTTTTGTTTTGTTTTTTACCAAAACTACATTTTATTTTGTAATGATTAATGAAGTTCTGGTTTAAAAGTAATATTTTAAGACAGAAAATTCATGTAGCTCCAAGGATGAACAGCAAATAATTATAATAAGGTAATCCAAATCTTAGCCAGTTAATGACCTGTTGCCTTATATTTTTAAGTAAGTATCTATCATCCTCAAGTATTAATGTGAACTAATCTATTCTAAATATCAGTGGATATTTATATTTGGTCTTAATTTCCTGAAGTTTGGTATAACTCACAGTATTTTAATAGTGTTCTAGTGTGTTTTTAGTTGGACTGAGTAAAGTAATTAAATCAGGATATCTGCTTATCTAATTTTTTGTTTTTTCTAGTTCTAGCCAAATACTTGCTTTAGTCACAAAGCCTTTAGGTACCATCTTTCTCAGTTTTAGATACTTGCTGAGAATGGGTTGAGGTTGGGAGGGACCTTCTGAAGTCTTCTGATCCAACATCCCTGCTTGAGCAGAGGCTCACTGAGCTGCTTGCCCAGGGCTGTGGCCAGATGGCTTTTGAATATCTCTGAGGATGGGCGCTGTGGGCAGCCTGTGTCCATGCTTGATCAACCCCAGAGTGTAGAAATGTTTGCTCTTGTTCCGAGGGACTCCCCTGTGTTTCAATTTGTGCTCTTTTTCTTTTCTCCTGTCACTGAGCACCACTGAGGAGAGGCTGTTCTCTTTGTACCATCCCTTCAGGCATTTATATATGTTGTCTCTTCTGACCTTTCTTTTGCATTATACAGTGTTGTGTGTTCTAGAATATACCGATAAATTTCTGCTCACGAAGAACATGGAAAAGCTGTGTCTGTCTTTAATGTTGAATTGTTCTCAACATTGTTAAAATTCTTTCCTGGCTTTACGTGTTTCAGATGAATTCACTCATGGTATTAAAATTGTGGGATTTAAGCTCAAATAATCAATGATAAGTATTAATTTTCTAAGTATAATTCATCATATCAGACTTCTAAATCTCTCCTATAATGTTCAAATTCTTACTGTGCCTAACTTGTTTTGAAAAACTTGCTCAAATACATAGGAAGCACATTTAAATTTAAAAGAGGATTGGCTAAAAAAATAATTCCTAAACTTATTTTAAAACTGTCTAGGTAATTTAATTTTCTCATAAAAATTCATTAAAATTTAGTACATGAGTACGGTGTTATTTGTGGTTTGGTTATTTTGGCTTTTCGTTGTCTCTTTATCACAGTGGCTCAAGAATTTAGATGCTTCAGAGACCTCTAAAAATTCGAATCTTGCTGCAGTCCTTTCAGACGTTTGTCAAGGCCAGAATTCTGTGCAAGCCAAGGTGATTGGTTGGGCCTGAATGCTTAATAAATACCATATGACAATGAAGGAACTGGCATAATAAGGAGTTGTGCTTGATTACCTGGTGCTGATGACCATCCTCAGTTTACAGCTGAGTAGGAAAGCAGCCATCAACAGGAGAGAAAGGGGTACTGAGCTCATCAGTTTTGAGTTAAAACAAAAAGGTCAAAATGATCTGTTTTTATAACCTGTCAAAAAATATGTCATCCCACAAATTTTAGCCTACTTTTAAGGAAGCAGGGTTTAACAAATGCTCTTCCTATTCCATCTAATAATTTTGAGCCTATTCAAACATTTGTCATAATGAAATAGTTGTCTTAAAATTGTTATGTTCCTTTAGGTTTCAGAAAGTTAACGACTGAATAGAAAGATCAGCCAGACACCTGAATCTGACATTCACACCACCCACAGTCCTGTTTTACTTCAGACCAGGTTGGGCAGAATACCTGGTAGCATTTGGAATGTCTTTGGTGCTTTTCTCCAGCACACTTTCCCCAACACAATTTAATCCTAAAGGATTTGAATGCACCAAGAATTCTCTGTCAAGGAAAGCAAAGTATAAGAATTAACTATGATAAGGAAACGAAGTTCAAAAATCCACTCTCAATCAAAATTAAAATGCCAATGTGGATGAATGCTAAATGTTTTAGATTATTGTATGGCAATTTGTTTGTGTGTATGAGATACTGAAGGCCTGGGGTACAGTGAGATGTGAGTCATAAGCAGTAAAAACAAATTCAGGGGCAGCAAAAAGATATGAAGGACCTTTGAGTACTTTGTGCACCGTCTGAAGGACAGAGTACTAAGTGACAAGGAAAGGATGCTTGGGACACAGGAATTCATACAATAAGCTGTACATAGTGCAGACTCCCAATCTGTTTGTAGTCTCTCTGGCCATGTCACTCATGCTTACTTCCTGCTGTCCTGAGTGGCCATGGGGTTACTCTTTGTGTGTGCTCATCCTATCTGTCAGTGTTGTATCTGTTATGGTCAGAGAGATGCCCCAATCTCCTTGTTGTCACAAAGAAGATTAAACTTGAATGAGGCCTTTCTTTCTAGTTATTGTGAACACTCTGTGGCAACTACACAGTAAGGAAGCAATAATTGCAGAAGTTCTTTCCTGGTTTTAACTATAGACAATGTTTGAAAAACTTGCACATTTTATTTTGGAAAATACTGGTGGAATTGAGCTGTAGGTATTGTATTGATTCTGCCTGTACATGCAGTAAATTTAAGTTGTCCTACTTAACATTCTGTAAGACAAAAAGGAAAAATATGCTTTTAAAAATTAATAGATCTTTTATTATGTTAATTACTTGTATGTGTTCAAATTCTACTAATATTTATATTAATTGTATATTCCTTCAGGCATTCCAAGGCAATGTCAAACAGCAGCATTAGGGAAGTAGTACATTCATTATATTTTCCTATAAGTTGTCATATTGTCATCAAATTATTTCTCATCTTTTGACCTGTCTGTCCTGCTTTTATTGACTCTAAATTTATGCAGATTCTCAGCTATAATTGTTTCAAAATAGAGGTACAAAGGAGTACATATACTATCAGCTTTTGTGTAAGAAATAGTTTCTTAGATAAAGCCTGTGACTTTCTGAACCTGTAAATTTCTTGGTTTTGTGGATTTAGTGATTACTGAAGGCATAACTCTGCTGATTTGTTGGTGGCAGTGACTATTGCTACTGAGTTAAGGAACAGGTTTTAAGATACATGAATTGTAGGCGAATGCTTTGGGTTTGATCCAATATTGAATTATTGTCAAGAACCAGTAATACAGACATGATCTTTTGCAGCCATGGTGACTAGTAGATCTCATAATATCATGTCACATCACAAGGTGCTTTTATTTTAAACTGATATGATTATTTCTTTTTTTCTTTCCCAAAAGAGTTGTGAGTAGTTTTTGAAACAGATTAAACACAGATTTTCCTATTCATTTATTCATGCAAGTATGTTTCCATGGCGACAATTCTGATTTCTGCTGCAGTTCTAGACAGTCATTTATCTGTAGATCAGCAACACAAATCAACTTTTCTGCATGTTGTGACAGTCCTCAGGCGATTAGTTCTCAGGCTACATCTTAAGTTTTTTTCCCATGTTTGCATTTTCACATACAGGTGTAGTATGCTTCTCCTTGAAGAAAAGCACAAAATCACTTACATCTTATGCGTTTAGACATATTATTTAGGTGCAGTTATACATAGATTAATGTTAAGAAGTGTTGGAGTACATCTGGTGAATGAGATTGATCCCATATTGCCACAGAGACCTGAGGGTGAACCATTTTCTTTCCCTTTCTTGTACTTTCCCTGACATCATAGCAAAAACAAACCTGCTGCACTCCCAGCAGGTGCCATGCTTTGGACCAAAGTGGTGAAGTTTGCTGCAGACAGAACTTGGCCTGTGGCTGTAAGCACATTGCTTAAGATTTTCATCAGTGCCTTAAGACTTTCAGGTGACTGCTGGCCCGCGGGCAAAGTGGTGAAAAAGTGAGTGATGCTGCTCCGTATTCTCAAGAGCACATTGACCACATCCCATTGCATTGTCATGCTTTATAGTGAGCTGCTGAAAACTTGTGTCACTTGTGATACAAATGCACCCTAGTGGAGGGTGTTTGAGGATATAAAGCTTGCAGAAGTAGTAGTGGATTATGCAGAATGTTACAAATGGGTGATTGCTGATCTGTTCAGAAAAATGATCTGAGAGACACCCTTATATAGCTTAGATTAGGATCATAATATTCTTGTGTGTTCAGTAAAGTTCTGTTAATACCACAGAGGGATTTATATTCCCTGTTTTATCAGTACATGAGAATATAGCTGCAATATTTTAGGTAATTTTAATAACTATTTTTAATTAACAGTTAAGTATACATATATTAATAAACCATGGTTGTAGTTTTAATTGAATTAGGAAAAAAAAAATACCTCCGTAAAATTAAATCTACGCATAAAAGACTAAACACAGACCTACAAATTTTCAAGGAACTTAATCTCTTTGCAATTTCTTTTTTCAATTTTTTGTTTAAATTCGGTAGAGGGTGTAAAGGGACCTCTAGCAAAAGCCAAGGAGATAGCCAGAGCAATCATACTCTCAAACCTTTCTAAAAAGTATCAAATCAAAAGAAAGACAAAAAATTTTTGCTAGACCTAGTGACAAATATTTTGCAAAATGAAGATATTTTCAAAAAACAAATGTAATGGAAATGACTCGTCACAAAAAAGAAAGGAAACAATGCTGGGTGTGCAATTGTTTCTTACCAATGTATTGTATTTAACTGTATTCAAGCTGGTGTTCCAGAACAACTTTCTGATGGTCAGATTTTAGTGAAATTCCTGTACAAGAACAATTAAAGGGTTGTGTTCTTTCATTTATGGATTCTCTAACCTTCTCCATGTATGTTTTCAGGAGTGTAGTTTCCAAGTATTCTGTGAGCTTGTTATACTTTACAGAAAGTAAAACTCTTTAGGGAAAAAAGTTTTATTAAATTGCTGTGTTTGAAAATGGAATCTACACACATGTAGTAAATAAATAGCAAGCTCCAAAGATGAACTGATGCCTTTAAGAGAACATATTTTTTCTCCCTCCCCATTTTCTGAATGGTTAGTTACTTCTATGAATGCTATGCTAAGGCTAACTTGTACCATGAATAAAATACTGTGAAAGTTAATTTTCTTAAGCTCTCTCTTGTAAGTTTAGTTTGAAGATTTTATTGGTTTCATCTATTATTTTTAGGCGTTTTCTAACTAAAATGTCTCCAGTTTCATCTTTTTTCCATTTTAAATGCTTAAAGGAAGCTAGGATATATTTGCAATCCATCTGTCTGTATAATTATACCATGATTTAAATTGCTTGGTAATAATCAAGTATTAGTAGTCTTCGTTCCTTGCGGCACAGATGTAAAGCATAACCTGTCTTACTCATGTAAAATTGACCATATGTCATCATAATAGATGTCACATTTTCCTTATAGTCTTTGGGAAATTGGTTTGAAGAAAGTAAAGATATTCTTACTGCTTAGTTTGTAAGATTTTAATGAAATTTTAGTATGGAATACAAGTATTTTAATCCCATTTTAGATATTTGTTGTTTCTCCTAAAGGGTAATTATTAAATTCCATGCTTGATGGTTTCATTTTTTCACTTTCTTTCCTTGCTAATTTCCTCCAGACTGACAATAATCTTTGCACTTGTTGAAACATGACATTAAATATATTTTGGTACAAAAATGAAGGAACAAAACCTATTATTCATCAATATAATTGAGTTCTGAATTATATTACTAATTTTATTTTAAAAAGTAATTGGACAGTCCTGAGCTATTCATAAATGTTATTCCTGCCTCACTTTAGCTCTGTGGTGAAGATGAAAAGTCCTGCTGAAATGATAGCCCTTCTGTCATTAAAGCATTAGAATTGTGAGATTATGATGCTATTCTAGACCACTCAAGATGACAAAAAATAAAGACACAGTTTGCTTAACTCTAACACCCCTAAGTAGGAAAAATAGTTGGACAACACTAAATTGAATATATATTTGAATCAGAAATCAATAATGAATTTTTCAAACTTAGATATGTGATTTAACAGAACTTCTAAGAATTTACTGTAAGAGTTGCAAATATTTATACAGCTTAAACTAGGAGGCACTTGCAACCTTTATTTTTAGCTTCAATTGCAAAAAATACATGTGGCAACATAAGGGAAAATTGTTTAATATTTCCAGATAGATAGATAGATAGATAGATATGTAGAGAGAGAGAGAGAGAGAGAGAGAGGGAGTGTTTAGGAAATTTAAAAATTACACTGAAAGGCTGTACATCCAATGGATTCTCATTTGTCAGAATCAAAATGTTGAGATTCCTACATTCAGTTTTGAGGAAGAAGATAATGAAATAACAAATACAGTAATTTCGCGAATATAAGCCGCACCTTTTTCAGTGAAGAATCCAGCCTACCTCAGTAGTCCAGCTAATCATCAGGTGTGGCTTATTTATGGACAATTTCAGGAGAATTACCAAGGCGGAAGTATGAGCCGCAAGGGGAACAGGCGTTCCCCGCCCCTCAGCTCCCGCCCCCGCCGCTGCTCGCCGCTCCCGGTGCTCGGCACTGCTGCCACTCCCCATCCCTCCTCACGCTCCCTGCCACTCCCATGGTCGGCGCTCCGTGCCCCTGCCGCTCCCCGCGCTCCCCACCACTCCCCCTCTCCAGCTGACCACTGCTGCCAGCCCTGCCACCTCCCGCTGCTGGCTGGCCCCTCCCGGCGCGGCCCTGGCCCTGCCTGGCCTGTCAGCAGCACTCCCACCCTGCCGCGAGGGGAAAAAAAAAAAAAAAAAAAAAGTGCGGCTTATATTCGGGTGCGGCTTATATATGGACAAATCCCGTGGTCTTCCCGGCTACCTGGAAGTGCAGCTTATAATCGTGAAATTACTGTATATTGTGTGCTGGGATGGATCAAATCAGTCAAAATATTGAGTCCACGTCAATGAGATAAATGATAAATGTTTAATACTAGCAAGAATTTTCTATCTTGATGTTCTTTTCATGATGTTTATAATGAAATTAAACAATTAAGCACTTTTTTGTATCTATGGGTTAGCCTACAGGATTACTGAAGTGACTTAAAGGTAAATACAGCAGGACAGATACATGGACTGGTATATAAGTTTAAGGCAGCTGAGATGTTGTAGATGCTGTAGTAACTAGGAGAAGGACATAGTGGCCATCCCCAATCCATACTGAGATTCTCCTCATTGTAAATGACGTCTTTTCCATTTTATTTTATTTTATCAAAAAAAAAAAACAAACACATTTTTTAAGGAAATATTTTTATCAACAGTATATTTTAGCAGCTTTCTTTATATGTTATCCTTGAGAGTTTTCTTGTTTTTGATGAATATACTTACTAAAATTTGTGTAATTTTGGCATTTAATATAGAAAGATCCTGTTTTGTATAGTTTTGGTTTTGTTTTTTTTTCCAGTGGGAAGAACAAACCAATTTTTTTCTATTTATGCGCTTATGGGGTGAGAGGAAACACTTAACAATAAAAACTTGGACACAGTACTTACACGAATTTTGGAATATAGTTTTAAGATACTACAATGTAAGCAATGTACTGCAAGACTAGAAGAGATTGAACTCATACTCATTCGGAATATTGAAACTGCGTAGAAGATCAAATGTATATCCAGGAGCTTCATTACAATCCTTAAACATATGTCCATTTACTCTGGTCTTTTGGAATGAGTGGATGTTGAAGTTTTCTAAAAAATTCCCTCCAGGGAGGTTTCATGGATGTTCTGTTGCTGCTGGGCAAAGTGAGATGAAATTCCAATTTGCTGGAAGTATGTAATTTTTCTCATCAGAAAACCAAACCCAAATTATGAAGACAATGCCTAGTGACAGTTCACCTTGGTATTTATTGCAGATGTCAAAAAGGTGGAACCTAGCTATCTGAGGGAGAGAAAAATCAGTGATAAAGCTTTTTTTATATCTGAAATATTGTTGTATCAGAGTAGCTGTTGCACCTGTGGCAACAAAGTGAGTATTATAGGTTCGCATGTCATTGAAAAGAAAATATTGATTCGCATTGAAAGTCACTTACTAGCTTTCATTTTCTTTATAAATTTTGGAAATGGATATGTATCACATAGGTATGTATTGTATCAAAATGTTAAAAACGGCAAAATGGGGTTTGGTGACATTTTTTGAAAAATGATTAATGTAGGATTTTGGAAAAATAGAGTAGGTATTGTTTTGAGGTTGGGGGCAAGCGGTTCAGTTTTCTAACAGAGATGGTATATTATGAAGTGACCTGAGAACCTGGACCTGTTTTTTGTGGCTATCGTGAATCTGTAGGATGGCTACTAATTTGGCAATAGCCAGGCTTTGATAATAACAGAAAGGAATGGACTTTCTGTATCACTCATATTGTCATTCAGCAGTATGGAACAACAGTCACTGTTTAGCACTGGGCTCCATGGGGAGTTCCCTACACAAGGAGAATTGCTGGCTGGGAAGCCAATCCACAGCCTCACAATCTCCTTGCAAAGCTGGAATGGTTTAAAAATACCTGAAGCATAGGTTTAATTGTGCATTTTTTCTGCATGTCTAAACCACAAATTAGTAGTGCTACATTGTTAGTCATGGCCACCTGTGTGTTGCTGATGTGAGTGTATGAGGTGGAATCAACTGGTTGACCCAACAAAGGGTTCACATCAGAATTCTGTTGCAGGCTGGAGCATACTGAAAAGACTGGTTGCTCCCATAGTTTGGATCAGATAGTTTCCCTACCTGTATCAAAAAACGTCTCAATGGAAAGGGTACTAATTCTATTCACTTTGATTGTGAAAAGGAAGACAGATTATCCAATTACTATGTGCGCACTTCCAGGAGATGCAAAGTAACATCCTCATTGATTTGTGCTAGGAGGAATACTTTTTGCTTTATTTATTTTGAGAAATCTCTTGCAGATAAACATTGAAGAGAGCTAAATGAGTTAGAAAGTATAAGTTGCTGGGTGTGTGGACAAGATTAAGTTTTTACTAGTGAAAGTTCAAAATCTACTGAACAAAATTCCTAGGAATTTTTACTTTAGACAAACTTCTCTATGATCATTTTCTTTTGTTTGTTAATCTGTAGTTCCATACTCAGATCCTGCCAGACAAAGCCATGTTTATCAGTATTCCTTAGATCAATGCTCCACAGTAAGTCCACAAATTAACACCATTTTCATACCCCTTCTGTAATTAAAAGTTTGAAGATCTTGTGGGTGTTCGGGGAGAAGATTACCGAATTCAAGCCTAAACCACAGTTTTCTTAAGCTAGCAATAAAAATAATAGTGAGAAGAGAGTTACCTCCCGTGAATTCAACTAGTTAACATATGTACAGTTTTAATACTGTATTAAAAAGAATTCAACTCTTTATAAAAACAGTATTTTTTAAGTGGTTTTCTTCCCATGTGTCTTGAGTACACTGTTTAAAAACATCATTATGAATATAGCTTTTGATAAACAAAAGGAGACGAAATATATCAATACCTGTCAACAAAGCAAAGTTTGAGGCTTCAGGACCACTCTGTATTCTTTTTGAAAGCTCATGGTAACTGTGAAAGGTTCCCAGTGAGTGGAAAAAGTCAAATGTCCTGAAGGACAGGACAAATATTGGAGAGCCACAGGCTGGTCAGCTTCATCTTGATTCCCAAGATCATGAATAATTCCCAGGATGGTCACAAATTCTCTTGGAAAAAAAAAATCCCTGGAAATATCAAAGACAAGATGACTGGAAGCAACTTGCAAACATTCAGCAAGGGCAAAGATTTCACCTGTGTGAAATTTTGTGATTAGATGATTCAGTGAATGAGAGAGACCAATGGATGTAATTTTTCTTGATTTAACTTGGGCCCTTGACCTGATATCCCATAGCTGTGGTACCCTTTTAGGCAAATAGAAAAGTAATTGAAGGAATGTGCCAATTGAAGGGATGGTGGAAGGTGTGTGGTTTTCTAGTGGCATTGCTCAGAGCTCTGTACTACATCCATTGTTATTTAACTCTTTTATAACAATGAGAAAGATGGGATGGACTACAACCAAAGCCGTGTGATAGATGACACCAAACTGTGGGGAACTGTCATTCAAAGTAATCTCATTAAGACAGAGAAATGAGAACTAGAGACATTGTGGAGTGTGGTAAGGAGAAATTAAAAATCAGTTACAAGGAGTTAACTAACCTTATGCAACAGCACAGCCTGGGATTGGACTGACGGGTGTGCAGCATCAGACCTGAGAATCCTGGAGGACAGCAAGTGTGAGTCAGCAGTCTACCTTTTTGGTTAGCACCATATCAGTATGCTTTGGAAGAGTGTAACCAAAAGGTGGAGGAAAGTGATTTTTCTCATTGATTTTGCACTTGTGAGGCTGCATCTGGAGTAGTGTGTCCATGTTGGTCTCCCAAATGCCAAAAGGTGGGTCCTAACACACCTAACACACCTAACACACAACTGGGAAATATATGGCACAGTCTATTTAATTTATGAAAACTTCTAAAAATTAAATTTTATAGTGTCAAAAGGTAAGAGGTATATTGTTTACACAACATATTAAATAGAAACTCTTTCATTTTGTTACCTTTTTGATACCTCTGTGACTTAGAATCAAAATGCAGAAAGCTAGAAGTAGCTTTTTAATCACATGGTGTTTCTGTCAATCTTGTGATAGATTCTATTAGAAAAGTATGTTAGAATACAATTCAATACATATTTTTAGAATTATAAAACCCTTGAAAGTTCTTTTTAGAATGCATTAGAATTCCTTTTTAACAAAAATTCAGTATATCCTATTTCTCTTACTTAATATTGCATTTCTAAATGTGTAGGTTTCAGGATTTGCAAGTTCAAATAACCTAAAAAACAACACCCTCTAGACAGTACACTGAAGATATATTAGAAAACCTAAAGAAAATAAAGAGAAAAACTATTCATGCAAAATATTACTTGCCATAGTAATGTTTATCATGTTAGTGATAATTTTAAGAATGCTGCTTCAACCCAGGTTGCAATAATGATGACCTTTTTTGGAAGAGTTTGATGATGAAGCAGCATTTTTTAGTATGTTTATATGCACTTGGATATGTCACAGGAACATTAAATGCTTATTCATACTGCCTGAGATATTTAATCTGAGGATATTGTCTTTCTCTACTATTATTAGTGAGCTTTTGTTGCCACTTAGTTATCATTTCACTTTATTCCTGCTTTCAGTTACTGAGAGTTGTCCTCTTTCCTTATGCAGCATCAGCACATCCTTTATGTGACCTTTGGAAAAAGGTTTTGCAGCTCAGCTAGCTAAACTAATGTGAGCTGCAAAGAGGAAATAAGATTATATCACTCCTTTAACATATAATTTTTTATTATATTTCCTTTGGCTTGCTCCCTTGGATGTAGTTACCAAAAAATTCAAAAAGAAAGGATTTTTGCAAATTAGCTACAAGTGTTTTCAAGTGCACAATATGTAATTCTAAGTAGTGACTCTTCTGTAATAACATACCATAAATATTTTACAGTTTTGTTAACCTCCAGAAAAAAAAAAACCCACAAAAACTTGTATACATGAATATTAAAATTTATATTTATAAAACAGAATTTTATATGAAATTTATGTGAATGCCATCATTTTTATACCTTGTACATTAGATGTACAGTAATTTCACGATTATAAGCTGCACCTTTTTCGTTGAAGAATCCAGCCTACCCCAGCAGTACGGCTAATCATCAGGTGCGGCTTATTTATGGACAAATCCCAGCAAAACGCCAACCTGGAAGTGAGAGCCGGCCGGGGAGGGCACCTGGGGCTGCCTTTAAAGGCTTTGCTGGTCTATGAAAACTGTTTGCAACTTGAGCACCCCCCACCAAACCTCACCCTGGCACAATTCTGTTACTAATTCGTTACTTTGTCACACATGGATCCTCGCTTTAAAAAAAAATAAAAATACGGCTTATATTTGGGTGCGGCTTATATATGGACAAATCCCGTTGTCTATCTGGCTACACTGATGTGCGGCTTATAATCAGATGCGGCTTATAATCGTGAAATTACTGTATTTACCTCCCAGTATGGAAAGTAAAAATGTAATAATTATGCAAAGCACAGAATTGCAGTGGGAGAGAAGAGAATGGTGCCTTGGTTATCTAGGAAAGTTGCCTTTCTAAGCTTAAACCCAGTTGAGAGCTCTGGCTCCAAATAAAGAAGTGTATGCATAACAGTTTCATGTCACAAGCCTATCATATTCCAGTGAATAATTCCTATCATATTCTGATTACTGTCATCTTAGATTTTTGTTTGTATTTTGAGTTTGTACAAAACTATGTGTTCTGTTTCACTTGAAAAAAAAAATATCTGAGCTGGTGTTCTTACAACATGAAAGTTTCAGAAATTTTTTCTTACCTAGAATTTTTTGGAGATTTTTCCTTACTTGAGTGTTGAACTCCTGGAGCAAAAAAATAATGGAAATTATTGAAGAAAGGGATAGAGAGCAAAGCACAAGTCTGTGACAAACAATGGCTATACTAAATTTACTAGACTACGAGGCTGCAAGGACTTGGCTTGCACTGTTAAAACTTTTCCACCTCTCCATTGTTCAGAGCCCTTTTGAGCAATGTTTCTCAACACTGCTTGGTGAATGGACACAATGCAATAGTTACTCATCCTTCTGGGGAGTTTCATATTGAAAGGAATCAGGAAAAGACATCCCTGTGTCTTCTTTACTTTATTTCTGTGGCACTGAAATAAATACTGCTCATGAGAGAATAAATGATCCTGTGACACCTTGAATGGTAAAAGTAATTTAGAGAGTAAAAAATACACAGGAGCCTTAATTGTTTGGAGAAAATTATTGCTACTTAGCAAAGAAAAGAAAAAACCCACACCCTGTAATGAATGATAATGGCCTCAGTTGGGTGCAAACAGTGATGTGCTAAAGTCTGTCACTTTCATCAATCTATGAGGCAATTTATTTCCAAGAGCATTAACTGTAGTATGAGTAAAGCATAACAAGTATTGTAAACTTTTCCAGTGTGTTCTGAGATTCATTTTGCTCCAGTCAACTGGGTCTTGAATAAGACAGCAGTCACTCAAGTGTCATTAGGTAACTCATATGAAGGAGAAAAGTCAATGTGGAAAGCTTTTGCTATAAACTGTTTCTTGATAAAATTTGTTGTTTAAAAATGAGAATTATTTTGTGGAACATTTATTATTATTGTAGGTTTACTCCATGATCCCTAAACAATCTAAATAATTGAGATTCTTTATTTTTAAAGAAGTTGAATGAGTGTGTAGGGACCACACTGAGAATGAACAGCAAACAAATAATATTCTGGCTTTGCAGTGTTATTTGAAATTAGCTTTCCATCACACTAAATTTCAAGCCAGCATGATTTTAACTGTCTTCATTCAAAAAATATTTAATTTATTTATTATAGGAAAAATCCTATACTAAAAATGTAAATTTTATAAGTACAGCTCTGAAAAATTAAAGATGCTTCCTACTGGTGAATATTTTTTACTTGGTAAAATATGTAGGTATATAATTTTAACACATATGGACAATCATGTGCTTTTGAAATTGCATTCACTATCCTTGCCAGTTCGTGTATGCAAAGGTTTGCAACTTGGTACTTGAAGAAGCTGAAAGTGTTTGTAGTTGTTTGGAATTGGACACAGAAGGAATTTTTCCTTCCTGCTGTAGCAAGCCATTAGGAGAAGGTTCTGAAAAAAACTTGAAACATTTTTTACTCCTTTACATTGTTATTTAAAGGAATTATTAGCTTATTAGTAATATGAAAATTGGCAAACACGAGACATTGAAGGAATTACAGTAATTTCACAATTATAAGTCGCATCTGATTATAAGCCACACCTCCCGGTAGCCGGGTAGACCACGGGATTTGTCCATATATAAGCCGCACCTGAATATAAGCCGCGCTACTGGGGTGGGCTGGATTCTTCAATGAAAAGGGTGTGGCTTATAATCGTGAAATTACTGTAAGTATTTTGTACAGCAAGGAATATTGCTCCCTATGGTTATGTATGTTCCATACGTTTTTAGTTCCATGTTGCATTTCATCCCATCACAATCCAAAACTATGCATGTTAAAACCACAAACAAGGTCACATTAGGATTTTCCCTGCTGTTGTGTAGGCCTGAGATAGTCAGGCTGTTAAAATCATCTGTACTTTTTGAAGATTTCGAAAGGTTATACAGCTAGGCAAGAAAAACAAGCTATAGAAGCAAGAGTGAAGATCCGCAGTACAAACCCACAAAATGTCATAGCCCTGAGCAGTGTCTGACAAAGAGCTAAATCCAGAATAGAAGATTTTATTTTATCTAGCCATCACAGTTACGGATCTGCATAAATAGTTTTGTGCACACTTGTACTTCATACAGTGATGCCAATCTTCATTTATATTCTGAGAATCTGTGTCAGTATTAATTATGGGGATTTTTAAAAATTCATCTTCTAAGACTTTGGGTTTGGACTTAATTTTTTGAATTTAAGTAGCACAAAATAATGTAGTTATTTTATATTGAAAGTGAATTAGAAAAAAGTGTACTGAAATTAAAAATTCCCCTATTATTTAAAGTTATAGTTTACTTTCATAATTTAAATAGAATTCTATTTGTAAATTCTTGTAATTATGCTAAAAAATTTGGTAAAGTTAGGCTAAAATTGCTAAGTGTGCAATAAATAATCATCTTGTAATACAGAAGAGTTTTAAAATTGAGAATAGAAGAAAACTCAGTTGGGATTTTGATAGACTTTAAGTACAAATTCCTTTTAGCATTTCTGTTCTTAGTGCCTAGGTTTATCATAGACATTGCATCTGAGAGACTGAGAATGCAATGCAAAGTTTGCATTTTACCCTCCCAGTGGACTTGACCTTCACTAAGTGTTTGTATTGCACTTGCATGGTTCATATTATACTATCAGCAGAATCCTTTCACTGAAATGCAAAACTTAATTTCATTGAGGTCAGCTATAGTCTTATATACCCACTTTACTCTATTTACCACATACTATCCAGGTTAAATCAATATTAATTGCCCCCCCCCCCCGCAAATCAAAATCCAACCATATAACATATATGTTTATATTTAGAATATTAAAATTCTCAAAAATTACTTTAGTCTCAAGATCTGGTGAGGTTTTTCCACTACAAACACACATTGAAAATGATTTTTCTTAAGTATCAGTAGTGTTTCACACTCAAGTCTTTGCATTTCCAAACTCTATGAAGAACTTGGTTTGCTTATTTAGCTTATTTTGCTTCCTTTTGTAAGTTTTTAAGGAAAAATATTTATCCACAGGACTTTTATTTAGTTAATACACTCTCTGCTGTTGAACTAAAAAGGTATTTTAAAAGTAGAGTCAATTTAATATCCCTAACATACTTTCTTTAATGAAAAATGTGCCTATATCTTTTAAATTTCAGCTACTTATTTAGATTGCTTATTTAAGTTACTTATTTAAATTACAGACGGCATCATGCAGCTCTTTTTATCATATTTATATTTTGTATTTGCATTTTTTGCATCAAAAAAGTAAAAGCTCCAGACTGACCTTTCCAGCTGTGAATCTTCAGGGACCACCTTTTTGCATTTAATTTAAATTCCAGATCCCGGTTCAGAGATTTCCTTCTATAATTTTCCTGAAAAATGTATCATGTGGCTGAAACCTTGTATTCAATTAGCTTTAGAACTATTTTTCCCATGGGCATAGTTGAATATATAATTAGCTTTTTTTTTCTGATAAAGTAACTTCTGCTATTATTATATGGTATTAAAACACTGCTGAAAATTACAGGAATATTGGAGTTTAGGCTGCTAATCATATCTGATTATTTAACTACATATCTTTTGTATTTTTATTTCTCCTATGGGAAAAACCCCACAGTATGTATTGAGTTCTTGATGATGAGCAATTTAGCCTTGCACTGTGACCTCTTCTAGAAGCTGACCAGTATGCATTGATGATTCCTGTTTTTTCCTAAGTAGTTACAGCATATGATAGTGCTTTATGTTGCTTTCAAAGGACATATAGTTCAATAGAATAATTTACCTTATGTAAATGCAAAGGATATGTGAAGTCTCGTATGACTATTGGAGCATACATATATGCGTCTACAACCTTGCAAACTAAACTTGCTTCCTCTGTCAGTGCTCAAATTTTAGGAAGCCACAAATCTACTAAATTACATGTTCTTTGTTTACGTGGTTCCCATTAGTTCTTTTTTATCTTGTTTGTTTTCTTTTACCCAGGTATTGTTAGCTTCTGAATTTTAGGGAGCAACTAGTAGTACCTGAGAATGCTGTGGTTTTTCATCATTGACTTTTTTACTTTCATCTTGAAGTGTAAAAACTTAGAATATTTTACAATCAACAGTGAAGTATAGCTTCTGTGTATTGCTATGCATCTGATTTCTTAGTTGTTCCTCTCAGTTCCTTGCTTGATGAATGCAAACATTTGTTTGGGGTTTGTTTTCTTGGACTGGAGTAATCTTTGATACAAAATCTTAGTATCTAAAGGAATTTGAAATTTATCATTTCCTTTGCTGTTCGCCCTCTCAGATGATATTTGTGTGTTACCTTTGTCTTTCGATTTCCAAATATTTCTGGTAAATCTGAAATTACATTAAACTTTTTGTAGTTTATACCTCTTGAGACTCATTCAAAGTGTTTTCCCATACTAAAAGCATTCCATTAAAAAAAGAGTACAATAGTATAAAGAGGATTTTTTCACTAGGCTGCAATTAAAGCTCTTTGCATATATGTCAACAGGTTAAGGGATACTACACTAAAGAGAAAATGCTCCTCTGCCTTTGTGGCTAAGCAACTTGTCATGAACAGCAAAGCTACTGTTATTTTTGTGTTGAAGAAACTAACTGATTTTGCACAAAAACTTTTATTGGAGTAGGTCTCATAGTACAGAGGATTTTCATGTCAAAAAGCATGGAATGTATGCTTTTGGGACAATTGCTCAGTATATGCACTACATTATGCTTTTATTCCTGTATCATATTATTACCATGTAACACCTTAAAAAAGGACTTTAATTAAATTTTCCTTTATTTTAAGAGGTAACCAGAATCAATATAGAAAGCAGAATTTTAAAACTGTTGGGTTCCATGCATTTTTAAAATTCAATTCGTGAGAAATAAAAGCAGCAAATAGATTCATATTCAACACTGCAGTCAGAACATGTGCTTTGCTTCTATCACCCAAATGCAGACACATAAGACTTCTGTATTAAAGATTATGCTACAGAGCTGTACAAAATTTGCTGACTTGAAAGCTGGCATGGAAGGAAGAACAGTAATTAAATCTGTTATCCTCTGGAGAAAGTTAAGAGGTAAAATGTACGTAATCCTTCTATTGTATATGGAATGGAGAAACATGGGCTTAAAGGAGATTAGAGAGTGAATGATGGGTAAATGGAATAACTAAAAGCAACAAGTACTATACTATAACTGATAGTTTCTCATACATTTGCATTTTGAATTTTAACTTGAAATTTTCACTTATAAGAACATTGGACTTTAAAGCATTTAGGTAGATGAAACTTTGAGAATTACATATTTATACTGCTTCTATGTAGAAAGGATTCTTTGCATATTTCCAGTTTTTACCATATTTATATACCTGCTTACTTCATCATGGTATTAGTAGCTTTCATAGCTTTATGATGAAAACTAATTAAAATTATAACTATTAATATTTAATATTCAATGCTTATTTTCTTCCCTTGATTGAATGGATGTTCTCCTTATGCTAATTTTTTGGTGCCAATATGGTAGATGCAATTCTGTATTGCATTCAAAATACTGCTTTTCTAAATTTTTCTCCTTGGAGATGATCTCCAATTGCGGATCTAAATGCACAAGAAGTTATATGATTTAATATTTACCTGTATAACATAATTTTCTGAAATGTTTTCCTTATTGAATGTCATACAGATATTTTCCATGCTTCAACTAATATTAGTTTTCAGTATTGCAACTACTTTGTGTAGGAGAGTTATACAAAGAAATGTTGTCTCTGGGGAAAACAAACAAACAAGAAACAACTAACAGAACAAAAGAAAACCCAAGGCCCAAACTGCAAGCAGAAAACTTCTCCTATTTTTGATGTCAGATTTTTCTTTTCTGACAAGCTTGTTACTAATATTCTTCAGAAAAGCAAGCTTGATTCCAAACTGAAGATTATGTACATCACTCAGCTTAATCTAATTTGCTGCTCTTTTCATGACTGACTCTACTGGCACTGTATTCCTTATATTCTTTGCCCAGACACTGCATAGTTCATTTATTTTGCTTCATAGTAATTTGGAGTTATTTCAGTTTTTCATGGGAAGAGGGATCCATGGAAAACACAGCCAGTTAAACAGGTTTAGGTATTCAAACCCTTAAAATGCATGTGATTCTGAGTAGTCTGGCTCAGCACACAAGCCTGAATATGCACTGAGGAAAGCAACAAAGAAATTTATGCTCTTATAATGCACCCAGTATCTCTATGATGGAAAGAAAGATCAAATTATCTAGTTGCATCATTTAGTGCAATGCAAAGTCTGACAATGAACACAAGTAACAGAAAAACTGTGACTGGAAAGAATGTTTTTGTAGAAGAGGACAGACAAAGTATTTTTTCTCTTGAGCAACTGATGTTCTTAGAAGGTGGTAGCAAAAAAGGGCATTCTAGCACGAACATGATGTGTAAGATAGTGTGAGAGCATTTGGAAGGCATTGAAGAACAATAAAAAACAGCTTTGTAATGCAATGGTGTTAATAAGGGAGGGAATCAGAGGTAGGATTGTAGCAGAGACCAGGCAGAAATATGTCAGAACTAAATAAAATCTCAGATCCTATAGAAGTCAGAGAATGCAATGAATATTTTCTAACCATAACTTCAGGATTTGCTGTAATTTTGAGAACTCTCTCATTTTGCTCTTTTGAGAACTTTTAGAAAGGTTTGTTATTGTGCAAGTAAATAAGTACCACTACAGAAATAGCCTTATTTAATGTTAAAAAAATTATATGTTAATGAATATTTTGCCCTTACATGAATTGGAGGTACAGATACAGATATGTGGGTTTTACTCAGACCAAAACTGAATTCAATTAATTTTAGGGTTACACTGAAAAATAATTCTGAAACTCTTATTTTATTTGCTCTAGACTTGCTAACTGGCATTTTAGTTGCAGTTGGTCAGCCTTAAAGTTTAATAAGTATCCACACATTAATTTTTTACTTTTCTGATTATATCTACTTAGTTCATGTTAGCATATTGATAAAGAATTTTAAAAGATTTTTGAGCTGATCAAATGTAGAATATTTTTCATTTTAATTTCAAAATACCATATGTATTTTTGTATGTGTGTAATTTACCTTTCCTACAATATTTTAAGTATATAATGAGATTAGAATCACAAATTTGGAGCTAAAGCATGTGAGGGAATAATCTTTTATTCCTTTTGATCCTAGATTTTTGATTAGTTCCTTGATTTAATTGAATAAGTAATTTTGTACAGTAGTTTCACGAATATAAGCCGCACCTTTTTCATTGAAGAATCCAGCCTACCCCAGTGGTGAAGCTTATATTCAGGTGCGGCTTATCTATGGACAAATCCCAGCGAAACGCCAACCCGGAAGTGAGAGCCAGCCAAGCAGAGTGGCAAGTGGGTGGGCCGGCCCCCATGCCCCCGGCAGCCGGCGGCAGCGTGGGACCGCCAGGAACGGGGTGCCACTGGGAAGCCGGGCTGTGTGGGGCCGGGCCGGAGCGCCCTGCCCCATCTGCCGAGCGGAGCTAAAAAAAGGTGCGGCTTATATTCGGGTGCGGTTTATATATGGACAAATCCCGTGGTCTTCCCAGCTACCCGGAAGTGCGGCTTATATTCAGGTGCGGCTCATAATCGTGAAATTACTGTACTTTGGTCAGCACATTTTTCTGTATACAAAAAAGTGTAATTTCATGGGTCTTAATAAACTTAGTAGAAGGGAAAAAGATTTCTGAAAAAATACTGCTGCAAAAATATAATCCAATATGAAAGTAATTTAAATGTTGTTAGTCTCCTTGTTATAGGCATCTAGAAATATAGCTGAATTATGTTTCAGCTGAAGAAAAATCCAAATTCTACTGGGAAACCAAAATCTGATGTTTAACAAATTTTCATGTAAAAAATTGACATTGCCAATATACATAGCATATGTGAACAAATAAAGATTTAAAAGAAACAATAGTAAATAGAACTTTCTATTAGAAATAGAATTGCATATTTTCTGCTATAGACTTTGTTTAATTTAAATATTCATGAGGCACAATAGTTTCACAACAACTCAAACATAATTAAATTATGCATTTTCGCCACTTACAAAAGGTTTATTAAAGGTTTATTTGCTCATGCAAATTAAAGCTTTAGAGTAAAAATCCACATGAAACTTGGCACTAACAATTAAAAAAATTATTGGAAGATTTCTCTCCTCACTACAGTATTTTGCCATGTTGAAACTGCTCAGCTTGTCTTTTAGAATCTTTAATGAAACCAGGGAGGAGGCTATTTATTTGCATAATAGGACATAATTTGCTGTGGTGAGGTTTTAATTATTTATAGGCCATTTAAAATATTTAAAATGGCATCACTAAGGAGCATGAAATGCTGGCTAATGCCTTCATTTCAGGTTTCCTGCAGATTCCTTTATGGGTCAAGCATTTTATTTGTATTTAGCATATTAGCATAGTAGCTTCAGAAATGCAAGGAAAACAAATTTGTTCCAGTATGTTTGCAACTTGAGTAATTCAAAACTG
The DNA here is from genome assembly GCA_009812075.1 of Sialia sialis. NCBI lineage: Eukaryota > Metazoa > Chordata > Aves > Passeriformes > Turdidae > Sialia > Sialia sialis. The sequence continues at coordinate 7,068,173 of VRYO01002355.1, forward strand.
GCAAAGGTCATTGGGAGCAATCAAGGGTACAAAACATGCCAGAGGGGGGCAGCCAGATTGATCAGGTGTGTGATATAGCTCTACTCAAGTACATCTGTATCAGTACATCTGCTCCACTTCTGTATGCAATTTTATACATTATTTGCCTTTATTGCCTCATTATTAGATACATTTTATTATGTAATGTATATATATATATATATTTAATAGCAAGTTTTTTATTATCAGTATTTATATGTTTTACCTAATTCCAAATTGTTGAGGGGTTTTGAGGGATTTCACTCACATAACACAGAAAACTGTGTGCCTTTGGTGTCTTCATTAGAAAGTGTTGAAAGCAAGGACACGAGGGAGGAACAGGAATTCTTGCTCCCAGGGAAATAAAAAGATAGAATTGATTTTCGTTGTGGTTTGAACATTCATGTGAGTATTTAGAAAGACTATCAGGAGAAATAAAATACATTTTTAAAAGTTAACTGGGCCCATTTCTACATAAGAGATGTTTGCAGAGGCACATGAAGCCAGACTACGGAGAAAAAATTAATGGTCCAGAAATCTTCCTGGGATCCTTGATTTGTAGTCGACCCTTCCTGTCAGATGTTGTTCTAACCAGGCTGGTTAGAATCCTCTGGGTGGCAGCTTTTTGCTCAAGCAGAGTGATTACCCCCTGTGTAGTGTTACCTGCTAGCATTTTGTCCTGGTCTAGGGGACAGGTGTTGCCAGAAAAAGGCAGGAGCTTTTCCTGAAATGGAGAGTGAAAATCCCCTCCCTACCTGGTTTGCTATAATTTGGAAATTAAGGGGCTCTCAGACAAAAAGGTATGGGTTTAGGAATAACAGTTCTTTACTGATATATCTACAAGACAAACAAGAACAACATCAGCTATGAAAAATCAGCGATAAGACAGAACAAAACTCAGTCCCTTTTCCAGTCACAGGCACTCTTCTCCTTCACGTGGTCCCGATGAGGAGCAGGGCGGGCCCCTCACAGCCGCGGCAGCACGGCAGGAGCAGGGAGGCGAGGTGGCAGGGCTGTGTCCCAGATGGGAAATGGAAGACTCCGCTCACCATTCCTGGGTCCTGGTGCTCAGTGCTGTTCTCAGAAGCAGGAGGTGGTAGCAGTGCCAGGGTGCAGGGCAGATCCGAACCACAGAGGAAGAAAAGAGAACCTCTCTCCTCTGTGTTCAGGCTGGTGAGTGTCCCACAGAGAGGACTAAGCAACCCAACCACCAGCCAGCCGGACAGCCCCCCGACCCGATTCCTTTTGTCTTGAGCAATTAAAAAACTCCGAAGCCGCCCTGCCAGCCCATTTAACATGACAATGGGGAAAATTCTCAAAATCCACCAAGGGAAAGAGTAAAACCCCCTCCCCAACCCCCAACAGGGGCTTTATAGCAGGTGCTCAATTTGCAAACATTTTTCATGGATCTACATAGCCTTTAAACACAGCCCCATGTGCCCTCCCTGTGCCATGGGCCCTGGCACTCCCACCTGCTCCCGGCGCCGGCTGCCACGGCTCTCGCGGCTGCTGCAGCTCTTGCGGCTGCCAGCTGACATGGCTGCTGCGGCCCGCCCTTCCAGGTTGGCAAATTTCTGAACTTTGTCCATATATAAGGATTATAAGGTGCACTTCCGGGTTTCGATCAACATTTTAGTCAAAACGGTGCACCTTATAGTCGTGAAATTACTGTAATTAGAGAAAATGTATTATCAGAACATTTATTTTCAAAACTGTTGTCTTTTGTTCCTCCACCTCTCTAGACTCCAAGCATCTCCAAATTAAAAAGTCTGAAACAAACTGCTAAGGTTTCTGGCTTTATCTTGGAGGCCTGGTTGTGTGGCTTCCTAAATACTATATTTAATCTTTTCCTTTTCACCTGGAATCACTCATTCTCATTGCTTTTCTAGTTCCTTAAAGACTTAAATACTTTGATAAATGCAATATTCAGTAATTAAGTCTTTGAATTGTTAGCTTCTAGTAGAAATATTAAAATATTGTTTATTTTTTTCACTTACTACACTATACAGATCTGTCCACTTATCAGCTCCCATCATCAAGCTATTTTCTCTTATTTTATTTATCAAAACATAATCAGAAAAACATCCTTGATGTGTCAATTAGTATTAATTTTATGTGATACTTTTTCAAGGTTCAGTTAAAGTTGTTACATATTTAACAGATGCCTCAGCAATTTTTCTAAGAGCGTCTCGACTTCTTCGAATCACAGGCTTGTCCTCAAAATTACAGTTGTTTGATAGCCTAAGGTAGCCAAACTTTCAGTATCAGATTGGTCTAGGTGTCTGTCTTATCCTCTTGAAAAACATCAGGCTACTTTCCTGTCTTTTGTTTTCCTACCCTTTGCATCTTAAAAGTAACACTAGTGTCCAAGTAACTTTCTCAGTGTCCATTTTTGAGAGGCTATCACCTGCTGGAGAAAGATTAATTACTTCTGTAATTTCAAGGTAATTTTGTTGTCTCTCTTCAGCCACAAATTCTTAGGTTGCTGACAGAGGTTGTGGATGCCCCATCCTTGGAAATGTTCAGGTTGGATGGGGCTTTGAGCATCCTGATCTAGAGAAAGATGTCCCTGCCTGTGGCAGGGGGATTGGACTTAATGGTCTTGAAAGTCCTTTCTGACTCAAGCCACTCAATGAACCTGATTTTATGGCTCTTCTCTCTGTCAGGTTGCTAAGAAAAACATGTGAATAATTCTATTAATTTTTATCATAAAGCTATAGAATTCCACCTTTATTTTAAGCATTTTAAGGGAATTTTGAGACTTTAATTTTCTTTTCAATACACTCTTTCTTCAACGCCAGAGTTTAGAATCACAGTGATCACCAGATGTGTACCAGAAGTTAAATTTGGCAGTGCTGATTTCATGATGTATTTTTTTTCCATATAGAGTAACAAATTTTGCCCTGGAAAGGTCTAAAATGACAATATTTTCCATAATAATTTTGGTATAGAAATAAATTCCTTAATTACTTACTAGTTGTTTATTGTTAGTTTTTGTTATTATTAGCTAGCCAAGAGATGTTTGTCAATTTTCACAGATCATGGATAAAATACTAGCAGAAATTTGTAGCAGAAATTTAGTTAGTTTACAGGAGACAAAAGAGTCTATTTGATGTAGCCAGGCAACTGACCTCAGTTTCCTTACTCCAGATGCTCCTCAGCAGTCAAGAAATATTTCAGGGTCAATTTCCTTCTTAGCTTAATCACAGCAATAGTTTTGGCCAATTAGCTACACAAATTTAAGAGAAGAAAATGTACATCAGGCAATCAAGTTTATTGCTATGCATTTTTATTCTCTTTAGGGTCTATGTAGTGACACACCCCAAGTACTGTCAGTGACATTTTTGTTCCTAGTTTAAGAAAGCTGTGATTTTCCTGTTAAAAACCCAGAATTTTTGATTTCAACTCTGAAAACGTTTTTCTAATAATTACTCCTTTACAACATATGTGATTATTCCACCAGACTTCTATCAAAACTATTGTTGTGTTTCCTGGCAGAGAAACTTCTGTGCTGATTGCCTCTCTCCTTAGTAAGTTCTGTGGCTTAGAAACCAATCTTTTTTCCACTCTCTAGAAACCAGAATACATCTCAGGCAAATTTGGCATAACTAAAAAAGACAACGAAAAAAATGATAACATAGCTGACATTTTCAAAAAGGTTTTGGGGAAAAAATATACTTTTTATGTTAAAAAATTCACACAGAATTGCATTGCTGTATGTTTATTAAAAACTGCTATTGTTTTGTTTATCTGCAGCCACTATAAAAAAATGTAGATAGTACTGAATATAATTTGAATTTCTACTTTTTTATTGAAGCTGCTCTTCCTCTTAAGAACTGTTGTTTGTAAGTTTCCACGTGATTTTTCTTTATTTTGCATTAATTTTTAATTAATTTTTGCATTAATTCCCTTTTTCTTAGATTTTCATTCCTAGTCTACCTTGAAAATTGCCCATATTGGATTATGGAAACTGTAATATTAATGTATAAATTTATCCTCCCCTTTCCCCTTTTCTTGCTGATCCAGTGAGGATGTAAACCTATTTACATCATTTCTGGTAGGGAACAAAAAGGATTCTTTTGAAATGAGAATCTCAGTGAACAACTGGATTTTCTTGGGCAATTTTGCAAACAGATACAAAACCTTGTTGTAGTAGTAATTCACTAGGGACTTACAAATTTTTAGTCAATAAAAGCATTTATAATTTTTTCTTTGCTTCTGTAGTTTGTCAAAGTGTAAGGTTTATGTGTCATAAAGGATGTAATTCTTGTGCATTTTTTTCACCTATTACTTAAAAATATTGAGCAGAATAGACCAGCAGTATTCTTGAATTTTTCTATTGGGAAATGCGTTGAGTAACTTAGACCACACAAGAAGAACAGAACTGTGTGCAATTTATTTTGCATTGCAGAAGTTGGAAGCTGTTCTGGATTTTAAAATGAGTATTCTGTCCCACACAGTTTAACTCTGTTGACACAATGATAAAAACTTGGGAAAAAATTGATCGGAATGGATACTTAAAAATATAAAAAATTCTAAGTTGAGTTCCAAAATGAGTTGACCTCACTTGACCAAAGGTCCCCTGTCAAGTTAATGAGAAATGGAGCAAGAATTTCAAATGTGCTATCATGCTATTTGCTTAACATTTAGGAAATCACACAGTCGGGACGCTAAATTGATATTCATTAGAATATTCACTGTGAATGGAGCAAAAGTTTGCCTGCCTGGATTATTGTGCTAGCATTTCTCATTTATATTCTTGATTGATCTAATTTCTGTTTGTTCTTTACAGATTTACAGATCTTTTATTACAAAGTAAAGTGCCACCATCATTAATATCTGATTAGGTGAATGTAAATCAGACCCCTATTACAGAGTTATCCTAACTCCTGGAGCAGATTACTAAACCAATATCATGATGACATAAACCAATACTATGCCTGTTTAGAAAAGCTTTAAAACACAAGAACTAGATACCTGTGAAGTTATAATTAAAATAAATATTAGTGGCTTTTACTGTTTAATGAAATGGAAAACATTATGCAGCTTTTAATTACATGGATTGATATTTACAGGATTTTAAATCCAATACTTTTCTTTTCTTTTAAGCTACACAGTTCATTTCTTATTCCAGAAATCCACTCCCATTTTCATTCTGTTATCACTTTGATTGTTCAAACAGTATGTTGCTTTAAATTTGAGCCTTTGCAGTTAGCTTAATTGTATTCTTTTTAAGGTAGATTCATTTATTCCTTAGGAGAAGCAATTACTTCTCCTAAGTAAGTGAAATAATGACATTGAATTCCTTTAAGTTTACAGTTTATTCCAAGAGATAAATTACTGAACTTTCTTAAACGTTAGTCTGAAAAAACACTTCATTGAAATATGCTTAGATTTTTGTGCAAGCGTCAAAATTTTTGTATAAACACTGGTTTTGTTATGATCATATTGTAAGGTTGAAAAGCTTTGGCAAGTGTTGGATTTTCTGTTTTATCGGAGCAAAACCATTAAAAATTCTGTTCTGCGTGAAGGTCCAAAAACAGGGATGAACTACAGCCTGAATCATTTTGTTTAGATGAATCATAATTTGCAACATATGAAAAGATTATAGAGGCTTTCTCTGTCCACAGCTATTTCTGTCACTTGGTGAGGAAACAAGATATAGAAGCATAAAAATAAGATGTTATTATTTTCATTCATATCCTTACTGAAAAATGCACCAGGACATAAAAATATCAAAGATGAACTAAATTTGATTGTAAGCACGGTACTTATTGAATTATGTATGTAACAAATTGATGAGTTTTTAGTAGTTGTCCCTTTGCTATCTTCACTGTTAATATCAGTCGTATGTAATCTAGGAATTATAGGAGTTTTACTAAATTTTAAGTTGCTAAATTTATGCAAATTCAAAATAGTTTCTTCCTCTTCCAGGAACAAAAGCAGATAATAACTGTCACAGAAGATTCACTAATCTCTGCTGATCCCATAACATAACACTTGAATGATTACAGAAAATATTTTATTAGAATACAGGGATAGAAATTCATCAGGGCACCATATTTCTTCACAAGAAATACAATCTATTGTCAAGATAAAACACTTATAAAGTTGGCTGCTTTTTGGCTGGGGTAGAGTTAATTTTCTTTGCATTGGCTAGTATGGGGCTGTGTTTTGGATGTGTGCTGAAAACAGTGTTAATAATAAATGTTTTTGCTATTGCTGAGCAACACTTTTACAGTATCAAGACCTTTTCTGCTTCTCACCTCACCCCAGCAGTGGGGAGGCTGGAAGAACACAAGGGACTTGAGAGGAGACACAGGCAGGACAACTGACCCTAAGGTATCATGCACGGTATATAAAGCTAGGAGAAAGAGGAAGACAAGAGGGACTGTTTGGAAGGAGGCATTTGTCTTCTCAAGTAACTGTTAGATGTGATGGAGCCCAGCTTTCTTGGAGATGGCTGAGCATCTGCATCTCTGTAGGAAGTGGTGAATGAATTCCATTTTCTGCCTTGCTTGTGTGCAGCTCTTGCTTTCCCTATTAAACTGCCTTTTTCTCAACCCATAAGCATTCTCACTTTCATCCTTACCGTTCTCTCCCCTGTTGCACCAGCAGGGAATGAGCAAGCTGCATGTGGTTGCCAGAGGGGATTAAACCACCAGTGACATTGCACTAAAAAGTCTGTGGTTTAACCCTAGCAGGCAATCAAGTACCATACAGACTAGAGCTCACCCCACTTCCACTCTCATCCCAGTATGGTGACCAGAAGAATCAGGAAGGAAAAGAAAATAAAACTTATTGGTCAAAATAAGAACAGTTTAATAATAATCATAAAAAAAACTTGCAATACTAAAACTAACAATAACATTAAAAAAAAGGACCAGGAGAGAGGAAATTAAACCCAAGAAAAACAAATGAAACAGCGCAACTGCTCCCCACCAAGTGACCAATATCCACTGTGTCCCTGAGCTGCAGTCAGCCTTTTCATGTAACCCTTTGTGTTCATATCCTGAGCATGACATTCTGTGTTGTGGAATATCCCTTTATGCAGTTTTGATCAGCTGTCCTAGTTATGCTGCCTCCCAGTTTCTCGTGTGCCTCCTCAGTGGCAGACCATGAGACGCTGAAAAATCCTTAATTTAAGGTAAGAACTGATTAGTAACAACCAAAACCAGTCTGTTACCAACATTATACTTGTACTGAATCCAAAGCACAGCTCTCTACCAGAGATTACTGCTATCCCAGACAAACCAGGAAACAAAGCCAGCTGTACCTTTCTCACACTACCAGCACAGTGTCACTATAGTTGTCCAAAAGTTGGCAACTATTTTACCATAATTGTCTAAACAGCTGTCAAGTGATGTTCTTTTCTCTAAGTAATTTAAAACAAGTTTCACTACAGTCTTCTTTAAAAAAAAAAATAGTTTATTTCTATTCTCTAATGATCATGTTTATTATAAAGGCCTAAAACTTACACGTGATGATATTATTACTATTTTATATTATCATCTGTTCCCCATCTCCTCAAATTTTTTTATCTCATACTGCTTTGACTGAGTTTATCTCTGTTTTTAAAGATTATTGTATCTCTGCTCTTCTGTGTTAAAAGACCTCAATCAGTAGCCACTTTTCCTCTAAAAATACCGAGTGATATTCCTCTGTGTCTTCATGTTACAGGCATATTTCCTGCAGCAATACTTATCATCTGTAGTTTTTTTAAACATTGAAAGGTTATAACAGCAGTGAGAAATACCACGACAGAAAGATGCATAACAGATAGTCTTGGCAGAGTAACTGTTGGTAAGGTCTTTTGAAAGAAAGATGATACCTAAAATAACTGTACTTCCTGAATATGTCCTAGAAATTAGATGAAGATAACACTAAGAAATATACAGTGTTCCCAGTGTGAAAAATTTGGAAGTCGGGCGTCCACTCTAAAATTATTTAAATCTTGAAATTTTGTGTATTAAGTATAGCTATGTGTGTGTGTATACTATATACGTATGTATTTGTATTTGTTTGTCTGAGAGGTACAGAGTATCTTTAGCTTCTGGAAGTTTTAATTTTCTTCAGCTATTGAAAAGAAGAGGTACTTGAAACATGCTAACAAGTATTTTTAAAGAAAAGCTAATTTTGGTAACCTTGTGACTCCAAGCGTCTAATACCCCAAATACCACTATGTTTACCAATAGTACTAACATTGCTAGGTGAATGAGAGATTATCTCCTGAGCTCTGTGAAGATTCGAGTTCATTTGAATGTTCTCTAGAAAAAAATCTGCATTGTGTATCACTGTCCTAAAGTTGTGAGTGGGGGAGAAAAACCTTACCAATTTGTAAACTTATTTCTGTGAGATTAATTCATATACCTCAGCTCCAGTGGGTATACTGAAATACTAATTTAATTTTCCTGCAACAGGAATGCTTTATACATCTCAGAGAACTTTTTGCTCAGGGAAGTTGGCTTTTGGAATTAAAGATGTGAATTCTTTTCAGCCAGAGGCTAAAGAGGTAATCCAGGCTATAGAGTGTGCACAGTGGATATAGTCATTGACATATCTTGCAGCTGTCTTGTCACGTTCTGCTAGCAGCTGGTGTATTCTCCTCTGCATCAGATAAGGCCCTCTGGGCTATTTATAGAAAATGTGTAGGATCTTTCTGTTGTTATGTCTTTCACATGCCCTCCTGGTAAGCTGCATCATGGGCGTAGACTGCTAATGGTGAGCAAATAATGTAGATGAGTGGGCTGTTCATCCGGAGTGGCACACTTTCCCTGTAGTCCCTGCTCTTAATTCTTTCCACTGCTGAACCTGAACCTTCCTTTAATGCACTTCTGCTGTAAGTTGTGCTTACCCATTCTTCAGTGTTTTATAGGTACAGCTGTACATGCTATTGTCCACTGGTGAGGTACAAACTGCTAACTTACCCACTTGGGAGGTGTGATTCTGCAACCACAGTGTCAGAATCTGTTTGAATCTCTCTAATTTACAGGACAGTGTACTCTGTGATTTAGGCTTTATTTTGTGAGCTCATTAAGAAATACAGCAAGAGCAAGCAATGGCTCAATTCCCTTTCCACAGATAAGTCTCCCCCATGAATTCACTTACCACTTAATTCATGAGGATTCATAACTTATAACCTATAACTCTTAATTCATGCATGTGTGAGGAAAAATTAGTTACCTAGCTAACAGTGAGAGTGCTGATTCATCCTCCTTTGTCATGGTGCAGGCACCTCCTCACACTGAAAGGCTGGAAATATTGAAATATTCAGCAGTCCAGCTGCTGTAAGATCTGCTTTTTAAAAAAAACTTTTTTGAGTAAGTTGATATTTATACCTTCCAGCTTTGAAATTCGGTCTTTAACATTTCTGTAAATTACTAGATTCTGAGGAAACTGACAGACAATAAATATGCAAAAATGATGGCTTCAGGTGACAGCAGTCTGCAGGTGATAATGGCTGCATTATGGTTTTTTAGCTCTTTCAGGCCACCTGTCCTGCCTACATGGAACTCTCAGTTTGACCTAATGGCACTGCTTGCAGCATATGTCAGCATGAGCTGCGTTAGCCAAATCTGAGCAGTGGCTGAGTGAACTTGGCCGTAGTGCCTTTTTTACTGATGTCAATGAAACAAAGAAATCCAATGTCTTCAGCTCTGTGAAGTTAGGTATCTACTGTTATTTCAGACACTCTGGAATAGCAAAGCATCCACACGAGTATGAGAGGTGACACAATTTAGGGTGAATTAATTTTCTATAATTGTCATTGTAAAATGACAGTTTTGATTAGTTTTTTTGTACAGTTTTGATTAGTTTCTTCCTTCTCAAAAAGTGCTTTTATTTTTTCTTTACCCTTGATTTCACTGATGAAAACACAAGAGTGAGAATGTGATATGCGATTTTGTTATTACTCAATCTCTCCCCATATCTCTCCATATGTTTTTTAAGTATCTGAACTTTACTCCTGTGCATTAAATAATGTGCCCTGTACTTAAGACTTGTGACTGTAGAGTTTATATACTCATATGATACATGTCATAAAACTAAGATACATAGCAGTTGAATTATCTAGATTTATTTATGTATGCTTTAAAACTGTGACTCTGTTTTTCATATTTGATCGTTTCATTCATTGCAAATAAAAATATTTTCTTGAAATGTTAGTATGCCATGTCTTTTCAGCTAGTTTGAGATGAAGTTTAAAATATTTTTGCTACCAATATGGAATTTGGTTTCATTTTTAATTTCATAAGATTGCATTAAGGCAAAATATCTCACACATAGATAATAGACAAGAATAAATAGTTAAATAGAAATTCCTTTATGATTAGAAGAATAATTGAAGTGATGACATAGAAGTATAATTATGATTCACATAATCTTGCACATACATATGCATATATGTTTATAGAAAATAATTGTTGGGATCAATGAAACAGTGAGTAAAATGTTTGGATTTTTATTCTGTGCAATTTTACATAATTAGGTTAATAAAAGCTTTATTTTTAAAAGTGTAAAGAGGTGTGTATGACAATATCATGGGAAAGATCAAATTATTGTCATACATATAAGAGATTAAGGTCTTTTTATTTCACAGCTATTCAATTTGTATAATTCTATAGGTTTTAAAATGTCCTTTGTTCTCAGCATTAGTTAATAATGTTTTTGTACTATGGTTAGGAGATAATAATTAAGGAAATTTATTCAGAGTTCAGTGACTGTCTTATCAGAGAATTGTGGTTTATGTTCTGTTGTATTGGAGAGGTTTGGGAGTGCTCAGCAAAACAAATCATAGATAATACATAGCACTCGTTTAAAATTACCTTACCCTTACCTTACCACTGTAGCTACAATGTATAGGATGTTAGTGTGATCATGGCTAAGAGAAAATAAAGAAAATGTGTGTTTTAACAGTAATCAGAAGAAAAGGCAGACTTCTATTTTTTATTACTTATTAGTTGGAACATAGTTAAATACCAGTTTGATTTTGCTCTGTATGTCCTTATATAATTAAACCTCTTGTCGTTTGTTAGTCATGGTAATAAGGATATAGTTAATTTACATGGAGCCTAGAGAAAATAATAATTTGCATTAAAATCTTATCCTGGTTTTCTCTGTGAAACTTTCAGTTAGTCCTTTCCCAGTCATAATTAAAAAAAAATATTTAAGGACAAAATGCCAGATATTTCATTTGTGGGAAAATTGCTGTGTTAGGAAATATGGACAGATACAGATATTTTATACCAGAAATAGATAGTGTCTGTGTGTTGATTTTGAGCAAGGATCTATCTTTTTTCAATCTTATTTTTAAGCAGTGTTACTTACATGCATGCAGAACCCAGTCAGTATGTCCATATTGACTGGACTGAATATTCATCCTATCATGGCATGAGTAGTTCAGTCCCACAGGATCAGCACACACAGGATGAAGAATCTCCGGAAATGGGAGTCAAACAAATCCATTAGGTAGACCTTAGCATAGAATACTCAGTGTTTCATCCACATTTTCAACCCTGAGTGGATCAGTGTCCTTAATTACAGTAATTTCACTACTATAAGGCGCACCAGGTTATAAGGTGCACTTCTGGGTGTCGGCAAATTTCCAAACTCTTTCAATTTATAAGGCGCACGGGATAATAAGGCACACTTTTTTTTTGCAATGAGGATCCACGTGCAACAAAGTAACAAATTAGTAACGGAATCGTGCAATTGCGGGGTTTACTGGCAAATGCTCAATTTGCAAACATTTTTCACTGATCGGCATAGCCTTTAAGCACAGCCTAAAGAGAATCAAAACACTAAAAAATATACAGAGAAAAATCACTCATTTTTATTAAATCTGCCAGCTCTGCTCTCACTCAGATGAGGGGAGGGCACGGCCAGGGGGCCAAGGGCAGTGGGAAAGATTCCTGGCAAGTGGCTGAAACCCCCGAGCGCTGCACCGGCCTGCTCCGGTGCCGGGGTGGCCCAAACAACCAGGGCTGTGGGATTCTTGGTGCGGCTGCCACCCACACCGGGCAGCTGCCGAGTGCCGCGGGACTCACCCTCCCCGTGCCACGTATCCTGGCACCATGCAGCTGCCATTCTCCCACACCCTGCAGCGACCCCCGGAGCCGGGCAGGCCCCGCTGCTCACAGGCTGGGCCAGTGCCTTGCTTTGGGGTGCGGATGCTACCTGCATTTGGCCCCCATGCCCCAGGACCCTCCGGTAGCAGTGCCAGGGCGCAGGGCAGATCCAGCCACAGAGAAAAAACCTCTCTCCTCCACATTCAGGCCTGTGAGTGCCAGTGACCTCCCGGAAGGAAAAAGAAGGAACTGATGACCATCCACCCCGACTGCTCAAACTCTTCCAGTGACTGAGCCATCAAGAGCACCCACCCATTTCTTTTGTCTTGAGCAATTAAAAGCTAAGGGAGTCACCTGGCCAACTTTGTAAGCATGATAATGGGAAAAATTTATCCACAGAGGGAAAAAGTAAAAACTCCCCCAACACATATGCTCTGCCTGCTCACGGTCATTTGATCGTGACCTTCATGTTTGTTGCTGCACAATGTGAAACAGAAATTGTTCTGAAATCCCTTCAACACTCAAACTTTTTCCACATATATGGCACACCGGATTATAAGGCAGACTTCCGTGTTTCGATCAAAATTTTAGGTTTTAAGGTGTGCCTTATAGTTGTGAAATTACTGTGCTGCTACCAATCTGAACTATCAAAATGCTATTCTTACTCAAGGCCGAGTTTTGGTCCATTCATGTTTTTTTCCACAAAAATAGATTTGACAATCATATTAGAATTTGTAAAACTAGAGTGTTGAAAGACCACTGACAGCAATAAAATACAGTATGAGAAGCAATAAAAAGGCAACATTATAATTAATGACGTGAAGTAAGAAAATTTGAGTTTCTGCTTTTTCTGCTGTAGGATTCTACATTTCTAGGCCAGTTATCTCTGGAGAATACCACAGCTATACAAGAGAAAGATCCATCTCTATTCCAAAAGTCAGAAATTGTTTTCCTTTAAAACTTGGAGGAGATCATTTCCCCTACAAACTTCTGAAAATTTATTTTCTATGATTAATAATTGATATTTTTGGTAACACTCATACTGCTCCTTTTAATGATTAATGTGAAGAAAATCACTATTTATTGATGATTGCCATCATGTGATATGTTAGGTAGTTTCTTCTCTTTAAATATTGTAGGAAATTATTGGAGTTCTAACTGACAGCTGTGATTGTATGATTCACACAGAGATTTCTAAAGACATTCTTTCCTCATGTGTGCAATATTGTACAGCTGAGTAATTTGAAGCTTTGTTAATTTTAGCATAATCTGAAGCAGTTTCTGCCAAGGTTTACCACTGCTAGTTCTGACAGTTAGAATGTGCTGCCTGCTTATCAAAGACGCCTTCAGAAATATTGCTATCCTCTATGTAAACAGCTTTATTAAAATAAATTTAGGCAGGCTGAAAAATTGCTAGAATTAAGTTTATGAATACCCTTATTTCAGCTCCCCTGTGCATGTGCATTAGAGCCTTTTAAAATACAATCCTTTGTTACTTTTTTCTTTTTTCTTTCTTTTTTTTTTTTTTAACAAAACTATTTATGTATGAAATTACAATGATTACATCAGGAAAAAATATTCATTATTAAGTTTTTGCTTTCCTTCACTGCTTACACTCTGTCAACATGTCGTGTTTATTGTTTATTATGTAAAGAATGCTCTGAATACAAAATGGTTTATTCCTTAATAGGAGAAATGGGGCTGTTGTCATGCAGGTTCTGGAGTACTTCATGAACGGTAATAACTCTGTAATAAACATAAACATCAATAAACTTAGTACTTATGAGGCGAAGGGACAGTCTATTTCACAAGTAAAGAAGAGAGTAACAGGGAAATGAAATGCAAGACCATACTCCAAATTTAGTTAATGAAATTGAACTGTATAGCATTTGCTTTTTTACATTACCTAACTTTATATATGGCTTTATTTTTTCACAGTGAACTTTCTGTTGACACTAGTTGCTCTCGTTTTGCATGGCAGTTTCTCAGAAATTAAAACTCCAGCTACCAAATGCACTCTGTATGCCCTGAACATAGGAAGTAATAAAAGAAATAATAGTACTTAATAAATCTTTACTACTGCAAACTGTTTCAGTGAGGAGATGACTGTAGAGCTCAGTGGTAATAATTTTCCCACTCATGGGCACCTGCTGATGAAACTCATAACATATCACTGATCATTCATTTATTCAGGTAGCTAATGCTGTAAAAGAGTTGAAATGTTTTTTGTAAAAGATTTGGAAATGCTCCCTAGCGGGCAGGGACCAGGATTTTGTTATATTTATTTTCTCCAACACATTTGTGTTCTTGCACATGATTTGGGCTAACGTTAAGGGTTCTAGCATTGCATGTATATAGTCTTGTTCTCAGAATCCAGTAGTTGAGTGCTGATACTTGACGACTCTCAAAATTGAAAACAGTTGGCAATTATGACTGTGTGCAATGGAGTTTCTGCTTTCTCCTGGAAAACACAGAAATTTGCTCAGGATTCTTGGGACAATTTGAGCAGCTCAGGTTTGACCTTGCCAGTCTTTTGAAATGTTTGGGAAATTATCTTAGAAATCTTACTGTGACCAGGGTATTATTTTTTCTCTATACCTTATGTTGCATTATATTTACTGGAAAGAGATCACTGGAATTCAGCTTTTATTAAATAGAAACTCTATCTGTATATTAAATATTGAGCTAAAGATATGATTTGAATTAAAAATATTGAACCTTATTTTCTTTCTTGAGTTAGCAATGATGCATTCTATTTCAGCTGTGAGTGGGAGGACGTAATAAAAATATGGTGATTTTTGGGCTTTGCGTTGCCATGTAAGTGACTTTAGCACTGTGTCCCTTTAATTACTTTAATCAGAACATAGCATTCTAATGAATTTTTTTATACTTGTTTTCGAAATTTCTGGGTATAAAATGCCAGTAGAATGTACAGTACATAAAAAATCTATCTCAGGAAGGCAATGAACAATACCCATCCTGAAATTCAAAACTTAAAAAAAAGTAAGTCATGTGCTTTATATATTTTAGCAAGAAGAACTTTATGTGGGTTTCAGTCTTTAGAGAAAAACTGGGGCATTTGAACTTAATTTTCTTCTCTTCATAGATGCAACTACTAAAACATTTTATAAAATACCACAGACTCTTCAGTCATGGGTGTGGGTGTGTATGTCCTTCCTTTATTCCAGCTCAAGCTATTTCTTTGTCTGACTTACATAGATTATTTTTTTTAGATCTGTTCTGCTCTATTTCTAACCCCCTGTTGTGATATGATGAAATGTCAGGTGAAAGCTAAAAGATCAGTCAACTGCTTAATGGTGATTAATTTTTATAATGTTTATTTTGTTGTAAAAATTCCTTAACATCTGCATTGCTTTGAAAGTGTATATTCATACTAGTATTCATAAAGTATAGATGTTACAATGAAAGGAATCATATTCCTGATACATTTCTACTAACTCAACTTCTGTCCAGATGCCTGCAGTAAGTTATGTAGTAGAAACCAAAGCAGACTTGTTTGTTTTCAGGGTTATTTAAATTCACAACTAAGTATTAATTTTCATGCTACTGCAGTAGATAAACAGAAAGAAAAAAGTGCATATGGTTTTGAAATCTGAGATTCATAAATTTAAAGCTCATGCCAACAGAAAGAAAAAAAATCTTTAGAACTGTATTCATACTTCGAAAAGGTGGATTATTTCAGGTACTCTGTCAAAAGCATATAATTTATGGTGAATAAACACTTTAATTTAATAGAAAGAAAACACTAAAAAAAGGTTCTGATTATTCTAAAGAGTCTGAAAGTATTACAAGCATTCTTATTTGTGTGATATAAATATGTTTTTAAATAGTTTACTTAGCCAAATGTGCCAACTTCATTTAGATTCATTTTCATGCTAATTTCTTGGCTTCTTGAAAAGTTATAGTATCAAGACATATTATGCATCCATCATTTAAGTAATTTGTAGTGCCATATTTATAATTTCCTGTGTAACATCATAATGCAAATCATTACAAAATTCTGGTATATAATTTATAGATAATATTTTGGTCTTTGTGGCACAAATAAGTTATTAGAGAAAAAAAACCTAAGAAAAGTTAAAAGAATATCAAACATTCAAGTCAAGCTCTCCAAAATTAGAAAATACTAAAACTGGAACTATTGTAGCCTCTGTGGCTCAGCATTTTTACATCTCTTTGTGTTAGGCAGTAGCTATCCCCATAGGAAATTGTCTGCTCGTTGAAAAGTGCAGGTTTGGGAGAGACACTAGACCACAAAACAATCTAGTGAGAGCTGCCACCCATAGCAGTCTGAAGGTACCTGGTATCTGGTGGAAGTGTCCCTACCCATAACAGATAGATTGGGACTAGCAGATCTTCAAGGTCTCCCCCTGACCAAACTATCTATGATTATTTGATTCTGTGATTGAAAATAGAAGAAAATATAAGAAATATTATAATGAGTTACATTATAAAAAGAAAGCCTTTAAGTTAGGCTTCTAGGAGTTCAGAGGCATCCCTTTTTCATTAGTCCTTAGAATTTAACTTTCTGTCATCTTGGGTGAGCCGTCTTTTCTGTCTCAGATACCTAGACTGAACTTTGTTTGAAAGTTACATAATTCCGTAATTTCTGCATAAAAATCTTTTCTGATTAAAGTCTGGGGTTATCTGAGCAAAACTTCTCAGTTTTTCCTCTTCACACTAATCGGAACATTTATTTCTGAAGCATGTGTGCACCTAGAGTGTACTCAGAGGGTATATGCCAGTCACACCCCCTCAGTTTTTCTGCTCACCATCTGTATCTGGGGAGTGGAGCCTTCTGCCTGGAGCCTTATTTGTGTTACTTAAGCCTGTGTGGTATTTTTCTCAAAAGCCATCATACCTTTAGCAGCACTTGTTAGCTTCAACATGGGCTAAAACTCTGTGCAACTTGCCACCTCACTGAAGGATACTTATCAAGGTAGCGCATGAGTGGCCACAGTTTCTGCTGTAGCGTGCAGGAATGTAAGGATAATGGGCTCCAGCTTCCAGAACAGGGTCAGTGTCTAGGGCGAGTAGTTTGCAAGCCACTTAGGTACTTTGGAAAATATTGCGTTTTTTCTTCTTGAAATTCTCCTCTTTTTTTTTTTCATAAATGAACGCCTTCAAGAGCATCTTGTATCCAGCTGTCTGTTTGGCATTTGCTACGAAAATAATATAGTTAGAGATTATCAAGTGTGCCAAACTGCTTCTGGCTGTTTTGAATAAATTTATCATTTATTTATGTAGAATTCCTGATTTCTGTTGTTTTGAGTCACTATGTAAAGGCAAATTTCTTAACAGTGACACAAGCACATCCATCCATCTATACATGCATATGTATTCACACATATGTGTGAAAATAAAAAAAAAATGTTTGCAATTAAACTGGAAAACCAATTAAATGAATTCTCAACTTCTGCACTATGGTTACAGAGCAGGATTTCATTTCAGACTATAGGAATGTATATTTGCAACTTAAAATCAGTGCTAAGAGATAGTAGTTACTTTAAATACTATTCAGTGGAATAGATGATGTGGATTTTATCCAACTTCATAAACTTAAAATAATTTTAGACCTTAATATGTTTCTAAAGGATGGTGCCTTGAACATATATCCTCACAGATTCATATTGCTAACCCATGTTAATATGCTTGTGCTTGTACTTAGGTTTTAAGAGTTTTTACTTTTTGGATGTGACACAGAATGATAACTTCCCTTTAAGACTGGTGTAGTTACTTATGGAATCAATTATGCATCTTAAGTTAACCTCCTGATAATATGTGCAAAGAAAATGCATGTATTATTTTATTTCTGAGAAAATAAGAGAAACCTACTGAGTCATTTAAGTCATGAAACTGAAGACAGAACACACAAAATTTCTGAAGAAGTATTGTCTCAAGTATATAGTTCCCCATTGTTTCAATCCCTGATTAAGCACATTACTTTCTGAATTCCATGTATTAAGCATAGTTACATTCATTTTTTATGTTCTGTGTATGGAGGATGAATGCATTACCCTAGCAGGGCATTCTGTAGAAACACATCTTTGGTCTTGAAAGATAAATGTAATTATTTCTTCTGTCTGATATGATCTTCAACAGAACTTCCAGGCTCATCCTTATGGATATATGGTGATCTCACAATAGAAGTTTTGTTTTATGTCACAGAAGTTGCATTTTGCCATCAAAGAGCATAAATTTGTATTACTAATTTATTTTTGATAGTGTGTTGACATTACTTCATTATGAAGTTATGACTTGCATTATTTCATTCTTCTGAAACATTTTACTGAACTTTGATATAGATGTTTGCCAGAAAGTATTTTTGCTATGTTAAAATAATATACTTTATCTGTACCTTAGACAACATTTCAAACTAAAAGTTGGGCCAACATAATGATTGCCTTTTTATACTTCAGAAAACTGTTTTTTATCCACATCAAGCTTTTCAAAGAAATTCAACAGGAATTCAAAACATCTGAATCAATAACCCAAATAATAACATTTAGTGAAGGAATTTGTTATTTATCCAGCTATACTGAAAATTCTCCAGTTCAAAACAAGTCTCACTGAACATTTTAAATTTCTCAATGTCTCTAAGTTTGTGAAGTAAGTGATCATCAACCAACCTCATTAACGAATATAAACAAAATGTGATTTATATGTTAATACCTCAACTTAAGTTTATGATTCAGATTTTCTTTGTTTATTACACTCCCTGTATGTGAGTCTTTTCTGTGGTGATTTTAATGCTGGTCATTGTTCCTTTAAGAATCAATGGTCATTCTAGGAAATAAAATTAATAAAGTTATTAATCGGTCTCAGATAATGCTTAATAAAACTTGATCTAACTAGTAAAAAGAATCTCTTTCACACGGGCAAGTAAGCTAAATAAATTATGAGTGAATGGAGATTGTTTCCTATGGTGTTAGCATAATTTCATACTCAAAACAAATGTAGAATCTGCCAAAAGACATTTCATTTAACTAGACTTCAACAGGATGTTGACTAACTTAGAGTAATTAAGACTACCAAAGTAATTTGCAATAAAATACATCATTCAACAATATTGTTCAGTCTATACTTAGGTCTCCTTTGTTGCTTCAGTCTCTGATATATCTGATAATTCTTAGCTGGAGTGGTCTTCTACTTGGTCTTTGTACATCTCCGTTACACTCCTCTGATGCTATTTCACTGCTATTCCCATGACCTCTTCTGCATTTATTTGAGTTCTCTTCACTTTCTTCCTGCACTATATTTCAAGTCTTCAACTGCCTCCACCATCCACTGATCTGCTACTGTAGGGATGCCAGCACAGCCCACCCTTGCCAACAAATGTCAAGACAAGGATGTGGGTGTGAAGGGGAACACCCGAAACTGTCTGAGGGGGTGTTTGCCTAAATGCTAACCGGGAGACTCTGGAGAGATTTCTGAAATAAAGGAGTCACCTTTAAAAGAAATATGTGAAAAGAAAAACTTTGGCATGTGGAACAGAGGCAGCTGAACCTGTCTCTCACACAAGGTTTGTGTCAATTGGGTGACCTGCCCTCCCAGGGGAGGATGATGTGCTTGTAGGCCATAGGCTTTCTATGTCCCTATAATTCTGTGGGTGTGATGGCCCTTAGAACTTTGTGGGATTGCGTAGAGAAGGAGTTTAGAAATTAAGAGGTGTTTATCAACATTTTGTAAGAGTCTGCTATTGTTCTTTGTCTGTTGTAGTGTTAATAATGAATGCAAAATTCATTGATTGTTAGTTCATTATTTCTCATTGCTCAATCAGTTAGCTGAATAAATCCTGATTTGTATACTATGTAAATTGAACAGTTTTTCCCTGAAAAGTTACCATTTATTTTGCATCCAAATTACATCCTAGAAACAAAACCGTTTGCAAAATTTTCATGTCTCAAAATGAGCTTTACATGTGAAACCAAGAGATTTTAGTCTAATTATGGGTCTTAACAATCTAAACAGAGAACTATTAGCCCATTTACAAAGATTCTAGATTCTTATAATCAAATTATTCAATTTTTACAGCTGATTTCTGGTAATGCAATTTGAAACTCTTTTCTGGTATCTGCCCAGCATCTCTGTGTTATGCTCAGGCCTCTGCTGCTTTTCTTGGTCCTGAGGCTGGTGGCTTGGAGAGACAGAGAGAGGTAAGAGAGTTGATTATAGGAGTAATTAGAATTTTAAATCTTTAATTGTGATTGTTTTTGAAAATTCACCTGTTCTTAGGACAAAACCTGTGGCCTATTGCAAGGGATGGTTGTGATGCCTAGAGGAGCTAGAATAGGAGCTAGAATCAGTGGCACTGTATTTACTGGCTTACAAGGCTACCTACTGTGAGGAAACTAAACAGAGATTTAGTATTGTATTATGTCATTCTCTTCATCTTGTCATCACTTTGTAATAGTAAGGTGGACCTCCAGGAGGTAGTTATCTTTTGTGTCCAAACTTTTAAATTAATTTTGAGCTATTGTTTTTGACCTGGCAGAAGGTTTATCTGTGTAGCATTTGTGTAATCAACAGGGTTTGGGTTTTTTTGTTTGTTTTCTTCTTATTGTCTGAAAGGTTTCTGATAATGGTAGAATCATCATTAATGGAGCCAGACGATAGTCAGATAACCTGATTGTAAACATCTTGTTTGAACAAGCAATCCTGTTTTTAAATGCCTTGTCCTGTAAATTGATACTATCAAATAAGGATCAAGTTTCATCCCTAAGTTTGATAATCCATATTTTTCAGCATTATTTAGATAATTTTGATACTATTTCCACAAACCTATTAGACTGAAATGTAGGATAAATTCATGCTTTCCTTAAAAATAAATAAATAAATGTGAAAGCCGTGGTGTAGTCATGTTGTTAATATAACCAGTATAAGGCACGTCTTTTTACAACAGCTACATAGTATTTGCCAAAAATGCTGTGTTTGGATAGTCAGAATAATAACTGATAGCCATCTGATTCTTCTGAAGACATAAGTAGTACCATGTTGATATCAGTCCATGTGTGCAACTCTTCCTAGATCACATGTGTGCTACATCAAAGCCACCTTTTCCATTTCTGTGTGATATTATGGCACTTTCAATATTTACATTCATTATAAGAATTATTTTTTCATTTTATGTTGTCTATCTGCTTTCTTTCACTTAGTTGTAGACTGTCAGACTACTTTATTATTATGTCCCAGCAATACTAAGTAAAATATACCTATATTTTTTCAAATTGTTATTTCAACAGCTGAAATTACCTTCATCAGATAATAAAAATCTTTCAACACCTTCAAAGACATACCATAGTTTCAGAGGATTTGGGTGGGGCCAGAGTCTTTAGCATGTTCTCTACCTTACTATCTATTCCTATACTCCTGTATTGGACTCCTAGTCTTACTTCAGCATCTGGAATCGAGGGATATTTTGTGTGCTCTTTAATGATAAATCTAGGGTGGACAGTACAGGAAAGTTGAGTTTTTACTGCAAAAGCAGATGATTAGGAAAGAAAAGTAAGGTGTAAATGAGAGGAGTATGGGTATATATCTGTAAGCTATTAATAACAACTGTTATGGTTGATCCCCAGCTGACAACTAAGCCCCACACAATCACTCTGTTCCCAAACCAGCACCAAGTACAGAGGGACGGTCCCTGATCCTTCTGGCCACACTATTTGTGATAGAAGCCAGGATGCTCTTGGCCTCTTTAGTTACTTGGACACTCATCTGGCTCACGTCCAGCTGCACCTCCAAAGCCTTTTCTCATGAGTCGCTTTCCTTCTCTCTGCCTCAGGGCTGTTGTGACCCTGGGGCTGGAGCTGGCACTTGGCCTTGTTGGCCTTGTTCCACTGGTTCAACCTGTCCAGATCCCTCTTTGGAGCTTTCCTACCTTCCTGCAGATCAACACTCCCACCCAACTTGGTGTTGTTTGCAAATTTACTTTAGAGTGAGCTGGATCCCTGCATCCAGTTCATTGACAAAGATATTAAACAGGTCTTAGCCCTGGGGGACACCACCAATGACCAGATGGCAGCTAGATTCGGCATCATTAACCAACACTTTCTGGATCTGGCCATCCAGCCACTCTTTAATGCACATCTCCTATGATTGTTGCTGAACATACTAGCAAATTATGAAATTATATTCCAGTCTTCCAATTGCTTTCAGAAAGTAATAATTCAGATGAGTAGATTCTCTAGGGAAAAAATGCTTCCTTGACTGATTCAGCAAGACTCATAGTCGAATCCTAAATCTTTTTCAGAGAAGATACTCCACCATTTAGTGCTCTTTTTATTTCCTGCTTAAGAACTGCTGAACTAAATATTGCTCAAAGTACTAATAAAGCTATAATAGAAAATGTGTTATGCATTTATTTATGACAAACATGTTAATTTGCATTTTGTATAACCTAGAACTGCAGCCAATTCCATTATTTCTTAAGAATTAGAAAGCTAGTAACAATTACCAGGGCTAATAGACAAATAGATAACCATAGAGTGAATTAACAGGCAGATTAGTCAATTTTTGAACTTAATATAACAATGTAATCAACAAATTTTTCAAATGTAACAGACAATAATTAAATTAGATCTTTGTTTTTTAACGTAGTTAACAGTCTTCATTGGCACATCATACATTTACTCAGAAATTATGTCAGCAGTAACTGAAGTAATTAAATTTTTTTAATGAAGTATGGATTATTAATTTTGTGTAGATATACAAATAGTAGTTAAAAATGTTTGAGAGCAACTGTGTACACAGTTGATTTTTCTAAACCGTAGAGCTACTGTACATATACACTGTGGCTTAGGTAACTCTCATCTCCCATCATGTTTCTTTTCTGATTAGTCTAGGCGTGATAGGTTATAGTTATCCAAAATACAGTAACAAAGCAAATAGACATGGTATTCAACAAAAATAACAAAAGAAATATTCCACTAATATGACTATTTAACCTGGACGGAGATAGATTCAGCTATGATCTTAATGGGTTTGTGTGTGTGTGTAAGTTGCTCAGCCTTCTTTGGCTTACCTTTCACAACAATTAATTTCCTCTATTTTGCTCTTACTTGTGAGATTACATGGGGAGAAGCTGTCACTTAAAGGCAATTCCCACACAGATATTTTCAACTTCACTTGTCTAATTTTTCAGGCAGAAAGAAGTCCATTCTGCTTGTGCACTGAGCCATGAAACCAGACGGCTGCAATTAACCCCGCAATGAAATGAAGAATGATATCTTGGGCTCTGCAATGTGATAACACTCCGTGGTTTCCTTTGGCACAGTGTATGAATGAACACACGAGGAAAACTGTGTAAAAATTCCCTTAGATGCACTGTGTTGTAAGATACTTAAATCCCTCACATCTGCTGACCATGCAGAACTCAGAAGTTCACTGAAGAGAGAAAAGGGCTTGTGTAGGACTCCATAATTGAAAACTTACCTAGGTATTCAGGACGCCAAGCATGGTGAACAGAACCAAACTGAAAAAAAAGAGGGACAAGTTGTCTAGATTCCCATAATCCATCTGCTTATGGGAAAGAAGTAATAGGTGAATGGTAAAAAAATTAATTTCCTCTAAATTTTCTAGTACAAGCCTCCCTATCTTGCTACTTGTTCTTCATACTCAGGATTTTGAAATAAATCCTACACTGGTGCTCTCTACTGAAGGCAGTCATTGTTTAGGGTATAATTCTCTTTAGCAACTATCCAAGAATTTAGTATCACATAATGTGATTATGGGGTTTGGTTTTTGGTTTCAATTTGAATTGAAAAGGTTAATTTTCTAATTTACCAACCTAAATTAGTTTTATGATAAAAGGGTTTCTATCAGTAAGTAAATGAGGATAAGCATTAATTATTAAATATGGGGCTCCTCTGTGCCCTCTTTTGGTAGGAAAAATTGCTGTCCTGAAGGCAGCAATTTTTTTAAAAATTGCATCTGGGATTTAGGTTTTAATTATCAATCTGTAAAAAGAGCTAATAAAAGTACCACACCCCAAAACTGTCTTTTCTGGGTACAGTACTGAGGTGTTTACTAAAAAGCTTGTGCTGGAGGTCAGACAAATGTGATTTTTTTTTTTTTTGATAGAGTGTGCATTTGGATGTCTAATTACTTGTCTCTCCAGATTCATGTTCTTAAGACTACATAAATCATGAAGCTTTTTTTGCTCATTTTCTATATGAGATTAAATAAAGCCTCAGTTGATTACAGTTTATAAATTGACCACATGCCAATTATACTGGAGGTTTACAAAAGGTAATGAAAGCTCATTGACTGTGTCTGTTTACTGTGCACTCTGCATTGATTTCTGGTTTGTTATAACATTTCACACATCAGCACTGGAACCACTAGACCTACCATTCTCAGAGGGACCTGAGAGTGCTATGGGTCAATATCTGAATCATATACTGTACATACTCTACTTAGTTCAAATTAATCATTGTGGCCCAATTTCAGTCCTTGTATAAGTGGATAGAATAGCAGGCCTTATTTCTGAAACAGCTTTATTGACATACTAGTATGTCTTCTTAGAAATTAGTATCATATTTCGCTTGAAATTCTGAAAAATATGAAGTTGTTCTTTTCCATTCCTTAAATGCCAGATTTGATAGGGTCTTCTTTTCAATCAATAACTGTTCATTTCAACTTTTGGATTCGAGTGTTAAAATTTTGATGTACAGAAACCCTCTTAGAGACTAACATCTTCTGCTTATCAAACAATTTAGCTTTGCCATACATGGTCAGCAATAAACATGATATTCTAGGCAGTCTTTAAACCACACTATTATATGGCTGATCTGTAAAATATTTTTCTGCTTGTGAGAGTATTTCTTAACTTTTATGTTAAGTGCTGGGAAAAAAAAATTGAGCATTTGTGTAAGAATTAAAGTTTGTCACAGGCAAGAAAATACAATGCAAGAATAAAAGAAATAGATATCCAATATATAACATGAACTAATAAGTTAATGCTTCTTCTGCCTTAGTACTGTAGGTTTTATCTCAGACAGTTGTCAAAAATGCAGCCACTTAACAAATACTTTATTGAGAATGGAATTACTTTCTTTGTGTTGCCCCTTCCACTTCCAGCAACGTCGGTGAGAGATTTCCAAAGCTGGAAATGTATCTGCACCATACATGGTAGGTGGTAACTTTCAACCGGGATGCCAGGTTTTGAGAGATTTTCCAGTAAAAGGGCTGAGGTAACTGAAAAAATACATCACCACAACCAAGACCGTCAGGATGATAGTCACATGGATAGTTGCCCTGAAAAAACAACATTTCTTTGTGTCTGGCTCGTCCACCTCAGGTAATGAGAATCTCAGAGTTCTTGTAGAGTTCGCTTCCTGCAGTTATTCAAAATACTCATCATACATTTGATTTGTAACACAGTTTAGTTAAGTATAGACACTAACCATTAGCTCCATATTCATCTCTCTTGTCATTATTTTCCACTTGCTACCTCCACTTTACTTATGATATCCACTAAAAGCAGGCTAAGCTACATCAATCTAATCATGTAACCATAACAAAGACTACAACATTTTAGAGTCAAATGTTCATGGGCGACATCAAACTTCCCTTAGTTATATCTGGATAATTTTTTACATAGTTATTTTAAACCCTTATGTAATCTCAAGCTAGTAGAGATACTCTGCAAGATAAGTTTTAGACTTTAAAATCATCAGTTTCTGTAGAGTTAGGCTTTTAAAGCTGTTTGTACTTCTTAAATCCATAACATATTGTGGCAGTTTTGCAAAAGCCTCTAAATCACTGCTTGCTTTTAATATTTCTCAACTTTATGCTACGCTCTTGTTTTATTAAACAATAATAATTTCATATTCTTCTTCCTGCCTGTACTATTTATTTATCTCGAACATTTCTTCTGCTGGGAGTATTTAGCCTAGAGAAGAGACGGTTCAGGGGATATTTCATTGGTGTATGTAAATATCTGAAAGGAAGGGGTCAAAGAAGATGGAGTCAATGTCTTTTCATGGGTGCCCGGTGACAGGCCCAGAGGCCACTGAAGCTTCCTTCCTTTGGAAGAGGTCTTTCTTACTGAGGCATATAGAATTGGAAGTAAATAAAAGAATACAAAGGATATGAAGAAAAACATTATTACATTATTATATTCAATAGAAAAAGAAAAAAAAGGCATGCAACTGTACCACTTACAGAAACACCTAGAAATACCTTAGAAAATATAGCAGTAAAGAAAAAACTGGTCTGAATACCTAAAACAAAAAGAAAAGATTTCAAAAAGTGCTCTGTACTTGAGGAGAAAAGAAACATGTGGCTAACAGACCTAATCTAAAACAATCAAGTCTATTCCATATAGAAGCCATAGCAGTTATGTAATTTATGAATATGATATAAAAACCCAAAACCACAGTAGACCCTGAAAGCAGAGTGAAATAGTTATCAAAAGTATTCAAACTGTTTAAGATATCAATAGAAAAATGTTCAGATTATGTTATCATTGGTCCCTTATTATTTCTAATTAGTTGCTAGTAGTAATGGTGTCTTGTGCCTTTGAGAGCTTCCAATATAATGACTGAAAACATTAAAGCCTTAGAAATATTCCTTTGTCCATATTTCCTCAGTGGTTACATTGACAATATAGTCAGTATTTTCTTTTTTGATTATGAATTCAGTAAGCAGAGATGTTGTGTTCCATCATCATCCAAATTCAGTGACTCCTTATTCGCTTCCTTATTTATTAATTCAGGGATAAGTTTACTAATGGGTGGTGAGTTTTCCTTACTGTCTCTGTACTTGTGTGCCATCCTCGCATTCTGATAAGAATTTAATCCGTCCCTTTCACTCATAGGCCTTTGGTTGCTTCCTCAATTGTTCTTTATTTTTGTGTATTCCTACTATGTCTGTGTTTGTAAAAGTCTGTTACTGATTCTTCCTAAAATCTTTCAGTGATCATACTTAGAGTCAGCCTGATTGGCAGTCATATTTCCAATAGTACCTATAATATATTTTATCAGAAGTGAACTATTTTCTTTTTGATGTAAGGAAGGACTGTTTCTCAACTGTTTTCATGCAGTCATGGAGATTTGTTTTTACTTCCTTCAGCTGAATTAGTGAAAATAGTAATAGCAAAATAATAACCAAATCATGTAAGTCAATATATTTAGGAAGTTTTTATTACTGGCTGAAACATATGACCGCATCAATTAGGGTTTCTAAAGTTCTTCTACTAAACTGAGTGTGTCAGAAGACATTCCTTACCTAGACAGCAAATTAAGCAAAAAAACCCTGTAACCTCTTACACCTTTCAGGCTTAAAGTTTCAGAAGTTTCAAAATACTGAATAGTCTTTCTTCTTTCTGTTCCAGTTTGTAGTGTGGTCTGTTGGTGCAGAAAATGTCCCAAAGCTTTTTGTGTCTGCTTTTTTTTTTTTTATTTTTGATTTTTTTCGTTGCTGAGCCACATTCATAGTCTTCATTTGTTTCAGAGTTTACATGGGTACACTTCTCTTAGCATGTGGTGCTATTTCAGTTGGAGGTAGCTTTTTGTGCATTGTGTCAGACTCCACTCAGTTTTCTTGCCAAGTGAGGTGCCAAAGTGAATCGCCAAGTGAGGATAACCATCACTTACCACTAAGCTCGTCCTCACTAGTGGCAGAGGAATGCTTTCAAATTACTCAACAGTTGTTCTTAAGAGAGCAAGAGAATCCCTAAATTGACAGCAAAGATTTAAATTTTTTTTTTTTTTTTATTACCATAGCAAATCATAGGAAATACAGAGTGAGATGACCCATCGCAGAAAAAGAGAGTGTAGTACAAATTCACTCTATGACAAAAAGGCAGAATAGGATAGGTAAGATTTAAACAGACTTTATATATGTCCATAGAAGGGGCTTTCCCATATTTTTCTTCTGGTGGTCCTTGTGATATTCCCAGGTTTTATGCTGTTTCCTGAAGATGTTATTTCAGGACATTATTTTTGGTGGTTTTGCATCTCACTACTTTGTTATTCTTCCAGTCAGTATTAAAATCTTAGATGCACTGTAGAAATAATTTCTTCTTTGTAATCTGGGTCTTTATGACATTGATCACAGCCAGATGCTCATTTCACCTTTCCTTTTACTTAACATAGTCTTCCAGCTGCCAAAATCTAGTTTTCTTTCCTACTGAGCAGGGCTTAATGTACAGAATATATTTTATGTTACCGTGACAGCTTTTCTCAGTTTTCTTATATTCCAATTATTTGGTCAGAAGACAGTGGTTTCAGTATTAACTAAATAACAGTGTCTCATGTTGAATATGCTCAATGGATTTGTAATTTATGATGTGCTTCAAAATTATTAAGGAGGATACACCTAAAACATAACGGTATTCAACTTAGAGATTTGGGTTCTTATTTTAATGTTTTGTTAAATGCTGATTGGGCTTTTAATTTAAGACTGACAAGATGGAGTGTACAGAAAAACAGAACTCTGGAACATCTTCCAGAAATTGGAGCCGAGTATTTTCTAGCTCTAAGGTGTAATCTTCAGAATATATGTGAAATATTTTTTTTTTCTGCTTTTTTCACACAAGTCCACTTGATTCACTTGAAGAGAAGTTCTAAAAAGATATTTCCCTTTCTTGCCTTTTCCCCCTATAGATCATATCTGTGTTGTAGTGGCCAAGACATTATACAGAAATAAAAACTGACATGCATGGAGGAGAAGTATTATCACTGTATTTTACAGGCTTGTGTTGGCTGTACAACACAAGTGAATAGACAAAATTCCTTCTCTGAATTTAACTACTTGTCATTTCTGTCTTGGTGGTTACCATGTCTGTATGCAGTAAAGTTTTTAAGGTGTCCCAGCTTTCCCTCGTTAGAAGTTTTATTTCTTCTTTTAGATCTCAATCTTTTTGTCTCTGCAGAGGTGAAAACTTAAATTTATAGGGAGCACTTTGGGTAATACTGCTGCCAATTAACCAGAGAGGTTTACATCTAGTATCTGCCAGTTTCTCTTATCAGATAATTTTTAGAGGGTAAGAAAGTAGGAAGAACACTGAGGTAATCCTGCCTAACCGTTAGTGTAAAAATGGCTCTGTCTATCATTTCAAGAACAGCTCAATACAAATGTGGCTTTAGTTTTTCCTGTAGTTACCTTTGGAGAAATAGTTGTATGATACTCTACCTTTAATGCAATGAAAAATGGAAAAGGGTTTTCTAAAATAACATATGAGAAATATGACAAGAGAAATCTGATGTCTTTATTTGCTGTGAATGTAACTACAGCATTTTTTTCAGTGAAATTTTTGAGGGAATCTTTGAAAGTTGAAATATAATTAGATACTGACATATTAAAAAATAAACAATTTTCTATTTGGTCATTAAATGAGTATTTCTCTTACAGTTAAGTTATTCTCATTTGTTGAAATGCCAGTTCTTAATGTAGCTCATAATGTCTGCTGGAGGATGAAATTACTCACAAGAGAGGGCCCTTAGAGAAGAATCAATGTTTTTATATTAATATAAATTACCACTGATTAATGAATGCTGTAACCAATAATGATTTAAATCCTAACTGTGTTTCTTTTTTTGGAACCTAACCTTCCTGTCAATATTTAAAGTTAGTAGTGAGATTACTTTGTCATGTAGAGAAAATAGTAATAATATAAACCAAATCAGTAGTAATTTTTCTACTAAAAACGGTGGTTTTTTGGAGCAGAGAGTAAAATAGTGGTTAAGGAATGTACTTTGTTTTTAAAAAAGAATGTATATAGTATCATTTATCTGTATCACTGAAATAAACGTCTTGGTATTTATGATTAATTATATTGCATACTAGCTTTTCATGTACCTGTTCATGTTATATTCACTGTGATATTAGAAGAGTATTAGCTAATGGAAGTTGTTACTCATGTTAGTTGCTGACTGCTATGTCTATAATTTCAAAACCATAGGAAATTAAAGTATTCTAGACACTAAAAGAGAAAGGTTAAAAAAAATCTTATTTACGTGCACCTTTGTGTCAGTTTGGTTTTCATAGAACTCTTTGCCACGTAAGCTGAGGAACACCAACTTGTTGGTGTGAGTATGTGTGCACCACTGCACTGACAAATGTAGCTGATTCTTGTGCACTTGAATTGAATCCAGATGGAAACTGGGCAAGAATGTATATTTAACGAGAAACAAAGACTAAAGTAGCAAGTTGCAATACTGTGAAAAAGCAAAGGAGAACAAAGACTTAATGCCTGTCACGAAGAAAAGTTTGACAACCACTTTTAAGCCATCAGACTGGGAACCGAGTCCCAGAGCTCCAGAATGGAAATACTCCTACTCATACTGTGAGTCTGGCAGAAGAGAGAGTGCACAATGCATGCTCCTTAAGGTATATTTTTGTACCAAATGGAGTATTATTCTGAAAATCTCAACCCAGATAACAATCTCTTTATATGATGTTTTTTTCCTTGATCAAATCCGAACACAAGTATTGAAAGCGTGATTATGGGAATAATATTTTCTGAAAATCTGAGAAACCCTTATCCTTTGAGGGTCACACATGTATTCTGTAACACATACTCATCCATAATTTTTTGCTAACAAGTTATTTTTGTGAGTTCTAAATAGATATGAGTCATAAGACAGGTGAAACTTACTTTATCATGCTGTATGACACAGTGTATGTCAAGGATATGTACCTCGGCAAAGTCTATTGCTTAATTCATCAATAGGCAACCTTACAGTTCTCTATCAGTTTGCGAAGGGATATCTATTACTCATAAATACTCTCAAAAGACTCTTTCCTGTACAGCTTCTTGAAATTTCCAGTTATCAGAATTTCACATATACACTTCTGCATTGTTATCTGTGTTTTCTGTAGAGGGAAGCAATGCAAGTACTGTAGTTTGAGTTTATATGGTAGTCATTTGTCTGCTTGGTATATTGGTTTTCAGTTCACTTAGTTCAAAATTATTTTCATGCAGTACTGCAGACGGTATCTACCTGCAGACTACAATGGGAGACGCATAAACCTATTACCATTTTGCACCCACAGTGTATATGTGGTTACATAAACACACTCATAAAGCCAAAACCCATAGAAATATTAAATTAGTGACAATTAGTTCATTTCCTTGGGCTCTTACATTATTATATAGTATTAAAATAAGTTCCTGTGCATATGGCTGAGAGAACCAGAAATTTGACTGATAGTATCACCAAGAGGTTTTCAATAAAACTGCAGGGATGTATCTATAGTGTGGTCTTTCCTAAATATTCTTGTCTCAGTTGGGCAGTTGAATGTGCAAGTATAGAATTAAGGAATAGTTTGGTTAGAAGGAATGTTAAAGATCACTTATTTCCATTCAGAAAAATAGCATAGTTGTATAAGGACAAAAAGTTAATAAAAAGTTGGGGTTTAAGCATATGAATTAAAACCAGAGTGACAGTCTTTTATTACTTTAGTGATTAGAATGTTACATTTTTTTGTTTAACCATATATTTAAAAAAAATTAAATGGCCAAACTTAGCTAGAGGGCATTAGTTCATGTATGTATGTATATATACATGTTGCTAATTATGTGCACTAATAAGCATGAGTAAGGAAACAAAAGCTAAGATTTTTGGATGCCTTTGACTTGTATTAGGAAAGAGTCTGTAATACCCTGATCCTCAGTTGCCCTTGGAAAAGAAGCCATCTGAGAAAGAAACTAGTGAAACGTTCATTTTATTTTAGACACTTATGATATTACTTGCCACAAACCTCTTGAACATTTTCCTAAATAAAACTTTGAATTGGCAGATGAGGTGGATTTTGGATCTTGAAGATGGCTGGACTGAAGAAGAGTGCAAAGCAATTTAAAAAATCATATTTATTGACAGCTGAGGGCAAAGCTTTTTTTCCCATTATATTTTTCAGTTGTTTTCTCATTAAAGGTGTTTTGAACCTTCTACTTAATTTTGACACTTACCCAGGATTGTTTTACTGTGTAGGAAAGAAATATTTTCTGTGTCATTTAAACATGCCCCAGTGCCTGCTTAGAAATCACTACAGCAATGCATCCAGTGAAGACAATTGTATTTTCTAATTATTCATGTGAATATTTTCTTCCACTCCAGAATCTGTATTTAAAACTTGCTTTGTATTTGTTTAAACACTGCCAGATACTTTGGTTTTTCTTAATCTTTGGTAAGTTTGACTTCTATCTCTGCATTGGGAACAGAGGATGATGCTGACAATTTCTGTAGCTGTATTCCATATCCTTACCTCATAACTGTAACTACAACGCACAGAACATTAGCTGCTGGTGATAAGAGTGGTAAATGTAGCTTCTATTCAACCAGTTCTTAATATTTATATTCTATTTACATTAGAGTCTCAGCCTTCATCACACATTCAAACCATGGTTATGTGTAAAAGGAAATACAAAGAGTACAGTGAAATGATGAATCAATAAAGGAGAAAATGTTTTGTCTGTTGGTTCATTCTGTGTCCACATCTCACATGGCTGAGGCTCTGCGTGATCCAAAAGTGAATTTTTCAGGAAATGTCCACTACAGTTCCTTTTGACTTCAAAAGAAAACTTTCTCTTACTGAAGGAACATAATTTGTCATGCCTTGTATAATGCATAATTAATTTTTCACTATTTTTTTTTTCTCAGAGCTTCTCGAAGATTTAAAGAATTTTGGAGTTCCATATTTTCATATGGAACAAGATTTTTGGGAAACAAAATGTTTTGTCTCTTAATGGCTCATCCATTTTATTTTTTAGCTGTGTAATGACAAGTAGGAATAAGCAAAATAATCACTTTGAAATATGTGTTAATCAGGAAGCAGTGATCCTTTCAGACAAAATAAAAAATAGGGAAGAAATCAAATACATCAAAGTACATGCATGATACATTGCAATAGCACCTGAGAAAAAAGATAAACTTACGCCTGTTTTCTATTAAAGCAATATACTATGCTTTATGATCTTGGAGTGTAGTTTTTCTGTGATGTATTAAGTTTATAAGCTATAGTTTGGGTTGCAAGTTTTACTTTTTGTACTGCTAATTTCATCCTTTCATGTCTTATTGTAGACATATCCTTTTACCTTAACAATGATTTTTTGAGGCCATGTAGAGTCACTGAAAGCTGTAGTTGTTCATGGCTGTGAGCAGTAACCTATTGAAACAAAGCACAAGGTCAGTGGACCAAGGCACTAAAAAGAAGTTCAAGTTAGTTTCATAACAGTAGTAAATCTCTCTTACTTATGAAAAATGCCACTAGGTTTCATATGTTGTTTTGACTGTAAGATCAGAATCTTAGAATCAGAACTGCTGAGCACTCAAACTGCATAATATTCAAACTGCCTAGTTTGGTGATGAACAGTCTTTCATTCATTCTTTCTTGCTTTCTTTCTTTGGTTCTTCAGTTATCTAATGGATGGTTGTATCTGTAGTTAAATTTACAAGTAGCAACTTAAGCTGTCACTAGCCTTTGTTTTCTAATTCATGTCAGGACCTGAATTAGCTTGGTTTCACAGGCCATAACTAGATTTTTGCTCAGGGTAACACAGCTCTCACAAGTCAATAAATTCAGCAAATCTACATGGAGAACTAGAGTAAGCTGTTCAGAAAAGTGATGAAACCTCTGTCCTTTGTGATGTTCAAAAGCAGTCTGGCCATGGTGCTGGGCAACCTTCCCTAGGTGTCCCTCACTAGACGGGGCCATAGGGCAGTAATGACTTCCAGAGGTCACTGAAAATCTCAGTTATCCTGTGATTCTCTGGTTAAATAGTTCTATCTGGCTTTTTTCACCACCTAGAGGGGATGAACTTATATCTCCAGTATATCATAATTTACTTTCAGAATCCTTAGTAATTTCTTGAGCTTCTTCAATATTTAGTGCTCAATCTTCTGTGCTTTTTCCGCTGCCCCTTCTCCAGGTTCACAGTCATGGTGCTTTCTCTACAGTATCAAGGAATTTTTTAGAAAAAAGATGGGAATTTCTGTCACCAGAGGAATTTGTGGGCATTGTTGTTCTGTTCCATTATTTAACTTCTATAAACACCTCAGCTGTGAGGCTGAAAGCAAATAAGTTTTCACCATGCTGATATTACTAGAAAGACATATATGATCCATAGTCCAAATGACTTAAAAGCTCTCAGGCCTAAGCGCAGAAACTTGGTAAAATAGAATTACGTAGAAATACTATTTTAAAAGTAGTTTCAGAAAACCTTTGATCTGTGACAAATGTGCTGTCT
This sequence comes from Sialia sialis, assembly GCA_009812075.1. Lineage (NCBI taxonomy): Eukaryota > Metazoa > Chordata > Aves > Passeriformes > Turdidae > Sialia > Sialia sialis. The sequence goes on from VRYO01002355.1 coordinate 7,102,472, forward strand.
AAATCTTGTCCCTGAACTACTTTTGTTTGCATAGCAGGTCCTCTGCATCAACTCCTGAATATTTGAACATACCTTGTAAGTCAACTGACTTGTTAATTTTTTAAGCAACAGAACTAAATTTTTCCCTTACATGAGGCATTTTCTTGGAATGTACAAGCTTGGTTTTGCACATGCAAGCCAATATTTAAAAACAAGAAGAGTTGGCACACCTCTTTAATCAAGAATATGGGCTGGCTACTTAGAATCACTCCTCTCCAGGGAGACAGCTACTTCTGCTTTGAAAGAGTGCAGTTGTTGCTACACAAAAATACATCAATATTTATTCTTGCTTTTGTTATTTAATGCTTATATTGGGAATATTTAGAGATACCTTAAGCAGCATAGAAGCATAAAGAATCCTTGCACTTTGAGGTTCTACTGCTACAGTTAAAAATGAATAAATATTTAGGGGGCTCAGTGGGGCTATGCACCCAGTATCCTGTAGATCTTTTGGTAGTGTAAGGACCTGCAAATATTCTTATTTTTGGAACATCTAAGGAGCTAAGCATCTGACCTCAGGGCAGCTGGAGACTCTCTGATATCTCTGGGAAAACAAACAGAGTAAGTAGCCCAGTATGGACACCACTTGTAAGATTTTATGAACGGCCTGAAATTTTTCTGCAGACTTTGAGCAGTGGCAAGGCTTGTGTGTTGGAGATTAAATTCCATTCTAGAATGGGTGCAAACAAAAGAAAAAAGTTTCTATGTTCTTTTCTACTTTCATGTTTTTAACTTTTATATAGGATCATGTATAATGTATATATAGGATAGGTATGTATGTATATATAATGTATATATAGGATATAATATATATAGAATAATGGATAATGTATGTTTCACATGAAGTAATTTTGTCTATCATTCATCACTGTGCTAGAAGATTTGTTATTATCCTGTAGTAAAAGTCTAAAAGATGGGTGACATACTTGTCCTAGAATTCTGATTAAGCAAATATAATCTTATTAGGTTTTATTTGTTATCCTGGCAAGTTGTTGGGCTGGCAAGAGGGATGACAACAGTAAAATCCTGACTGAGCTCTCCCTACATGCAACCTGTTATTTCAGTGCATTGAAAGTGTCATTAGTGTTTTTGTGTATAATCTATGGAGGGTTTTCAGATGCTATCAAATAAGTCTGTTCTGTCATGTAAGGTAGTATATCATTTTCTCCTGGTGTTCATACAGTTAATGAAGAAATCCATTCTTCCTGTGTTGAAAGTAATTTATCTTTTGTACATCCTAGTACCATTCATTTTGCTTATACCAAGGTAACTTCATTCAAGGTTCCAATCTCACTGTCACTGGGTCCCATCATAAATGCTTTACATATTCGTATTTTATTTTTGGGGATTTTTTTTTTCTTTTTTTTTTTTTGCTTGTTTGTTTCTGAGATTCTTTAATAGGCAGGAGACAGAATGTGTATCAGATCCTAAGCATCTACCTTGGGTCTTGAAATTAATGGATAAAATTTACTAGCTTTTCACTGTAAGCTAAGTCATAGAGAAGAAAAGAAGTAACAACAATACGAGAGTACATTTTTTATTGAAATTGTTAATTCTGTATAACTTTATGACATATAAATCAATATTTTCTTTAAGGTAAGCAATTAAGTAGGCAACAAATTCTGAAGATTTTAAAACGTAACATTATTTTTAATAAATACTGGAATGGTCAAATTTCATTATAAGTAGCTAGCATTGTATTAATAAAATAGATATTTAAGCTGGCTTGTTAATTATATTGCTATCTGTAATTGTAAGCATTCATTTATACAGAGTTAACCAATGGTGAGAATTTATTTTATTATTCACAAAAAATAACAGTAATTTCATGATCATTGAAGAATCCAGCCTACCCCAGTAGTGCGGCTAATCATCAGGTGTGGCTTATCTATGGACAAATCCCAGTGAAATGCCAACCCGGAAGTGAGAGCCGGCTGGGGAAGGTGCCTGGGGCTGCCTTTAAAGGTTTTCATAAACTGTTTGCAACTTGAGCACCTGACACCAAACTCTGCGCTGGCGCAATCCTGTTACTAACTTGTTACTTTGCTGCACATGGATCCTCACTTTTTAAAAAAGATAAAAATGCGGCTTATATTTGGGTGTGGCTTTTATATGGACAAATCCTGTGGTCTACCCAGCTACTCGGATGTGCGGCTTATAATCAGGTGCGGCTAATGAGTGTGAAATTACTGTAGATATAAATTTCCAGAAGAACTGGCCACTAGTTATGAGTGTGTTACCAATAAATATACTGACAATATGAAACTCACCTGTCATGGACATAAATCTGTTTCTCAAGGCAAATATCAATGGCTTTGAATTATTAAATGACTACATAAGAACACAGGAGGTCTAAAAACTGGAAATCTTTGTGCAAAGGATATTTTATCAGTCTCTGAAATACAGATTTGCAAAAAAAAAAATAAATTGTGATTTATTTCTGTAGGCCATATTTTTGGAACACTAACTGAAGTATCTGTTAAATAACTTTCTTAATAAAAAGTGAGTTATTATACAGCTATATCAATCCATCCAGATATCTCTAGATTTAAGAATTAAATTCAAAAATGCTTTTCATTATGTATAAATTTCAGAAAAATTGCCTTCACCTCAAATATAAATGGAACATATTTCTTGTGTGTCTCAGTTAAAGTACTGCTTTAATTACTATGCACAAGGTAATAAACAAACCTACCATATGCTGCCAAATTAGTCAAATGCCAGGAAAACCTAAATATAAAAATGGAGACAAACTTTTAATTACACTCTCTGAAAACCTTTGCCAGTAAATAACATTCTTTACTTGGCATTCTGCTTCAGTGTGAAAGGGCAGAAAATATGACTAATATGCTAAATGTTAATAAGAGAATTTTCCAAAAATGAAGGGAAGAAAAAGCTAAGAACAAAACCCCCACACAACTAATCTGCTATCAAATTTTATTCTAAAATTATTTAAAACCCTGCACTACTCAGCTGCTATCCAATTTTAAAATTATTTACATCAGAATTGACTCCCAGAATTATAAATTAATAATCCACAGAAAAATAAAATTAGGGAAATGAGTTTTAAACAAAATAATTACTTGCTCCATCATACTGGGAAACACTGCTTAACTCATGTTAGTTTTGGACTCTACAGAACCAGCAGCAATCTTGGTACTTTGAGGAACAAAAATGCAAACTGAAAAAATAAAGCACATGAAAAACTTAATTTCTTTCCCTGTCAAATGGCAATAGAGGGTGTTACTACCCTAGAAATGTGTAAGTGAGGTGGAGAAGTCTGACCCAAAACCACTTCTGCCTTTCTATTTGCACTGTATTTTATGGGAAAAATAGATTATATATCTATTCCACAGTACCACTAGACCAGTATTTAGCATGATTTTACAGGTAACAAGAACCAAACTCCTCACATAAATGAAAGATTTCCCCCACAAATGCAGATTTCCTCTAGTTGCTAGATATTCAGATGACTGCTTTACTGTATTAGAGAACAGTGTATCACTTCTCTCATCTTTTTCCACATTTATAGAGGAAGATTCAGTATTAGCTAAATGTTTAAATCAGACTTCAGTGATCTGCTTAACAGCTTGCTCCTGGTAATTGTATTTTTGTTTCTTTTAATGTAAATGTGCTCTAAATGACGGTCACATTTAGAAATAATGACATATATGCCATATTTCATCATAATCTACATCTAGTACAGAACTCTTCAGTGGACTACCCTGATTTTTTTTACTAATTAATTTTAAAGTCTGCTTTGGCAATGAGATCAACAGTGAAGAAGAGCTCACAATTCTATTAAAAGATAGCTGTGCGGGGCCTGTCTATTTGGAATGATTTTGCACCCATATTACCCTGTATTATCCCCAGGAATGGCTGAAAGACTGAGTCTGTCTGGTCCAGGGTTTCTGTGCCTACAAAAACGTACAGATATACCCTATGTGCTCATGGTTATGAATGTTGCTTATTTAATTACAGTTGGAATAAAAGTTGCATTCCTGATGTATTTACATTAGTGGCATAAGTCCTGTTGGCATCAATAAAACAATTATTTCGGAGCACCAAGAGAAACTGCAGAAAAAAATGTCTTCTAACATAACAGGTTAATGCAATTGCGTGTGTTATCTTAGAAGTATTTTTCTGTACTGATATGGGAGCTGTCTCTCAACACCATATTTTAAAAGGTAACACCTTTGAAAAATGCTCTCCAGTAGAAATAACTTCAATTGTGAACTCCTAGTCCTTTAGAAAATTTGGAGACAAGTTCTGCAAAATTTTAAGAGTAATCTTTAATGATATTATTTCACCAAGGACAAGTCACTCCAACAGAAGTTTGCACAATTTGATAGCTGATTTTTTTCTTTGGAGAAAGTGTTATGTCTGAATCCTGGGATTCTTGCAATTTACTCATTCTTTATTCAGATAGATTCTCAGTGAAAGAAGAACTTTGTTCTGTCCTGATTACATTAAGTCAATGGAAACAAAGACTTGGTAAAGTTAAGTAACCCTCATAATACTACCCAGTAAATGTAATTTGGTTTGTCCACATAAATGTAGCTAAAAATAATAGAAAAGCTGTACTGTAGGTAAGGAAACATCATGGGAAAAATTATCGCTTCAGACTGGCTTTTTAACATTATTTTATGGGAAAAAAAAAAGTGGTGTAATCATCACACAGCAAGAGATGAAAAAATGAATAATAGAATTGTTTCCTTGAATGCCCTTCAATTGTACATTATTTGAAATGAACAAAATTATTGCTCCTTCATTGCTGTCTAAAACCCATTAAGATTATAAACAATACTGCAGCTGACTGGGCTGTTATCTTAATAGGGTATTCATCAAAGTCCTTGCAGATTCGCAGTGCAATGTTTCTCAAACTGAAACCAGAGTATTATGATGCAAAATTTTAATTTAATTCATGCTTTATAAGAACTATTTTGAAAGCATAGAGTGTTACTTCAATTTTTTAATTGCTTTGTCAGTGTGATTACTTGGAGATACATTATATGTGCACTATATCCTTTTCCTGTCTATAATACTACCTACAGGTAAAAATTACTGTGTATTTTTTCAACCAGGGGAAATTATTTCATATAATTATAATATCTACAATTGATTGTTGTTACTCATAGAGAATTCTCTCTATTATAATTTTCTTACCAACCACAATAGATTTACACTTGCCATTCATTTGGACTATAAGGAGATACTCTGAAATGATTTATTCTGTAGGTGTTTAGGATTTTGTAGGTGTGTTGAAGTGCTTAATCTATGAGATAGTCAGTAGAGACGGATCAATAGAATTTATAGGTGAAATTACCTTGCTATATATATGTGTGTGATTCTTACTGATTCCCTCGTTAGTTAGTGGTCTGGATGAGCATGACAGAGAGAAGCCTACCTTGAAGTAGTAGTCTTTTGTTACAGTGTGTAGCAGCTACATTTATCGAAATTTGCCTTAAATTACAGCTTTAAATGCAGGCCATAAATAAATGGTTTGTTATCATTCTTAGCCTTAGGAGTAGTCTTTGTGTCAGAGATAACACTTATTACATTTCTGCTCTTGTCCTTTATGTATTCATCTGTAGAGGAAAATACAATTTTTACTTCTTAAATTCTGTAATTATGAATTCTGTAGCTGTTATTAGGTAATAGAGTTTTAGCAAGCCTACATTGTCAGTTTAATACTGCCTGTGTATAATTTGGGGTTATAACTATTCAGCTCTGTGGAACACTTACTTTGTAGATAATGCATGTATTTACTTTGTTTTTTTACACTGGATAATTTAGAAAACCTACTCCTAAATAATTGCAATTAATCTTTACAGCCGATATCTATCTGCATGCCATATTGCATATGTCTTCCACAACGATGCAACAGGATCATAAAACTATATATTCTGCATTAATATTGGCTATTGACAGGTTGCAACTCTTTGACTAAATTCATTATGATTGTGTATTTTCTTAAGATGTTAAAATAAACCCAGGGGTTTGAGATTAAACAGCAATTTTCTGTTGTGATGAACTGATTTCTTATGTTTTTTTGCAAGATATATTATAATCTTGAGACCAAAAAAAAACAACAAAAAAACCTCCCTGTTCTAAATATTCTAGTTGATTACTCTTACCTACCTAACCAAATCTTACATAGTTAAATTATTTACTTTACAAAAAAAAAGCAGTATCCCCCTGTGCTCATATGAGATTGTTGGAGTATGTTTTAATATGTAGTATTGAAATAAACCTCCTGCATGTCATTTAGTAGTTGCTCAAAAGTATGAAACAGTAACCTAGGAAAGAAGGCAAATTAGTTTGCCATTCATAATTATTTTTCAGTATGATGTGAAATGCAAAGCAACGCAGACACAAAGAATGCTGATGGTGGTGTTAAATTTTATATATGTCAAATCATTCAGAGTCAGTTATATTAAAAAAACCCAAAAAACAAAAAACAAAAAAACCCCAACACTACACATACTTAGCAAAGAGAAAGGACACTTCCAAGGGCAAAAATAGCTGTTATCTATGTCAGAACAGCTGTTTTATCCATAGTTTTGAAATTTCTTATATTAGATTTTTTAGATGAATGTAACTCCTCCTTCATACTTCTCAAAAAACCCAAACCAACCAAACAATAAGAAATTTGGTTTCTTTACCTCCAATGTGGTAAAGAATCACCTTTTCCCAAGGAGTCATAGGTATAACTCAAGAATCTGTTGTTTGTATGGCATAATAATATTAATATTTTGCTTTTTTCAGTTTATTTTTTATTTAACTCTTTCTGTGCCAGTGTTAAAGTTTGGGCTTTTTAGCAATGCTGAGGTGGGTTTCTTTTGTTTAGAACGTATGAGCTGTTATTATAAAATCAAGGTCTTAAATATGTAGTATAGAATGAGTAATGACTCAATATTTTCTAACCAGAAATCACTTACGTCACCTCAAACTTGTAGAAACATCTGATTATCAGCTATGCTTTGGGATGCATAGCATGCACTTGAGTGCATAGAGTAAAACCAATTTATATGGAAGTGAATTTAAGGATAAATAACTCTTTTTTAAAAAAGATGATACATTTTAAATCTTAGGAAAAATCAGTATTGCTCAGGCAGATTCACTTTGCTTCCTTTTCCTACCCCTTAATGAAAGCAAACTGGGTTACCTTATTTCTTGTGAGGCATAAGGGAAGATTATTTTCCATACAGAAAATCAAAAGAAAAAACAAAAAACAACCTGAATTGTATCCTTTTACTTATTGTCTTGTTTTTATTCCAGCACATTGCAATTTTAATCATTTTTCTTAATCTCTGTAAAAATGTGTGTACTATAATAATTATGCATTAAAGAATATACAATTATTATTTGTTTCAATGTTATCAAAGTTGCAAAATAAACTGATCCAAGCAGCAATTTTTTAGTGCAGAAAAAGTTCAATGTGCTTCTCTTATCCTGAAAAAATACATGTCAAGAGTCACATGTTAAAAATCATTCAGTATCTTTGCAGACTTGTAATTGCAGAGATAAATGATTTACTTGAAGCTGGAAAATATATGTATTATTCATAAGCATTCAGTCTCCCCTTGTGTGTTGAGAGGTATTTGAGAGCTACCCTCATCAGGAGACTGGAATTGAAATTAATATGCTTACATTGATTTCTCTGCATTCCTTTTCATTTTTTCAAGACTATGTTACTGGATTAGGCATAGATTTTTTTATTATTATTTTCAGTTAGTAAGAACTATGACTTTCTGATGTAGATGAACTATTAGAAAAGTATTTTGAGCATAACATCAATTTATTTTTTCTTTTGTAGTTCCAGTCCACATATTTTTGCTTGCTTTTTGCAACAGGTCATAGGATCAGACTGGAGGACTTAAGTTTTCCTCTCATGTCTGCTCTCAGTTTCCTCCTTATATTTCTTTTTTGTTTTAATTTTCACCTTTTACAAAGCAGGACTATCACTGTCTTTCTCTTTTTACGTTTAACATGTTTTCTGATCAAAATGCCTTGATAATGGTTGTCACTTATTGCCATACACTGTAGTCTGGAAGAGTGTGGCAAAACCTATTTTATGAGGAAGTTACTAGAAGGCAAACCGTGTCTCCTGGAATGAGGCAGAGGTTGTGTAGTCTCTCCAGAAGCTCCATTAACAATAAAATATGACCTGCCTTTTTGTATGGAAGGACAGAACAGGTTTCTGTTTTGGTTTTTTTCTTTGTTTTTCTAGCAGTTAGTGGCGCTTGCTCCCAAACTGACGTTTGCAGCCCCTAGTGTCTGAAGTCCTTGTTGTTTCCAGGGTGGCTTGGATAGTCTATTGCAGGGAAGCCATAGGTCTGTGAGATTAACACAAGTCTGTTATAAATATTACACTGGCATGAAAGGAAAAGTGTGAGGCTGTAAAACTGGGGAGTGCTATGAGAGAAAACCATAAATAAGAGGTTACACAGTTAAAATACAGCTGACTTATGCTCTTATCTCTATTAGTCACTTCAGGAATAATTCTTAGATCAAGCACACAGAGGTTAGGCTGCCTCAAAGCAGACAAGTCCTAAAACAGCAAAAGTGATCACTTTCCTTCTAATTAGGCATACTGATCTTCAGAATCCATCTAAGCATATTTAATCTATAAAGCTGTACCTAAGTACTTTGAATTTCCTTATATTTGTAAAATTTAATTGTTGCCATAGATTAGACAATGAAATTATGTTCTTGATTGTAAATCTGATCAAGTGTATGGATTTTGTGATAATTTTACTAGAATTCTCTATTCTTTATATGATAATTAATTCCTAACTTTTTTTTCATGTTGGAGAGTATAGGAAAAATGTTCTGAAATATTTTTTGGCTTGATTACAATTTACCAATTCCATATCACTTAAAGAACTTGGTATATTTTTGCTGAGAAAATACATAAAAAGCAATTTTTGTCACATTTATAGTAACATTACAGTACAGCAAAAGGCAACACCAGTACTGCAAAAAACACACTAAACTGTTTAAAGGCTTTTGACAATAACCATATTTTAATCTGTTTTGGTTTTCTTTTGCTTGTATTTCTATTTGCTTGTATGATCTATGTATTATTATGACCATGAGTCATAATGATTTTAGAAAACAAAGTTGTTTTTCTTCATTTCATCAGTACAGAAAGTAGATATATGTTTGTTCTGTGGTCCCTTTTAATATATGATAACTGTCCTTTATAAAACAGGAGACAGTAATTTCTATTGCATACCCTCAACAACTTCAGTGTTGAACAGGAGATATCAGAATTCTTTTAATGTGGAAAACTTCACAGTTAAAACTGTAAAAGTGACTTTAAGTAAAAGTCAAGGAATGCCTTCCCAAAGTAAAGGCATCTGTAAAGATTTCTCATAGAAATTGTTAATTTCCAGACACTCAATTATTCAAGAATGACTGATAGTCAAGTTTACTGCTGGTAAGATTTTTCTGAGAAGACTGGATGGAAAGGGAATTTACTGCTACCAGGTCTAATGTGAAGCACTCTGGCAAAAGAGATTTGAGACGTTATGGAAAAAGAGTTGAACAATTTGTTTAGAGAACAGGGTGCATAAATTTCAAATGCTTGTAAATCATATTTGCATGCTTTAAAAAACCCCACAAATTTAATAAAACTGCATCAGAAGAAGAAAGAAATTGTCCAAAAATATTATTTCTGTTCTGTCACTATCTTCATGTTCTTCCTACTTTTTCAAGTCTCAATATCAAAGAACCAAATTCCAAACCCTTAATTATTTCCACATGTTTATCACCAATATTTATTTATATTTTTCTTTCATATTCTACTAAAGCTTATGACAGATCGTTTGATATGTTTCAGTCACAATTTCTTGTAATCAATTTATCACAAGACCTTGATGTATTTATTCAGCATCTGAAGAAAGGATGTGATATCTGGGTAGGCAGTACCACTGCTGAAATAATGTTTTAGTATTCGGTGATAATAATACATTTGTTCTTGTTTGTGTTCCAGACAAGGAACGTAGCTGGCTCAGTCAGAGTAATTGTGCCATTTGACTATGATGGCCATTTTGCCTACTTTGCTAGGTATTAGTTCTCTTATTTCTTTTGTTGACTGTATTCAAGCCAGCATTTCCAATGTTTGCTTTCAATGATACATCTTATAATGTGGTACATGATGTGCCTCCATAGCATTCTGTGACCCATATTTTGGCTTCATGTTTCTGCTTTCTTTGTGTAATTGTTGCTTATCAATTTGTGACAAAATAGTTCTGTCCTAATTTTCTTTCTCTGTTGTTTCAAAAATCGTGTTAGGTATAAAGAACCCTTTTTTTAGGAAATAAACCTTCAGACACAGAATTTTAAACTGTTCATAGTGAATGTCCTTGGAATCCTGTGTGCAATTTTTTGGCTTCTGTCAGCCTTGTGCCCCATCAGCATTCTTTTTTCAACTCTCTGTAAATGCTGAATTTCAGAAAGTCATAAAAGTTTATTGCCTGATTATTATGTTTTTATTCTGGTGAAAGGAAAATGCACTGTTAAATATCTTTACCACGAGCCACTTGTTATATTAGATTACACAGTAGGTCAAGGTTCACAGGGCTAAGCAGTTACTGCTCAGGATTGGATTTTACATGCCTGATTGGGAAGCAGAATTTGATATTTAATACAGGATCTTGCTCAGGTTGAGGGCAGCAGTTGCTTTTCTCATTAAAATTCATTCATTTTTAGCCTACTTATAAGCTGTAAAAGATCACATGGACATTTAGCCTCATTTCTTTCCTGAAAATGACATAAAATGAGGAAAAAATGCATGGAGTTGACCAGTTGTTCAACAGCAATAATAAAAATGTCACCTTTTTGCTTCTTGTTGAATGAGGTTTTATGGCCTTAGTAGAGAGGCAAATACAAAATATACATCCCTTTTATGAAGACTGTATAAGAAAGAAATATTTTCAGTACCTGGTATTATGTGCTATGGACAAGTGCAATAGTATTAGTAGCTCCTTTTTAAAATTTATTTTTAATAACAGCCCAGAAAATGTATATACAATAATTCTCCAGCCAAACACTTTCATCTACAGCAAGGAAAAAAAAAAAAAGAAAATACTTCACGACAGCACCACAGACATAATGCCAGAGAGAAGTTCTAATAAACAATGTCAACAGTAACGCATCACTAAATTTTTGAGGAAGTACCACTAAGGTAGGCTTTTTAGGATATTACACCTAGGCCACACAAAGACTATAAAGCAACTATATGGACTCTGTTCCACTCTGCAGAAAAGAGATATTCCTGATGCTAAGTAAGTAATATTAGTGTTTACTATTTCCGATACCTCTTTTTTTTTTCCTCCCATGTATTTTTTAAAGGTTTACTTTATTAGAATGTTAAAGGAAGAGATAAATAAAGCAGCAATGTCAGAAGGACCAAATAAAAGTAACAATAACTTAACTGGGATAATATTATACCTGTATTTTATTATAGTGGGTTCAGTATGACTTCAAAGCATTCAATATGTCTACATGAAGATAACATTGCAGTTAATAATGGATTTCCTTCACTCTTCACTTTACAATTGCTTTCTTACAAGGCATTCCTTTTAAGCATATTTCTCAAATAGTAGTAGTTTGTAGCAAACTGATTACTTTATATTGCGTGTTAATATCTAGTCCATTCCAAGATCAGATTCACTTACTAAGCTGGTCAGTGAATTTCAGCAATGGCTCAATTATTTGTATTCCATTCCACTTATCTTAAGAGCATAATTGAGATATGATTGGAATAAATACTGAGTATTCCAATTTACTAGAATGATAAATTAGGAGAAAATAATGTTATAAACATGCAGTTAATTTTAAATGTAGCTCTAAATGTGTACTATATAATACTGTTTTCACATTCACAAGATGTTAGTATTGAACCTTTTTTTTTTTTTTTTTTTTGCTATTTGTCAAATTGAAGTAAGATTTCAAATTATTTCTGTTTGTCTCACTCTGTGTATGATATATAAATTAACACTTGCTTATTCTCCAAAAGAAAATAAGCGGAATTCGTTTGCTCCTTATGTAAGGTATATGCCTCTGTGAAAGAGTTAAATTATTACCTATTCATGCCATACTCTGAGCTACAGCTGTTTCAGTGTTAAAAGGTTGTCCTCTGTGTGTGTGTTATCTATTTCTTTTTTCTCCCTTTCCTACCTGTCTCTGTGTAATATCTGTCTCTGTGTAATGGATAACATCTGAGGACCACTAACTTAAGAAAACAGATGAGAAAGAAAGAAAGAGTTGAGAGAAAAGCTGAAAATCAGCTGAAAATCAGTAAACAGATACGAAAAAAATAGTTTGGGATTGTAAATGAGCAAAAGAAATGTGCAAAGATCAATAGACTAGAACAAGTGAGCCATAAAGGAACTCAGGAAGGATGAACACATTGTGTCTACATAGAATACATAAAATATAGCAGTTTAAACTCTGCAGCAGAGAAATTAAATACAACTGATATTTCTCAAGTCATAACTTCTGCCACTGCAAAACTGAAAAAAAGATGGGAAGATTGGCAGTGAGTGAAATACAGTATCTACTGCAGAAACACCTACAACTTTACCAGTGGGTTAAAAACAATCAAAAAAATTTAAAATGGTAAGGTGGCATTTTTTGGGCCTTTATGTATTTCTACAAGTCTAAGCTAGGAAAGTGTATGAAATTAATCTTAAATTTGCTTTTCCTTTATTTTTCCACAAATAAGAACTTCCTCAAAATCTGCTTACATTATTTTTTTTCCTTCCAATGTCAGAATTAGATTCAGTCTTCTGTTGACATAATCCCACATAAAATAATCCAGTAACCAGTTAATGAGATTCATACATTTTACAACAGGTAAAATCTTTCAGAAGAGATTTCTTCTTCATTTAAAATAAGGTACTTCATATTACCTACTAAAATTTTATCCTAGTATTTAATCACTGGACTGAGACAGAAATTTTTGAAAGCTGTCTGTTTGAAGATTGACTGACTTTTTTCTAGGGCCAGGTTTACAAAGCTGTCAAACATCCACAGTTAAAACTAATTCAACATAAATTCTGAAAAATTATGTTACTGATTACCAAATCTGGAAAAGCCAAAGGAAATTGCACAGAAATATATGCAAAGCTGTTCCTTTAAACACCATAGAAATATTAAAAAATATATTGCATATATTAATTCATATACAATGTACAGTAATTTCCCACTTTTAAGTCGCACTTCTGGGTTGTTGGAAAGTCCATGGAATTTGTCCATAAATAAGCCGCACCGGGTGATAAGCTGCACATTTTTTTTCCCTTTTTTTTCTTTTTTTCTTTTTTTTTTTTTTCTGCGCGGCAGAGGGGGTGCTCCCCATCCTGCCCGCTCGCTCCACCCAGCCCAGCCCCTCGCATCCCGCGTTCCCAGCAGCCCGGGTCGGCACGGCCCCACGCAGCCCCACTTCCCGGCAGCCCCGCAGCTCACGGCGGCCCCTGGCCCCACCCGGGACTGCCGCAGGGGGCTGCCCCGACCCCAGCTAGGCTCAGGGCTGCTGCAGGCTAGCACTTCCAGGTTGGCATTTTGCTGAAATTTTTCCATATATAAGTCGCACCACGTGGAAAGCCGCACTTCTGGGGTCGGCTAAAAAATTCAGTCAAAAAAGTGCGGCATATAAGCATGAAATTACTGTATATATACACATATATTTATATCTATCGTTATATGTATGTTGAATATATAAGTGTATATGTGACATATATTGAATACATTTAAATTTCAGAAAGCCTACAAGGTTGAAATTATATATTATTGCCTATATATTATTGTGATTCTGTAATGGTTTAGTGATTCAGAAAATACTCTGTTTTGCTTGTGTTTTGTAGTAAGAGGCTGATCAGTTTTGAGGTATTTTTTGAAGATGTTTGAATGAACATTCTGCTTCAGTTTGTTCCCTAACAGCGGAATATCACTTATGGACAGGTCCTATCCCCATTAAGCATTGATGCAGAGATGTTCAGTGGTTGTAATGTATCTCAGCTGATTTTATGCCAAGCACAGTCTATTTCTTGATGATCTGTTGCAAGTAATTTTCCTTCTGTCTAAAATTGCCTTAATTTGACCTGGTGAATACTTTGGTATTCAGTAGATGTTCTTTTGAACTTAATATGATACCTTGATAGCAGCAAAGTTTCCTGACAAGGAAAACCTTGGATGTAGTTTAGAGATGCTCTAGCCGCTTTCATGGAATTATACGGAAAGGTGTACTCTATACTTAAGGCTTACATTCCCTGGTCTTCTGGGAGGTGTGAGCTGAAGAGTGAGGTGGATTGAGAACTGTTTAAATGGCAGATCCCACAGAGTTGTAATCAGTGGCACAGGGTCTAGCTGGAGGCCTATCACTAGGGGTGCTCCCCAAGGTTCAAGCTTTCCTCAATCACTAAATGTTTAGCTTGTCCACCAATGACTTGATGAAGGGGCAGAGGCCTCCTCAGCAAGTTGACTGATGACACAGAGCTGGGAGGAGTGGTTGATACCCCAGAGTCCTGTGCAGCCTTTTAGAGGGACCTCAGGAGGTTGGAGAGATGAGCACAGAGGAACCAGCTGAAATTCAGCAAAGGCAAAGGCAGGGTCCTGCAGCCGGGGAGGAAAAGCCCCAGACACCAGACAAGCTGGGGCTGATCTGCTGGCAAGCAGATTGTGGAGAAGGACATGGGGATCATGGGAGACATCAAGCTGTCCATGAGCCAGTGTGACCTTGTGGCCAAGAGGCCGATGGTGACCTGGGGTGCATTAGGAAGAGCATTCCAGCAGGTCAAGGAATGTGATCCTGCTCTTTTACTCTGCCCTGGTGAGGACGTATCTGGAGTGGTATGTGCAGTTCTGGGCTACCTCAGGACAAGAAAGACATGGAGAACCTGGAGTGAGTCCAGACTAGGATGACAAAGACAATTAAAGGACTGGACCACCTTGCTTGCCAGGATAGGCTGAGAGCTGGGCTTGTTCAGCCTCAAGAAGAAATGTCTGAAAGGTGGCCAGTGATGTCTGTCAGTATCTGAAGGGAGGGTGTCA
Organism: Sialia sialis; assembly: GCA_009812075.1. Taxonomy (NCBI): domain Eukaryota; kingdom Metazoa; phylum Chordata; class Aves; order Passeriformes; family Turdidae; genus Sialia; species Sialia sialis. The sequence goes on from VRYO01002355.1 coordinate 7,117,571, forward strand.
AAAGGATGGAACCAGGCTCTGCTCATTGTTGCTGAGCAAGAGGACAAGAGGCACCAGGCAGAAACTGATGCCCAGGAAGTTCCACCTGAACATAAGGAAGAACTTCAGTATTGTGTAAATGACCAAGCAATGGAACCTGTTTTCCTGAGAAGTTGTGGAGATATTCAAGAAATGTCTTTTCCATGTGCTCTAGGATGATATTTCTTGAGCGGGGGGTTTGGACTGGATGACCCCTTTCCAACATCACCCATTCTGTGGTTCTGTGATTTAACTTCTGGCTACCTTTATGGTTACTAAACACATTCATAATTAAAACCAGAGACTAGCAGGTGGAAAAAGGATATTTTACAAAGTCATTATGGATGCCTAGTTTACAGAGATATTTAGTATTACCAGGATGCCATACACATTCTAAAAACAAACTTTTTAAAATTAGAGTCCTTGTAAATATGTTACTGATGTGTCATTGTTAAACACCACTGCAGGAGGTGATGATAAATGTAATTTCAGAATAAACACCAGTGATTGCTATTCTGATCATTAAGAAAGAGAGAAATATTTATCTATAAAAGTTTAATCACTGAAACTTGAATGCAATATAACACTCTAAGTAAATGCCTGTCATAAATAAGTAATAAATAACATTATAATTTAAAGGACAATATTAAACAGAACCAATTAGCACAGAAATGTCTACCATCTCATCCGTAACATACAGTTCTTCATTTTATGACATTTAAAGTTTCTGTAACTTGACTCTCAAGTATAATACGTCAAGACCATTCTCATTAAAACCATCTTCTCTTATAGCACTTAAAATGTTGGACTCCTACAGATAACATAATGAGGGTAGAATGCATTTTGATTGAGTTACCACTAGGGAGAAATTTAATTTAATTAAACTGGTCTTCATTAAAGTATTACATTGAAGTAAAGTAATTATAAAAGCATGTACAGTATTAGAGAAATCCTGCTGCTTAAAAGAGAGAGAGGGTTCATTTTAGAATGATCATAATTTAAAAAAAAATCTTAGTTCCAGTAATTATCTCAAGACTTCCAAAGCATTGATACCTTTTAAAATCTGGCAATAACATATATATCATTTAAAGTTACAGTAATTTCACACTCATAAGCTGCATCTGGTTATAAGCCACACTTTTTCTTTTTTAAGCGAGGATCCATGTGCAACAAAGTAACGAGTTAGTAACAGAACTGCACGATCCCAGGGTTTGCTATCAGGTGCACAATATACAAACAGTTTTCACAGACTGGCGAAGCCTTTAAATGCAGCCCCAGGTGCCCTACCTGTGCCACGCGCCCTGGCACTCCCACCCCCGGCGCTAGCTGCAGCGGCTCCCTGCGCCGCTCAAAAGTGGCAGCAGGGCGGGCTGGCCGCGTGATGGTGGCAAAAAAAGCGGCGGCAGAGTGGCTCGGTTTCGCGTGAAGGCGGCAAAGTGGCGGCTCACTCCCCAGCTGGCTCGCATTTCCGGGTTGGCATTTCGCCAGAATTTGTCCATAAATAAGCCGCACCTGGTGATTAGCTGCACTTCCAGGATCAGCTTGAAATAGGTGCGGCTTATCAGTGTGAAATTACTATAATGCTATTCTATCTGCTTGTAATTTCTGCCAGTCTACCTCTGAAAACAAACTTCTGGAGCACCATTCTGCTTTGTACAAACATCTACTAAAACATCAACATAAAATGTAGGGATTAATATATTTAGATGTTTAAAAATAGATACAAACAGAAGGAAGTGCAACATTTTGAAGATTAATTGTTTCAGCTTTTAAAAATATACTCCAACACATGTTCTTTCATAGGACATGTTTTTGCTTATGCTTTCATTTGCCATAAGTACAATACCCCGGCGCAGTTGTCACCCAACTAACTTATGCTTTAAGTGCCAAGCCAGCACATGAATGTCAAGCTCATAAGGAGGTTTGGGTACTTTTCAGATAGAGTTCAGATTGACATGCCTACTGTTTAATTCTTCTTTTTCCTTCATTTGTTTGCTTCCTTCTCAACCCCATTCACTACTGTTGCTTTCTTAATTCTTTGTAAATATTCCCACTTGATTCATTTTACTTTGTTTTGGCATCGTGGCTGTCAGTTTTCTTGGGCAACAGCATAGGCTGGATTTTGGAGGCTGCATCTGCTCCAAGAGATAGTATGACTTTCCTAAGCAATTGGTTTAGGTCCTTGTCATTATGATGGCAAGCTGATGATTGTGGGTCACAATTGTTTTGCCAACCAGCCCAGGAATCTCAACTGTCATTGGTTTCAGCCTGGAATCCAGGTACAGTAGGCAACAATTCCATCTTTGAATTAAGGGTGATATTTTTTTCTGTTTAATTATTTTTTTTTAATTGGAATACTCCATATTAATTTATTGCATCTTCTTTCCAGGGCAGCATATTGCAATTTATTCCAATCTATTGTGTATAGATCTGGAGATTTCTTTTTTCTTCTTTATCTGTTGTAACAGTTTCATGTTTTTTGCATAGCTTAAATATATTCCAACAAATTTAAAGGCAGAATTGGTACTGCTGATCTTTTTGCTTACTGCTTCATGTCAATCCAATCTCAGTCACATATTTGACCTTCCTGCTTAGTCTAATAGGATGGATCTGGAGATTTTATTATAGTCTCATTAAGTAGCAATGATTCAAAATAACACATTTTGTCCTTTTGCCGGATTCATTACCTTGAAACCCATTCCTTGTATTTTATATTCTAAATAACTCTCAAATTGCCTAAAGGATTTACTGCATTCCTTAAATAAGGTACTTCTAAAATATTTCCTGATTATGGATTTCGAGTCTGATCCTTCATTGTCTTTCAGTCTCTGCAGTAATATTACATGTCCTGTGTGATTTTGTGAAGATAGTCTGGGTACACAATGTTATCAAATAAGAATATGACCTTAAGATTTGGGTGGTGAGAAAGTGCCTACATATATTTACTAAATTCTGACAACAGAGAGACTGTTGCTGAGCTGATTCCAGGCCTTCTCTCAGAGACTGCTGCTTCATTTTGGGAATTTCTTATGTGCAATTTGTGACTACACCTTTGATAGTAAAGTAAACAATTCAAGGGATGTTCCTGGGCACTGAATTTTATCATGAATATTTCTGAATTGTTATGATGCCTTCTGGAGTATTTTCCAGTTATGGCTTTTGACTAGCATCCTTGCCCTTGCTCCAGATGCTGTACCACAGGCATAAGGCTCTAACCACTGGTCCTACCCCAAGGGCTGGCACTTGTCCCTCACTTGGGTCTGCCTGGTCATTGGGACCCAGTCTGTCATATCCTGTTCTCTGGATATGGAGACAGGCCTTTGCTGTATGGATAGCTGGTGATGGGCCTTGGAGGAGTTCCTCTGACTTATTTTTATCTTCCTTCTCTCCTTTGTGATTGTGCAGATGAGATTTTACACAAAACATAATGGTGTTTTTGAATGGTAGAGAGCTTTTGTTGTCTAAATTGGTTCAGAGAAATGTATGTGTGCAGCATATAAAAGATTGAAGGGGCACACAAATTAATATGTTTTTCTAAACATGATATATGTCAAAGTAGTTTGAATTTGACTTAAACATGTGATCTGATTTACCAGTTTTCTTTGATTTTTTGTACCAGTTACTGCTGGCATTGCTAGATTCAATATACAGTCATAGCAAGATGTGAACCTTTCTCCTGGATGTAGGAAATTATTTTCTCAACCTACAGCTGTACAGTGTTTTTTCACACAGATTAAGAACTTCATGTCACGCCTCTGCCAGGGGCAGATTCACAGAGGGCACTTGGTTACAGCCTGAAACTCATATATCTGAACTATGTATCCCATTGGCTTCTCTGTGATAGGAATGCTTTCCTTTTGTTTTGTTATTCGAACAACAGAAAAAAAAAATCATTATTGCATGTACAGAAATACACACACAAGCATTTATTCTCTCTGCCAAACCAAGACTGCAAATTTCATTTGAACTTTCACAACGATTCATTTCCTTGTCCTTTATTTTTCTTTGCTTTCCTATAAGACTTTCTGGCAGTTTTACTTCTAATGCGTATTTCCAAATATCTCTGTTGGTCAACATGAGGGATACTTATTCTGGCAAATCTTAATTATATAGTTACAGATAATACATAATGTAGAAGTCAAAATTAAAATCATTGACTCTGAAAAACTAATACAAACTTCTTATAGATGCTATGCTTTGATGCTGCTCTGATCTCATAGTGAGTGTATGAATTTTGGGGCTGAAAAACATGTTAACTCAAATGATGCTTTAATACAGCCTAAAATAATGTCAGTGGTCACATACATTACTCTGGAGAAAATTACAGTAATTTCACAATTATAAGCCACACCTGATTATAAGCTGCACCTCCTGGTAGCCAGGTAGACCATGGGATTTGTCCATAGATAAGCCGCACCTGAATATAAGCCGCACTTTTTTTTTTTTTTTTTTTTAAGCGAGGATCCATGTGTAATAAAGTAACAAATTAGTAACAGAATCGCGCCAGCGCGGGGTTTGGTGTCAGGTGCTCAAGTTGCAAGAGTTTTCATAGACCAGTGAAGCCTTTAAAAGCAGCCTCAGGTGCCCTCCCTGGCTGGCTCTCACTTCTGGATTGGCATTTCATTGGGATTTGTCCATAAATAAGCCACACCTGAATATAAGCCACACTACTGGGGTAGGCTGGATTCTTCAATGAAAAAGGTGCTGCTTATAATCGTGAAATTACTGTACATATTGCGTCTTCTAGACTGAGACACCTGAGGAACCTTGGTTTAGTACATTCCTCCTCATTTATTGATTTCCAAGATGTTCCTGTCATCTCATGTAGGTGTTTCTGAGAATTTCCACTTTTTCACATCAAAAATTATATGTTTTCTCATTTTTCTCCAGTACTTACGCCATGTGTTATCCACATTCAAATGAAACTCTAGACGGAATGTACTGAAAAATGAGTTGGAAAGGATATAGTGTTAGTTTCACTAACAGATAAAAAAATTGATGTCATCAGAGAACTTCTGGTTACTTCATTTAGTAAACATTTTCAGATGAGTGCATCCCAGTTCTGGTGGAAGAAGCTCTATGTGACTTTCTGCCACTCAAGATTTGTTTTTTTGGGTATTTTGTTAAAATCAAATAGGATTCTGCCTACAGATGTGCACATTTGCTGGAAGTTCAGATTTCATTTAGTGTAAGCTTTTAAAATTATCAAATTCTAGCAAATAAAATATAGCTAATCACATCTAAACTGAACTCTGATGAAAGAGTGAGGAAAAATAAGTGATAAATAAGTGATGCAAATTATTTTTGCCTATGAGATGTACAAAAATACAAGATTAAAAATAACCAATATCTCTCTAGACTTGTCTAGGACCCACCAGGTGCCGGATATTATGCAAAAGTTTCAGTAACTGTAGAGTTATTACTATATTTTACGTGTAATTTAAAGTTGTTGTTTACCATGGAAGAAAGCTTATTTATTCTTTCATATTCAGTTTTCATGTAAAGAACGTTAAGACAGTTACCTTCCCACGTACTACAATAATAAACAATAGGAAAATGATCCCTTCAATTATCTCAAATTACATGCCAGAAAAAAAAAAAAAAAAGAAAAAGCTTGTAGAGCGTTACACTACATTATTACATCTTTATGGTTCTCAGCTGTTACTTATGGTGTATCCTGCCTGCTCTCCAGACAAAACAGAGTCCTGTCCTTTCTTTCTTCTCGTTTTCAGAGGAGTTAAAATCTCCCTGTGCTATACTGTTGTCTCTCATGTTAGCACATATGGGAATTATTAATCCTGATTTATAAGACTTCTGAAGATGTCTTAGAACAAAGCAATCAAACTAAAATACCAAAGCACAAAGGAAGAACCAATAAAAGCAATAGGTGCTAACTGGAGTATTTCAATATTGCATGGATCTAGGATATTAAGCCTATGAAAGAGAAGCTATTTGAAGTCTAAAATTAAATCTGGTCTAGAGTTTTTTGAACCTCTGTTTCACCTGGTTTCAGGGTACTGACCCTTTATCATTTTGTAAAAGACTCTTATATTACACCCTCCTGTTGTATGGTTGGATATGGTTTTTCTTTGGTTTGGTTTGCTATTTTTCCAGAGTGACATCACATTTTTCTTTGGTTGCTTCAGTGGCTGCTTGTTTTCTCTTTCTTGTTGATGCAGTCTGCATTATGTGTCTCTCAGCTTGTTGCTTCAATTAACTTCTCAATGGACCCCCTGGTAATTTGCATTGTCTCCTGTTTCCTATTTCCCTGCTGGTTTTTATCATTTTGCTTGTGTTTTGGTGATCACTAACCGGCTGCTTAGGTAGTTGTTTGGAACAGTAGAGATTCCCTGCTGATTTTAGCACATACTCTGTTCAGATCTTTTCTTAAACTTGTGTTTTGTTCTTTATCCAATGTCGATATTGGGTTTCTGTCTCTGGGACTCTATAAACCAAATCCAAAGTACCCTTCCCAGAAAAGATCAATCTATTTACAAGAAAATTACTTTTCTTTGATTTTCAAACATTGAAAGTGCTTATATGAGGCAGAAAAAATATCCAATTAAAAGATATAAGATTGAATTTTTTTATTTTATTTTTACTTTTTGACAATGTTCTTCCTGTGAATTTTTTTTGTATTTTATTGTCAGTTAATTGTAAATTATATGAAGTAAACTAGTAACCAGCACTGTATGATTTCTCTGTTTCCTACTCAAGACATAAATAGTATTTATCCCTATTTGTAATCTCACTTAATCTTTACAACTTAATACTCTATTTAGTATTTTAAAATTGTTTCAAGGAGACTTCCCATAGTCTCATGGAAAAGTACAGTAATTTCATGATTATAAGCGGCACCTTTTTCATTGAAGAATCCAGCCTACCCCAGTAGTGCGGCTTATATTCAGGTGCAGTTTATTTATGGACAAATCCCAGCGAAACGCCAACCCGGAAGTGAGAGCCGTCCGGGGAGGGCACCTGGGGCTGCCTTTAAAGACTTCGCTGGTCTATGAAAACTGTTTGCAACTTGAGCACCTGACACCAAACCCCGTGCTGGTGCGATTCTTTACTAACTCGTTACTTTGTTGCACATGGATCCTCGCTTAAAAGAAAAAAAAAAAAAAGAATGAGGCTTTTATTCGGGTGCGGCTTATATATGGACAAATCCCGTCGTCTGCCTGGCTACCCAGATGGGTGGTTTATAATCACATGTGGCTTATAATTGTGAAATTACTGTACTTTATATTTCAGTGATGAAAGAATGTATAATAATTCCACTACAAATCATTCTCTCCCTATTATAGTCAGATATTCTGAAAAAAAAAATTGGGAACATAATTTAAACAAATGAAGTTCATAGGAACATATATAGTGAATAGCAATGAACTGCTTGTCCTGCACAGGACACCATTCAATGAAGCTTTGTATTAACACAGACACATATGGCAGTATACAGTCTGCTTTAATGTTCTAAGGAAGAAATTAAAATTAGGGAGTATTTTCTTTCAGTATGGGACACATATTAAATAAAAGTTTGTGCAGTATCTTAGCAAAGCATGTAGAATCTGTACTGCACAAGTGAAATCTCATAGGAAATAGAGAACTACAAACCTCAAGCTTAAATCTCAAGATACTTTAATGACTTCATCTCACAATGTGTTGGTAATGTGTTAGAAATGCATAATGCTACCATGTTTTTATTGTTGAGGTTAATAGGACTTGCTAAGGTAAAGTGTTTTTTTTAACTGTATAAGTCCAGATTGTCAAATCAGGTTTAAATAAATAGCAGATGATGGTTAGGATGATGGTTAGAGAGTTCTAGACAGTGTATTTGTATCAGTCCCAATACCCAGTTCCTTTCTTAAGTCTTACCATAAGCTTCTTCCAGAGCAGAAAGAAGTCCTTTATTTCATTGTAAATATTGAGAGTGACCATGAAATCTGAAGTCAGTCAGGGGTGAAAACTGGTCATAATTTGTGCACTACCTATGTTCTACATGAGTTTGCAATGACAACAGTTTGGATCTGAAAGTTTTCAGTGCACATAAATGGAAGGGATGAGGAAATACTTTTAGTCATTTCCATCTCCTACCAGTTGAGGATGCTCTTAAAATATGAGCTAGGCAGTTAGCAGAGTTCTCCAGTGTAGTTCTGATGGTGTAGTGTGTCTGAAATATCAACAGGATTTTATTGATTGTTTGTCAGCCAGTATTCACAAAAATGCCTCTGGTTTCTATGATTATGAAATGAGAGGGTGACAGTATTTTTGTACTAAAAAATAAAAAAGTAACAACGCTGTCTCTGGGGAAGCACACACCTATGGAATGAAGAAGGCTCAGACTGAGAATAAACAAGCAGTTTGAGTTCTGTCAATAGACCAACATACGAAGATGAGAAGCAATTTTTATGTATAGCAAAGTGACTCCAACAGTTTTAGCAAACAATAATCTTAATTACTCTCAGCATCTGTTTCCCAATCTGGAAAATAAAAATGTCTCTTCTTTTGTAAAATATCTATGTACTAAAACTGTCTCCCCAAGTTTGTGACATAGAACTTTTTCTGTATTTTTAAATTTAGTTTATAATAATGGCATTTATACGTACCTGTCAAAAGAAGCTATTCATGCACAATACTTTTGTATGAAATTAGTATGTTTTGATAGAATCAGTTTCCCCTATTTTTAATATTATGAATGATAACAGATAAAACTCAAGTGCATTTTATTTAAGACAGAAGGCTTTTCATGAAATTGGATGAGATTGTTATGTTTTTCAGTGAAACAAAAATATTTTAAAACCATCAAAAAGATACATGCATATTACATTGTTATTTATTTTGTAAATATCTTGAAAATATTAATCAAGTGTGAAATCCAAGATTATGTTAGTTATGTGGCTATTTAATGATAATGTTAATATTAAGAAAAACTGAGTTGCCACATTAAACAGGACTCACTTATTCCCATGTGCAGTTATGAAACCTAGAGCTCCAGTAGAAGATCTGAGTCTAAGCTATCATTGATGTTATTTCTTGGTTAAACATAGAAAGTGAAAAATAAGGAAATTACTCAGAGTTTGCAGAAACATAAATTATCTTGTCTACACATGTTGCTGCAATATGATCAGCATTAGTAACTCAGGTCTAGATACAGCCACAGTAGTAAAGCCTCGAGGCTAAGCATGTACTTCTTGTATAATCTAGCAGTAGATCAATGCAGCCAGTTTGCATCCAGCCCTAGCAGATTGTATATGAGGTGCTCAGCTAAACAGATTTACTGTCAGTTTAGTGCATTTCTGTGCAGATACTCATACATCAATAATGATCCCTGTCTGAAACAAGTAAATGTCAATGTGTTTAAGGTATATTTTCTATCATCTACTACTATCAACTATTCCTGTTTTTACTTGTTATACTTCATTTTGATTTAAGCCTGTTTGAGAGTAGACTCTACTCTGTAGTATGCATGTCCACAACACTGATCAGTCTTAGAATTCAGACCCACGAAATTACTCAGAACTCAGTTTAATGAAATTTATTTTCTTCCTATTTCCACCAGTGAAAAATGCTCCTTTTCTTCCTGTAACTGAAATTAATTCTACATCATATGTTTCCTATTTGCATTTGTTCTCCATGTTCCTCTGAGCTTTTCCCAACATCCAAATATTTATTGCAAGTTAAAAGTGGTGAACACTTCAAAGAAACAGAAGCCACAGTTAACAGGGACTCAGAGTCCTACAGCTATGACTACTTGTTTAGTTAGAGCAGAGTTTGAGATTTCATTGTTTGTTCTTCCTCAAGCCATGAAAATGGATTTTAGACGAGTAGCTGTAGTATGAATGTCAGCCTACACTGAGTGCATTAACACAGCTACAGTGATAATTTTTCAGATTTTACTTTCACAAAAAATACTGCTAAGTTTGGAATGAATCCTCTGAAAGAAAATGGAATTAATATAGGTTTACACCATTGCTGAAGGTAAGGTTAGAATATTGATATTAGCCAATTAAGTCAGGCTGAACATAAAATATGTAAGCATGTGTAAAGGGAGAATTTCAGATTTCCCCCAGATAGCTAAAATATATCAAAAGATATGTCATAGGACTTATAAATTGCATTAATGCTGTTGGTGCACTTTGCATTGTAACTTTACTGTAAGAAGCATGCTTACATTCCTGTATGTTTTTCTTTAAAATTAGCCAGGTAAGTCTATACTTCGTAATAGCAACATTTGCATTAAAACGTATTGGTTGCATAGAACAAATTTCACTCATCATAAAAGGAAAATAAATGATAATAGAATTCTGATACTGGACATAGGATACAAATTGAACTTTAAACTGTACATCTCTTTTTTATAGTATGGATTGTAATGATTTGGGAGTAGAAAAGATGACCCAGCATCAATTCTCTCAACTTAAACATTAGTTGCACAATGCATATTTTCTAATTTTGATTTTTTTTATATTAGACTTAGTCTGATCAAACGTTCCTGCACCAGTTTTTAATGGGAGAAAAAAATAGAACAACAGATGTTGTTGAATCACTTTCTTATACTAAAATATAAGAAGGTGTTAAAAATAGTGATCACAACTACAATTCACTGTGTAGGTATGCCACTGTAAGTTGAAAACAGTAGTTTCATATAATTAATGAATACTTTGGATTAATTTGGAAATGGCTATAATTGCAGAAATAAATTTATGCTTAAGTAAAAATAGAAAAGTTCTAATTGGTAAGCAATAGAGGTCATATTAAATCTTTATATTTGCTGTGTTTGTATAAGTGTTGCAAAACTGTTCTTAGAAATCCTAAGTTATATTTTAATCATTATTCTTTCCTAGAAAACCCAGTTTTGTCAAACAATAACCACTCACTCCAGAATTGCCGATTCCCCTCTATAGTTTTTTTAATAAAAACCTAAGATTCTTACTCTGGTTTTTCCAGACTAAGAATCTTGCAGTTTTTCCAAAATAAGTAGAGTATGTAGTAGAGGAAGAAAAACAGAAGATGAAGTGCAGGCAGGTGCCACTTCTCTTAAGGAAAAGAGACCCAAGTCCTCTAGTATGAAGCAAAAACACAGAAATGAGAACATTTTTTTTTCCCTCTTATTGAATAAGTGTAGAAACTTGCAGAACAAAGGCATGATACTCAAATTGTTATTTTATTATAGTGAGAGCAGATGTTTGCATAACCCTAAAGAAAGATCAAACTTAGGCACTAAAGAATTCTATTGTCTGTGGAACAGAACATGCAGAGAAGCTTCTGGTTCTCTCCTCCTTGAGCTTCTTCTTCTGTCAAGATATTTTCCTACATACCCTGAGATAAATCTCATCACCTAGCCAAATCGGAAATTTATCAAGCTCAACAGATAGGATTTTCCCTTTTCTTTTAAATTGAAAACTATTTTCTTAAGCATCACCTGCTTTCTCATATTGTCTTATTACTGTAGGAAAAGACTCTCCTCACTGGATATGGTACAAATGCCTTACCAGGACCAAGCTGAGTTGAAGATATACACATCCTTCAACAGTCAAACTCTTCTAAAAAAGCACCAGCCATTTGAAAGCCTCTGTCTTTTTTTTCTGGAGAGATATAGATCTGGCAAAGAGGATGTGAGGGAATAAGTACTGAATTATGTACTTTTGGAATTTTCCTCAGTGCTTTGGTGAATGCTGTAGGAATATCTTTTAATTTAATCTGAACAAAACTGAGATTACATATTCAATCTTTGTAACCATTCCTGATGAAAATTCTGTGGAACTGCATTGTTCTTTTAGGTATATGGTTGCACAGTAACTAGTAAAACAAAACACAGTTAAATGATTTCAAAGAATGTCTTTTCTGTATCAGTTTTGTATCTAGAAATTAAATAATCCCAGATAATGTCATTATTTTGCTTCACAGACATAGACAAAGCATAAGCTTTAGGTATTTTTCCTTGTTTATCGGTTGAATTCAAGTCACTCTGTCCAAAGATGCTTCTCATTCGTATAGCTTGTAGGTAGACAGAAATAATCTTACTACCTTAAACCTTTAACAACGTATGGAATAGAATTGATATTCAGTTTTGGTGGTAGGAATTGCTATGGCAGATCTAACTGAAGATTCCAGCTTCTGTTACAGACAATCTCACAGTAAAGACAAATCCTCCACTTCTAGTTGCCTTATTATTATATAGTTAACACCATGTTAATTATTTCACAGTTTCATGAAAAAATTGTAATCCTACTTACTAGTTGTATATATCCTTTAAAACTCCTGTCAGCTTAATGGTCTAATGAAAAAAATCCCATCATCTCTATTTAAACAACCCAGTAGTAATAAGAAGATTTATTACTATTTATCACCAATAAATATTATATTTATCATTAGATAACCTTAAAATCATTGCAAATTATATAAATACTTCACAGCAACCATTGATGTGATTGCAAATCCATTTGACTCATAGGTCTTTCCTGTGGTTCCAAATACAGATCCGGTGTATATTTTGTTAGGGTATTTGGAGAAGAATTAATGAATGAGGATGAGACCTTACTGTAATACCTACTATGAGTAGTTGTAGGATATGAACGTTCATAAATAAAAAATATGTGAGAAGGAAATTGAAGCAGTGTAAGTTTACCAGGGAGTAGACTAAGTATGATGGAACAAAGGTAGGTGTTGTGTGGGAAAAGAGAAGTGCTGCCCCAAGAAGTTCATATGCCATTCCTCACAATCACAGTTCTCTGTGTAATCAGCTTAATCTTTCTTAAGCCTCTCTCATTGTTCTGGAGTCCTTCCTACACTTCCTAATTCCCTTTCTTGCATTTCTCCATCTCTTAACCACTTCATTTGTCCTCAGCAGCACTTTTGAGGCTGCTATCAATCCAGGTTTGCCAAGATCTGCTCACGTCATTTCTATAAGGTCTTTCCCTCTTTCTCCTTTTGTTTCTATCAGATATCCTTGCTTATCCTTCTCCAGTGATTTTTGACTGCGAGGGGTATGACCACAGAGACAACTTCGAGGCATTTCTGGAGCTGGCTGTCTTCTAAGGCTCAAAAACCAGAAAGCCTCTTAAAGCACTGATCTAATTTTCCCTTGTGACTCCCAGAGTAATACTTCCATGTTGTTGTTCTGTTGTTTCTCTTCAATTGTCAGCTTTTATTCATGGGGTCATGAGGTCAATTATGTGATTAGCCTGAAAATTAAGTTTGAACAACAGCAAAGAAATCTTGGTTGAATCAGCCTCTCAGACGCAGGCATGCAAGTGCTTACCATGGAAGCAGCTAGAAATTCACCGTAAAGGAAAAAGAATGACTGTTTTATACTTAGTGTGTTTGTGATTTTAAGAAAATCAATTTGATTCATTTAGGCCTAACAATTTATTTTAGCCTTGATACTTTCCTATGAGAAATTATGCTTAATAAAATGAAGAATCTTCTATTCCCACAGGGCTTCAAGCACAAGGATTTAGTAAATAAATTAAGCCATCCTGTCATCTCTAGAAGAGTACTCAGAAGAGTGTAACATATTTAGCATACAGGAGTGTTTTTTCTGTTTTTACTAAATTGTCTTTGATCAAGGAAGCTTGTCAAGAGAACTATTGTACTACTACAAGTGACGTTTTCCTAACCAAAATTTTAAAGTTGTTGAAAACAACCTATTTTTGCTGCCTGTTAAGAAATTCAACCAGATTCAGGAGAAAAAAAAAAAAAAACTCTATTGAGAGTATGTTATCTAGAGTCCAAGAGATTAAACCTATTTAAAAGAAATAAAAATTGCATAAGTCCATTTGTGTTGCGGTGTAATTACATGCCGTGTAATGGAAAATCAGCAGAAACTCTTGTGAGACGAATGTGTTAATGTCATAACTTGAGAAGTAAAACTTCATGTCAACATGAAAGACTAAAAATAATGATCTAAGTAATACATAATTGGTGTCATAATGCTACTAGCAGTTGAAAATTATGAAGGAAAACAGCCTGCTGTCTAACTTGGCTATGGTTTTGCATTAAATGTATTCCTTTCATATTTGGCAAAAAGATTACTGTACAGCTCAATGTGATCACAGGGCTGAAATTAATCTAAGCAGTTCTACCCTCTACATATGTACTGGGTTTGCATGGCAAGGTTTTTGCAGTGGAGGGAAGGGAGGCTTTGGGGGTGGCTTCTGTGAGAAGCTCCCTGATGCTGGGTAGAGCCAACGCTGGCCCACAGCTAGCCAAGTTGGGGCCAGTGGCAGCAATGCCTAAGGGATTGCATAGCTGAAGAAGGGAAAACTGCTCAGGAGGAAATTGTAGACAGCAGAGAGAGGGAAAATATGTGAGAGCAACAGCTCTGCAGACTTGAAGATCAGCGCAGCAGAGGCAGGGGGAGGTGCTTCAGGTGCTAGAGCAGAGATTCCCCTGCAACCTGTGGTGAAGACCATGGTGAGGCAGGTGTGCCCTGCATCCCAGAGATGCACCCTGAGGGCCCAGCACCAAAGAAGGCTTCTGGCATGACCTTGGGACCTGTGGACAGAGCAGCCCACTCTGGCACAGGTTTTCTGCCAGGACTTGTGACCCTGCAGAGGGCCTGTGCTGGAGCAGTTTGTGAAGAACTGTCCTACAGGAAGGATCCTGGTCTAAGAACTTGATAGAGAAGTGTATCCCATGGGAGGGATACTACACTGGTGCAGAGGAAGAGTATGAGGATTCTTCCTCATGAGTACAAAGGAGCAAAAAGAGCCAGCTTGAAATGTCTGACCACAGCCACCATTCCCTGTTCTCCTGTTCCATTGGCAGGGAGATGTTGGAGAAAATTGAGAGTCAAAGAACCCAAGAAGTAGGAAGGGGTGGAGGAAAGGTGTTTTTAAGGTTTGCTTTTATTTCTTATTATCCTACTCTGATTTGATTGTTAATAAATTAATTTCCCCAAGTCAAGTCTGTTATGCCCATTTTGGTAATTACTGACTGATCTCTCCCTATCCTTACCTCAACCCATGAGTCTTTCATTCTGTTTTCTGTTCTCTGTCCAGCTGAGGAGGGGAGTGATAGAGCAGCTTTGGTGGGTACCTGGTATCCAGCCAGGATCAACCCCCCACAGTGTAATTACACTGTTTAAACAGGTGATGAGAGCTATACTGAAAACTAAGGCAGGAAACCAATATGTATGTTTTGCTGAAGAAACAACATTTTAGGTTGCTGCAAGTCATATTAAGATCATTGATCTATCTGGTTTTTAAAGTCCGTAAAATATCTTTTTGTTACTGGAATTGAATTTATAGATTGAATATGTCTTTGAGTCTGTCAGCAGCAATGCAGATTTGAATTGAAGATTGCTTTTTCCAGTTTGAAATTTTGCCTGTGAATTCACTTTCTGCTTTTATTTCTGACTTTACACTTAACCTTTGGAGGTATTCAATCCACTACTGATATCTATGCTCTTATTGTCTTAATCCAGAAGTTTTTTTTCTCAAATTACTCTCAAATCTTTGAAGAATAATAGTTTTATACCTTCAGTTGCCGTTCATCTTATGCATTTTGTCTTCCAATTTCTTCCTGAGAAAACCATATCCACTGTTAGTTAGACATTGCTAACAGTAGAAGTGTATTTACTTTTGTATTTTTTATATAATACAGTGGGACACTGGTATAATTTTCTTGTATTTTAGAAGAGAGATGCATAAACCTCTGCTATTTGCCTAAAAAAGTAGAGTGAGGGGCAGACTCCCTTCTTTGCACAGGAACCATGGCAACTGCATTATCCTACCGATATTCCTCCTGTAATGGGTAACTGAAGATATTATAAAAAGGAAAGGACTGATGTAAAACTCAAGAGACATCAACTGAAGTGTTCAAGAAAGATTTCATATCATCACTGGAATAATGTGATGCATTTTAGAGCGTGAAGCAATTATTTGTTACCAAAAAATTTGGGAAAGTGTTCATGTTCACACTTGTAGGATATAAGAAACTGATAATTGTGTTTAGATTATCTGTATCCTGAAATGTTATTTGTCTGTCTTAATTGTGGTAAGCTACTTTAGTATGTCTGATAATGAAATTTCAAATACTTTAAATACATCAGGATGATTCCTATCATACTCACATCTGTGCACTCTTTTACAGACTTTATCACACACTTTAACAGATCCATTACTTTTGAATTTAAATACAATTATCAGTTTTCATAGAATCATAGAATATCCTTATTTGGAAGGGACTCACAAGGATGATTGAAGTCCAATTCCTGGCATTGCACAGGACAAGCACAGGACAGCACCATGTGCCTGAAAGCATTGTCCAGACACATCTTGAGCTCTGCCAGGCTTCATGCTGTGACCACCCCACTGGGGAATCTGTTTCAGTGCTCCGCCTCTGAGTGAAGAACATTTTCTTAATATCCAGCTTCAACCACCCCTGACACACCTTCAGGTCATTCTTGTGGGTCCTGTCACTGATCACCACATAGTAGAGACCAGCGCCTGCCCCTCCACCTACTCTCATGAGAAAGTTGTAGATTCTCTTAGGGTATTCAGAAATGCTTAATTCAGTATTACATCCCACCAGGTATCTCCTATGGCAGTGAGTGGGCCCTGAGGTTGGGCCAGAGCTTCAAGTTCCTCTTGTTTGTTCCTCAGGCTGGTTGCATTAGTATAGAAACATCTCAGTTGAGATTCTTTATAGCCAGTACATCCTGTAACAGATTGATCTCAGTAGAGCTCAGTTTTGGTGTGGTCTCCTATTGCTTATCACTGGCAAGCCTGGTTTTGTCCCTTTGCACCTTTCAATCTTTAGCAAAAAGTTTACAGCTAAACAGTTTCAGTTTACAGCTCTCTCAATATACCCTGCTAATTCCTCAGCTAAAATCCTTTTTCCACGTTAAGACTGGTGGACTCAGTTTGTTGCCAGCAGGCTTGGTGTTGTAGAAACTGACCCATTATAAAAACCATAAAATTCTGTTGGCAGTGTCAGTGTTGAAACCAGATGTTCATTGCATGATCTTCCTGTTTCTTGTCAAACATACCCTGGCAAGACAGAGGAGAGCACAACTTATCTTTCACCCCCCTTGACCAGCTGTTCCAAGGCCCTGAGGTCCCTCTTGGTTGTTTAAAGCCTTCCTGTTGGGACCTCTTTTCTGCCGACCTGGAAAACCAGTGGAGAGTAATAATCAGTGGGCTCTACCAGGCTGGGAAATTCGCTTGTGATGTCCCTTACTTGGGCTTCAGGGAGCTGACGCAGCTCCTGTGTGCTGGGTTCAGTGAACTTGTCAGACCTCTCAAAAGGGAATTTCCAGTAACTACTACTCTTCCTTTTTTATTAATTGAGAAGAGTATGATGACTGGTTCTACCTGTCAATTTCCTCCTTAGGTTCTCCAGTACTTCCTAGTTGTTCCACTTCATCTCAGCTCAACCGCTAGGACGAGCAGAGCAGCCTGATGTCACCTCATGTTGTTGGTGTCATCCCTGCTGCCCTCTGGGAGCAGCACCAGGCTCTGTCCCAGAGCCTCAGACCTGGAGCAATGCATGCTTTAGTGGGTGCTCCTTATGGATGCATTCTGGTGTGTACACAGGAAAGAACGTTTGTCTGAGTGGACACATGCCTGAGCTGTGTTGGTAGGGGCAGTGACCAACAGCTGACCTTCCTTGCCCTTTGTGCTCACCCTGCAGCAAAATCTGAGTGTCCCCCACACTCTTTGTAGGCAATTCTTGTATGGATATTGTTGGGCTCAGTCCCTGCTGGCCCCATCCTTATTGGCTCAGAGCTGCCTATCGAATCAGCGCTCCCGCTTAGGATGGGGGCTGGGGAATTTCTTTCTGCTCTAAAACCAAGGTCTTGCTAGGTGGGAAAGCTTGCCTCTTCCTCGGTGGGATCCCTGGCTCCAGAGCACTTCTGTCGGTGCAATTTCCCTTGGAGTATTCACCGATATCTTTTATCAGAATGTCAAACTATTATCAAGACTGATAATTGCATCTTGCAAATATCTGTCTTGTCACCTGTTAGTCCTCCTATGAAGTCATCTCTGGCATTCCTTAATTTCTCTTTTTAATATTTTTTGGGTATTTGTGAGCAGTTCAATAAATTATCTTACTGTCTTATGCAAAAAAAGTATAGTTCATTATTTTGTGTCTTTGCTTACAAAATTGTTTGTGTACAGTACAAATATACTTTAAAATTTGTATGGTTTATCAATGACACTATGCACCTGGAAAACTAGATGCAAATACTAAAAAGCTCATTTTCAGAAGCACTTGAAGTTTTCATGTTTACATCACATCTGTTCCTTGGGTGAGAAAACACAGACATATAGGGTGTTGCAGCATCATTTGTTGCAATTTAAATTGCAATGGTAAACAGTAATTATTACTCCCTATGTGGTAAATATTTAACAAAATTAAAAATTAACATTATGAGTTCTGAGAACAGAAATGGATCACGTCCAACTCTTCTGTTATTAAATGCTTTTTGAAAGTCTTTGCTGAGAAGCACAATTATGTGTCATGTCCAGGCCATTGACTAAACATACAGCTGACAATTGTCAAGACCAAAATGCACTTTCATTTTCAGTAATAATCTTGCATTCACAAAAGGTACATGTTCTAACGAAAACAATGCAGAAAAGTTAATGTTCTTAAGGAGTCAGACACCTCTTTACTATTGGATTCTGCTTTTCTAAATATTGTGTACAAATCAACAGAGTAAAACATGCTAGTCAAAAAATATAAACTGGCTGTGTATTTTTCTCCACATTCAATTCAGACATAATAGTAAGTTAAGGAAATCCAAATTCAAAATGCAAAAAATAACTTCATTAGCTTTGGGCAAAAATAAAGTTTTGTTAGTTTTCACTAATAGTCTCAATGAGACTGTTTTTGTACAAAAGTGAAATAAATTCTTTTTATTTTAAGGACACGGTAAACATTAACTACTGGTGCAAATACATCACAAAACTGGAAAAGAATGTACACAAACATGTGACATACACTTTTATAGGTTTCTTTTTCTGTTTTTAAATCATTGTTTTGTTAGAATAAGAATTAGATTTTTAACTCTTTCCCCAGATAGAGATCAGGCATAGAGTTGAAGGGAAAAATAAAGGGGTTTTTATGATCTTCTGCATCTTATACTTTTAGACAAAAACTGTTTTAAAATTTATGTCTGCAACATAAAGCTAAAACCTATAGAGAAAATTTACATGAGTATCTCCATCCATTCATCCATCCATTGTCTATTATCTTTATCCTTTCATTCTTTAACTCAAGTAGAATGCCACATCTTCCTGTAAGTTAGTATTTTGCTGATTAAAATACTGCCTTTTCTTCATATAGTTTGTAATACTGCTTCTGAAAATAGATTTCTTGCTATTATTAATGACTTGAGTTTACACAGCTGTGTCAAATTTCAGATTCCTCCTGATAATGTGACTTTTTTTAAATTGTTTCACGGGTATTGCTTTCTTGAGAAATACGAGTCATATGAAGTTAAACTACTGCATTGTTTTGATCAACTTTTTCATTCTGCTGTGCACAAAACATGTTTTCAAGAAAATTATAGACACAAATTGCAAGCGAATGTTGAATTCCTAATTCAGAAATTCTTGAGGAGTTCAATGCAGTAATTTTGTCCATGACTCTTTTTTATGGGTCTAGCCTTACTTGTGCTGAGAAATTTTACAGTAAGTTCTGCGGTTAAGACCTTTGCATTTCAGACCCTTACTGAAATATTTTTTGCTTTTTTTTTCTTGATTGACACTTGTACTTACTGCTCTTTAACAGCCTTTTCCTGGTGAATACATATATATCCACACAGTAAAGAAGCTAAATTAATTTCCTGGTATGAAATTTCACTAAAGCAATGGTTGTTGCCCTGTCAAAACCCCATGTTTATCTATGAATTTTCTGAACTTCAATAACATGAATAAACCTGATGATTACATCTTTATTTGTTATGAGTTTTAAAGATTGAATGAGAGAAATCAATGTAACAACATGTTTCAAATGTTTAATCTATATTTATTCTTTCTGAACACTGTAGAATTTATTTTTAAATATAGTTGTAAGTTTTCTGTGGAAAGTTTGAAATAAGTATGCAGAAAGATGATTGGTATCTAACGTTTTCCTAAAAACTGTTTAGGGATTCAAATAGCTAGATTTCAATCTGCACTCAGTTTCTTGGGTAGAAACAAGGGAAGCTACCTTTGTGTGTTTATCATATTGCCTTCAAACCCAAACTTTCCTTTTGAGTAATTCCCACAGAACAACTTTTGCTTTATTTTTAGCAGTGATTCAGTGTGCGTCAGCAGGAAAGTGATGACAGAGGTTTCATTTTCTGCAAGCATAGTCTTCACTTGATAACGTGCTGAAACGTGAAGGAATTTTCTTCTTCAACTTCATCAATGCCCATTTATTCCTTCAAAACTACCAAAACCAAAAACAAGTTATTACAGGCATATGCAAATGACCAACAAGTTTGATTAAGTGGGGAATAGAGCTATGCTTGCCCAAAACATCACTCTCCTAATTTATTTTAAAATGAGATTGATAGACACAGAAAATATCTGAAAAGTACATTAGACTGACACGGTATATATTGTTGCTTAGATAATTTTGCTGAAATGCCAGTCAAGATTTTTCTTCTAATGTACCTGATATCTGAATGTTTTAGCACAGCTGAAAATTTAAATTAGGGACACAGCCGTTTATGAATTGCAGCTATCCATGATGCTTTTGCCTGCCCAAAGACAGAATCACATAACAGGAAACAGGTTGGGCTTTCTTTTTTTCATGTCTAGCCTATGAGGTAACTGTCATGCTATGAAACTAAGAAGGAATAGCAAAACTATCACTTGGAAAGGAAGTTTCTTTTGAACATGAGAGTGTTTCTGGGAATGATAATTTCCATTCTGACCTTAAATCAGTAAAGCACATAGAGCAACAATACTTTGTTTAGAGTGAAGTATTTGTGGATTGGGGGGCTTCAGCAGGTGGCACTATTCATCCAGGATAGTTTAGTGGTAAATGACATGCTTCGATCCTGGTTTTCATTCAGTGAAAATATGTAAAGCTTAATGGAGATTCTCAGCTGGTGAGGCTCGCAGAGTTCCATTGGCTAGGGCCATGACACAAACTGTTAAAGGATGTGCTTGGTTTTTGATTTTGGAAACTGGGTGGACTGCATACTAAAATTACAGTGCTGGATCTGGAAATCTCATATTGAAACAACCTTCTCTCTTAGTTTTAAGGGAAAACACCCCCACATTTTAAAAAGACAGAGAAAACCCTCTTAATAAAGTATATAATATTTAGGAGCGCATCAATAGAATAAATATTGTAATCACCACTTTAATCACCATTTTCTATTCAAAGTATCATTAACCCTAAATAGTTGGGTTTGTGTCCTGGAATTAATGTTATAGCTGCTACATTTGTTTTCAAAGCCCTCGTGTTTGCAATAGTTATGTATTTTTATATGTGTTCATATTATATTAATGTCTATCTAACCTTTTATAAATATCTGTATACTGTAATTTTGAAAACCTGCCCTCACTTCCAAAAAATAAATGAAATTTTAAAAATTCACCTAGCCATAACAAAGAAGTGTGAAAATATAATTAAAAAAATAACATTTGCTTAATTTAAAAGGATTAGGTGTGTTATTTTATATAAATATGAAAATCTGGGGTTTGTGTGTGCTATCGCACTTCTTGCACTTGTGTGTCTTTGCATAATAGTAATAAATAATAATAATAATAATTTCTTCATGTACTTACTAACTCATTTGAAGAAGCAGCTTAAAATATATTTCTTCATTTGAGATAACACAATATGAATCAAAATAGAGACATTTAGTATATTGACCTAATATTGAAATTTTGCAGGAGTGCTTTCCAAGTCAGTAATTGCAATGTCTTTGTATATGGCACTGTATTGATTCACAGCCCATCACTTGTGTCTAGTCTGGCATTTGAGCCTGCTGATGATAACACTGACGTCCACAGCAGGTAAAAAGCCCTAGAGAATATACGGTTTCCTCCCGGTTTCTAGCTTCTTGATCTCTTGATAAGTGTGCATTTCTGTAATGTCTTGAGAGACAGAGGACTGTTCCATTGCAAAGCAGTTTGTTAAAAATGTTCTCATTTATTAAGATTGCTAGACAGACATGAGACTAAGTAGAAAAAGTTTTGTGTAAGGTACACTGTGGAGAATAACTCTAAAATTGTATTTAATGATTGAAAGGCAAAAAATGACAAAAAGAAAATAGCAGAGTCATATTCTAAAGATGTTCTGCATGCTCATTTCAGCTTTTCAATTTATTTTTTGAGGTGGAATATGCATAGCTAGTACTGTCTAAAAATGCTCTTCTTCTTTTTATTACTTTATTAGCACAATTAGGTTAATATCATAATTCTCACATGAATTTGAATTTTAATTGTATACAGTTTATAGCATTATGTAGGATAGTCACCATTTCCTTGGCAACAGACTCTGCCTACTTATACACAGGTAAAAGATTTCTACATGTGCCATATTTTGTACAGCAGCAATGAAACAATTTAAAAGAAATTACCTTTTTGAATTTGTGCCATTGAAAACAAGAGAAAATATGTTTGTGAATCTAGAAACTAGAATATTCTAGAACAGGATTTTAAAGAAGTTGAAGAAAAAAAAATTGAAAAATTACAGCATCTTTAAGAAGCATACATTGGCACTCTTCTTTTTCAGTCTGTTATCAGATATTTTCTGGTCAGATTACGCTAGGTTATCTATGATGCTTGATAAGAAGCCTTTGAATGTTTTTGAAAAAATCCTCAGAAGAGGTTGTAATGTCATCTGACATCCATTGATCTGTGTAAATTCTTTTGTATTGCTCTTTTACTGAATGTCGCTTATTATAGTCAGATCAATAATGAAATAAATTAGTAAATTATAATGTATTTTAGAAAATAGAATGGTATTATAGCTAAGTTCAAAATATGATAAAGTTCTGCCTCTAATAGTAAAATCTAAATGGCAGATACTTATAAACAGGTTTGTGTGTCTGTTGAAGTGTATGTTGAATTATGCATTAAAAGTAACTTTTAGATATTTTTCAGCACAGTTAGATTTTCAGACCAAAATTGTCTTGTCATGAGTGAGTAAAAAGGTCCATTCATAAAATAATATTAATTTATATGTTTATATTCAGTATTTTATATCCTTAGTTCTTAAATTTATGTGAACAGAGATACTTAATACTGAAATGTATACAGAAAGGAATTGTGCTATTTACAGAGTCGAGGAATCATTAATAGTTGAATACAGTAAATGGCACTTAGTCTTCCATACTTACAGTTCCAGAAAGATGATTATCCATAGGTGCAGAACTCCTTCTAAATACCTAAGGAAGAAATAAGGTTTGAGGAGACTAAATTAATCAAACTTCCAATTGAAGCAAAAAGAAATGTCAGAGTTGGTTACTTTGCTATTATCTTCAGAGAAGTGCAACCAGAAATGGGAAACAAACTGGAAAATAGATTTTTTGAGAATGAGAGTCAAGAATTCTGCAGTTCGCCAAATATTGGAGCAAGAGGTACCTGATGCAAGTGTGATCTTTCATCACTGTATGTAATAATTTGCTGTTAAGCAAACACCTGAATTCACATTTTGCTTTCATTTGGCTTATTAAAAATGGTGTCAAGACACATGGCCATTCTTTCCCAAAGATTGGAGATTAAGAGTGAAATAGTCTGGAAAAGTTCAGTGGGAGCACATATGAAACCAAGATTCTGCAAAAAGGCTTACACTTCTTGCACTACTGAACCTTTCACTAATACATGGAGGATCTCTGCATCTAATTGCCATTTTGTGGGGTTTTTCTGTTGTTTGTTGTTTTTTTGGTTTTTTTTTTTCTTATGGCAGCCTAACTGGTGTGGGGGTTACCATCACCCTGGGCTTTCTGCTTGCATAAAATAAAATCTCCATGGCAGCAATGTTCCATAATGGTGAAAGGAATTGCAGGAAAATTCTCCCTAATCTGAAATAGAAGGTGCCCGACTGCTGGACTGCAAGTCTCATCTTCCTGAGCTGTTTCCTAAAAATGACAGACTTTTTCTTATTAAATATTTTTTAATAATGAAAAATACTTGTATTTTGTGCTACTGTTGCTGCATGTGTCAGTCATTAGTTTCATCAGTTACATTTTACTATAACTAATAAGAGATATTATAATAGATCTTGCAGTTCTCTCTAGCTAGCTGTCCTGACACCAAAAACTGCTGTTATATTATAGTTCTTGCTGCCCTCTGAATGTAGCATGTAACTCTTGACTTTCTCATTGGACTACATATAGAGTAATAAAAGTGAAAAAAAACCAAAAAACAAATAATTCGAATTAAGAAATAATTAAGAAATAATTAGAATTACCTTTAACTGTGTTTCCTTTTTTTTTTTTTTTTTTTTTTTTTTTGTTTGTTTTCTCTTGCTTTCATAGCAGTTGTAAGAAACAGGTAAACTTCAAGTTCATGTGAAGGGACAACAGAAAAAACAGATTACAGTTTGATATTGGATGACAAGAAATTTGAAGCTTTTCCTTGGTCAATAGCATGCCAAGAACAAGTCATCGTTCCATGTGTCACAGCATGACAAGAACTAGTCATAGTTTCCCTGTGTCTCATTTTAATTCAGACTAAGATTATAGCTAGAAAGTCTGCCTACCTCTCGGAAGTGCTTTAAAACCAAATAAAAACCCTATAAAATATTTTGATATATTTATTTGAAGTGTATCAGTGTATTTTAAGTTTTTGTTGAGAAATAATAAATTAAACTACTTTAATTTGAATTCTATTTTAAGTAAGACTACATAATTAATTTTGGTTGAGAAAGAACATAATACTCTAGATGCAAAACATTTAGGTATCCATTTAGTGCAATAAGGATTTCTATTATCCTGTCACTCACAGAATTTAAATCAGGATCATGACCTTAGAACTCTTTAACTGCTATAAATAAACATGCTATCATCACATACTTTTCTTTTGAGGATGAGATTATTTTCACCTGCTTAAGACCATAGACCTAAATTCAGTAACCACATACCTGTCCTCCTAATCTAATTTACTTTTATGAAATCATCTACTATCCACTTTAAATGACTGTTGCTAGACATTACAATAGCACTGAATTTTTTGTGAAAATGAACAGGTTTTTTCCCCCAATACAAAAGTTGCCTTCGTTTTAGTATTTTACTGACTTCTACCTGCATTTTATGAAGGTAGACATGATACCTAAAAAGCCTTACTTCAGTTAACTTCAGATGGTATGAATTACAACACTGTTTTCTTCACTCATATTTAATATATCATCACATTTACTAACTATTTCCATGCAAAAATTTATACAAACTCAACAGGCACTTGTGTATCCTAAGTTTTAGAGAAGAGTTCCCACTGTCTGCAGTTTTCCCTTTTAGTAAGTCTTGAAAAGAGTAAAAGCTCAACCATGCTTCCCCTATTAGTTGCCCTCCTCCTAAGTGCTGGAAAAAGCAAAATATTTTCCTCTGAACTATCAGTGTCCTTTCCATTGTTTGATATTCCTCTTCTAAATCATGTTCTTTGGAAGGACTTTTGGAGCAAATAGGTTTTCTATCCTCTATAAGAAATCCACTAAATCTCCTATACTGGTAAGATTTTATCAGATTTCTTTTGGCTTGTGATGGTTCTTCAGTTTTGAAGTGTGACATTTGCAATTGATCTTTCATTCGTTATCATTTCCATGTGTATTTGGAATAGAGTTGAAGTAAGGGTAATTGAGGAATCAAAGTGGGAGCAAACAGGCAGGAGAGAGTTTTGTTTCAGCCATCCTCCACTGTTTTGTTGCCCCTCTAACCTTCCCCACACCAATCTTCTCTTCCCTCTCAGTCTATCCAGTTTCTCCAGTCCTCCTTTTAAAATACCTTCCTGCTTCAAATACTAATCTTATCAACATTTCTCATGAGAAAAGTTACATAAAAAGGATTTTCTACAGGATGCTGTGTATCTTTACTGGGCTGACTTATGTAAGTCCCATTTTGCAAACCAGCTTGCCCTATAGTCTCAGTAGCAAGTTCTTGGAAGTAGTAACAACCCACAGCCTCAAACTCACAAAGGAAGTGAGACTCATTTCTTGAATCAGTTTCATACATGTTTTTGATAAATGCTCTGTGAAAATACTTTGTGTCTCATCCTCCAAAGTCAGCCCTCTATTTAGATAATGCAAAAATCATGGTCACTAAAAAAACCTCTAAAAGTATGAATATGTGGAGTTATGAGGTTTTTTTGCTGTAAAAAAAAAAGGGTTTTGGCAATAATTTGTGTTATATCAAAACATTGCAGGATTATTATAATTTTAAAGTATGTAATATTTAAAGACACATCATAATTCAAACTGCAGAGAGAAATTGCCTTGCTTCAAAAATAACTTCTGGGATAAACTTGCATTGTAAAACATCTTTTTGTAAAAATCTAGTACTCATCCTTAAATAGTTTTATTGTTTCTTATTATGTAGCTATGCAATTAATAAAAACAATGGATAATATGTTTTAAATATGTCATACCCTGAAAGTAACAGTATCTACTGCTTTTGGAAGTATCAATTGCTGTTTCTGTTGCAGAATTTATAAATCACTTTCTAAAATTCAGTTTTGCTGAGAGGATAAACTTATAGTATAATTACCAGCTTTTGGGGGAAAAAAATGCTATCTGCTTTTATTTCTCACTACCCAGGAGATAAAGGTGGAAAACCATTTTTTTAATGCTTTTTGTGAAACTGATGTTGCTCGGCCACAAGGCATTTCTTTATCATAACATGAAATTGAAACAAAAGAGGGGAAACTTTAATTCATTTTGGAGTTTTATTGAGTTGTTAAAACAGTGCAAGTGGCCCATTCTTGCTCCAATCATTGCAGTATTAGGGTGAGCTACTACCTGGCCTCCCCTCCTGCCCCAGCTTATTAATAAGTCTCCAGAGCACTACATCTTACTTGTGGAAGATTTATTAAAAAAGAAAAAAAAATGACAGAACTTGTAAACATTCCCCTCTCATGTAAAGCTTAAGTGGTTATTAGCAGAGAGATTCTTCTTCACTATCAATGGGCAGAAAACTGACAAAGTATTCCCAGCTTTCTTCAGAGCCTTCCCTTTCCTCCATTTGTAACTCTAGGTTATCAAGGAACTGGTTTCTGTGGGAAAAGTGCTAGCAATGAACACCTGCCAGAAGGACAATCCCAAATTACCTTGTTAGACTCTAATCTCAACCTAAAATTAATTTAGATCTTGGACACTTAATAAATCTCTCTTTCAAACCATCTGTTTGTTGCTTCCAAACAACTAGGGGTATGCCTGTGCTGCAAAAATAGAGGTCCCAAAACATTTAACCTAGAAGAGCTTTAGGCAGAGTTGTATAGTTCTTTTTTCTCAAAAGCTTGTACAAGAATTTACTGAAAGCTCTGGTTCAGTGATAAGAGCCCTGAAATCAGTTGAAATATATATTCAAATTATTATTGGCTTCCATTCCTTCTTCACTACACCGCATCTATAAGGACTAGTCAGTTTTTAAACACTACCACAGCTTTTGATTGCTGGGGAAACTTTACCATCCAATACTGATTTCAATGATGTTGTGCCAGTTGCAATCCCCGCTGTTTTCTCCAAACCTTTGCCTTCATCCATTTCATTTCAAATCACGACAAAGTGACTTATGTTGTCACTCTAAGACTAATGTTTCAGGAATACACATTCCTTAACCCAGCTTTTGACAAGAATATTCCACTGATTATTTCCTATGTAAGTATACATGCATATACTCATATACAAATATTTACATACATAGGCACATATTACAAACATTCAAAAATGTATGTTAAAATTGCATATATATTATGTGCACTTTTGTATTCTTTCCCTTGTTGAGACCTTCTTTATCTAAGTGATCTGACCTCTTTTTTTAACTATGGAGAACAGAAATTTCAGCTAAAACATACCCTGCAATAAATCTCATTTGTGTACTCAGTTCTCCTCTGTAGAAGAGAATAATGCATAACTTGGAACTGAACATCCTTAGGGACCACTGACATTTTCCTCAGGAGGAATATTGCTATATGACCCACCAGTGGTCAGAGCACAGAATCAGCATTCTTTCTGCAGCCAGATGTACAGAAATTTCTTTGCCATTAATAAAGCATAGTTCATAATTTTGCATTCCATCCCTGACATCGTGTGAGAACCATAAACAAGTATGCCTCATTCTACATAATTTATGCACCAAGTAGCTACTGCACCTTGTGAGTGCCATTAGTCTTTTTAGAATATCTCATGTTCTTGTTTTTCATCTATAGTTCAAGCTACATGTGGTTCCTTAAAAGCATACCCTTTTATTAATTAATTGATTAATTTTATTCATTTTTATTAATTCTGTATCCTGGCTAATTTTTGTTATACTGGAATATATGTGTTAATTCAAAAAGAGTGCTAATTCTGAGCAACTGTACTGATGCTTATATTAGTACACCTTCACAGGCTTATTTATACTGGTCTATCAAGCTAAGGCTTGATTCTATTATTTTTGCAATCAGGTAACGATTGGCAAGAATTCATCCAGGAAATAATTAATGAATGTCAGGTTGGGAATGTAGCTGAAACAAAAGCTTCTTCTCTCTTACCAGTTTGAAAATACCTTCATGTTTTAAAGCTTTGTTCTATTATTGCTATAATAGAGAAAAGTGCAAGTTAATTGTTGATGAAAGAGTTACTCTTATTATGAAATGCTGTCATTAAAAGATGTCATTTCTCTTTACAAAATCAGACTGTATATAATCAGTTTTTGAATTCTGTTAAAGGCTCAGAACACAAGTCAAATTATGCCCTGCCTGCTCTTGGCCTGATAATTCATGACACCGGTTTCATATGAAGTGGTGTTAAACTCTATAATGGTTTCAGGTACAACTTGTAGGAACTCAGATAAAATATCTAAATATTTTAACAGGAATTAACCGATCATCTTTAATATGTTTTTAGATATGTTTTTGGCCAGATAAGTTACTGCTTTCTGTACTTATTTCTATGAAAATAAATATTTTCATATTGACAGAAGGCCTATTTCATATTAGAAAAAAAAAAGTTGGGAAGTAGTGAATTAAAATTGGGGGATTTTCCCCTTGCAAAGAAGAGGTGATCATTAATTCAAACTAGGTAAACAATTTACGTTATCATTAATGTGGTTGTTTTGTAAGCCCCTAAATAATACGAATTGTAGTGCATTTGAAGTGAGTGTTTTCAGAGCAAAGAGTAAAAACTGCAAGCAATAAAAATATTAAATTCAATCTTAAAGCAATTTCCCCTAATCTTAGTCCACTGAGATTGTACTTGCTTTGGAAAGACATTTTTTCCTATGTCAGATGTGTATTAAGGAATGAAAGTTAGCAATATTTGGATTCTTTGTCAACATACCTATTTGACATAGAAAAGATCCTACTGGGCTCCATGACTGGGACATATTAGTCATCAGCCTGTCTATTTTGGAAAAGAAACTTGTTTTTACAAAGGTTAACCAGGTGTGATTGGAATTAAATTCAAGCTGACAATGCTCTAAGGCACTTCATTTGGTTTTGCCCTTCATCAGCCTGTGAATCCTGTTTAGAAAACAGCAACACATTGCAGAATGCTGTAAATGTGGAAACTCCAATTTTCAAATAGTGAGTACTCAAATTGACAGTTGCAACAAAGATCTTCTAAATAGTACACAGATGAAGTGGATTTAAAAGAATTGTTTGCCATATAATTTTGAACAGGGAACACTTGGGAGTATCAAACATTTATTTCATGGACACTTGATAAAGAGAAGGAACATTCTAACAATTTGAATTGCTTCTGAGTGGATACTTCTAGTTATGAAAAATTCATGTTTGGTATCCTTGTGGACAAAGTATCTTTTATATTGGAATTTCTAGTGTTCCGAAAGATAGAAGAATATGCTTGTTTAGTATACAGGACTGTTATTACTTGGGCTCTGTTTTAAAGTGAAGTTTCCTAGCTTTTCCATAGCAGTGCTTGTGCATCATTTATAATGTACATTAACCACATCTATATTTTATTTCTGTTTCACTTGCACTTTTTGACAGATTGAAAATTTCTATCTTATCTTAAAGTTTCATTAGAAAGTATCTGCAGGCTACAGGCTGATAGTCAGAAATAAGAGGAGCCCTATCATTCTGACCTTATCAAGCTGCTGTGGACAATTTTTCTTCTACCAGCCGTTCTTGTTACATTTAATCTGATGGTTTTTATATTAAAATTTAGCATATCTACTGAAAAAGCAGAGCTGTCTTGAAATAAGAAATGTTAAAGTAAATAAAAATTTCCTTTTATTGTATAGCATGTATTTAAGGGTTAGCAAGATAATAATTGAGATATCCTCAGCTGCCCAATGGGTACTCTTAAAGAACTTCTAGTTATTGACATGCCTTTTTTACTCTAGTGATCATAGAGTAAAATATGCAGTACAAATTAGTCCTTTTCATAGAATTATGTGGTGGTGGGTCAATAGAATGAAAAGATAAAAAACTGCACAATTCCTTGGATGGAAGGACAACTGTAGGACAATGACTGTTAACTGAGGTGTACATTTGCAAGAGCATATTCTCAAATTACTGGGTTTCTTTCACTGGAATACTCAAAATTAACATGCAAGGGTTGTTTGGGGTTTTTTTAATAAATTAAACACATGTCAATCCTTTCAATACAGTTTAAAGCAAAAGCAGTAGTGATATGGGTTTCTTTATGTACAAAATTTCCATTAAATTCACCAGCACCAAAATATTTCAAAAGTTCTGTCTTTTTTTTTTTTTTCCTAATTCATGTTTTAGCAAGCACCATATGCTTTGGAAGCAGCATAGATTCTAACTGATAACAGTGCTGATAACAGGTGCCTGCGTCAAGGACAATAGATATTTCAGATGCAACTGAATAAGAAGCATGAATGCATCTGAAATGTATTCTGTGTGGCATTTCCTTTATGCAACCTACCTTTATACCCCCTCCTCTGTGGTCATTAGAAGAAATCTCCAATAAACATTTTCATAGGACTAGAAAAAGGAAGAAAAATACCATGTTGTTGCTGCTTGCTGAAGTTTTTAATGTGTAACTTCAGCTGAAAGCTAAAAAGACTGACTTATACATTTGAGTCCTTTCTATGACTGAGGAAAATTTTCTGTACATGAGAAGCTTGAACATGGATTTTATTGTCTGTGTGATGCCACTGATTTCAGGAAGATCATACTACTAAAAAAAAAGTGGTTTAAAACATTTCTTCCAAAGAATGATTTTTATATTGAAATGTATTATCTCCTTTGTGGGGGGTTTGATTTTTTTTGTAGTTTTTGTGTGCTAGTTGTTTTCCACAGTCAACTAGAAAACTAAGTAGAGAATCCCAAAATATGATTTCATAAATATAATATTTTAATAAATCTTTACTAGGAAGAAATTTACATCTGTCACAGTGAGTTTTTTGTTAAACATGCACTAAAATAGCATATTATTGAAAAATATAAAAATAATGTAAACTTCATGTCTTATTTAAAAATGAGCAAAACACCTCAAAACTGTCACTCACATGAATTTTGGTATTCGAGTGGTGGTATCATGTCAGACACCATGAAGTTAAATTTAAATGCAGGTTATCCATTTTTAAAATAACTAATACCTAGATTAGGAAGGAACTCTGAACCCTTTCTTTAATGTAATTGATATCATAAATATATGTTCTGTAATTTATTTTCCTCAATAAAAATGTTCTTTCTGTTATCATTTTTACTTCCCTCAGAATACTGCCCATGACAAAGTCTAGAATTCTGTTTTCATTACCTTACAGGAAGACAGTGGTTCTGTTCCATAGACAACAGGCAGAAAACAATCCTGCAGCAACACATAATAAAGCACAAGAACAATCGTTTTTACCTTAATGTATCATATATGATCTTAAATTATCTGTTTATCTTAAAGCTACTAGAGCTTTGCTATATCAGAAAATGATGACTGACATTACAGCAATTACCGTAGGATTGTATTAACTTAAAAATGAACAAACACCTCCCCCATACCGTCCTTTACTAACAGAGCCCTTATTTTTTAATACATTACTTTAAATTGTATATTTAGGCATTTTCTCTAGCCAATTTTCTCAGTGCCAGAACTTTGGTCTTTATAGTTTATTTCAACACTTCCTCTGGATTTTTTTTCCCATATCTCATGCGCTACATTATATCTTTTTCTGTTTCAACAGCTTTTTTTTAATGAGTGCCAAGTTTTAATTTAGGTTAGAATAATTCAGCTGCTGTACCGAAGATTTAAGTTCCAGACTTAACATTAGTCTAACTTTATAATAATATCTCTGTCATTCAGAAATATATCAGGTCACTATTATCTACTGGCCCATAGGCGTAAATTTTACATATTTTACATAAAATTTATGAAAAATTAAGTTAGTGGAAGGTCATTCTGCTGTGTGGGACTGTAATATTGCACTTGGTGTGCTATGTGAAAGTCAAACAAATAATCAGATTTTCCATGATTAGTAAATCCTTTTAAAAAATGATGGCAACGTAAAGCACCAAGATTACAGACATATTTTTTATACCTCTATATGTGTAGTTATTTGCAAATAACACAGCAAGAGTGCAGAGGAACTACAGAAGTCATAGAAGAAACTGGGTGCACTTCAAGCTTGTGTTGCTGTCATAGGTTTACTCTGACACTGTACACATACAAGTGTAAGAAAAGCAGCTGGCTTCGGCCATGCATCTTCATCTCTTACCTCACTCCCTTTCCCGTATGCTTTACAAATCTTGCCGTCTCTTTGTGTCTTGCGTCAGCTTCCTCTCCACTCTTTCAGCACTCCCATTATCCTGTAACCAAGTGAAGCTGAAGAGGAACAGGGTGATCCTTAGTGATTGTGTGCGTCACTGAGTTTCTCTGGTTCCGTTCCTTCTGGTGTCTTTCGATAGTCATCTGCACTAGGGCTGTAAGGGAAGGGAGCCAGGAGAGCAAATGGCATTGTGGAAACCAACTGCTGGTCCCATCCCTTAAATTAGAGACTGTGTTTCCATAGACCACATTTCAAAAAGTCCATGTGTGCAAAAAACTACCTACTTGATTTAGGCTTTATAGAATGCCTTCATCTTCCATGTAGTTAATAGAACTAATAAATCCTGTCAGACTTATCCTTTTTGAATACTTTAATACTTGAATATTTATCAGTCGCCACCTGATTCTACTGATTCAACTGGATCAACTTTGAGAGAACAGAAATGCATCTTTCTTACCAGGAGACAAAGGACATAATTATTGTAGATATTGTAATTCTGGATAGACTCCTTAATGCTAGATAGACTCAGGTGCAGTATTGCCTATCTTTGTGCACTTTTTATATTTGAAGAGGAAAAAATATTATACTCAGGATTACCCATAGATATTTTCCCATGTAATTGCTTTTGGGGTAGCTGTCATCAGTTTTGTAATGTGATTTAATATTTCTGCATGGAATAACTGCACAGAATGGAAAACAGACTAATAGCAATGAGATTATGACTTCATACTTTTTTTTAGAATAATAGATTACTCTTGTTATCAAATATTATTTAAAAATTGAGACCATCATTGTATGCATCATCTGCCTGTATAGCATCTCTCAAGCCAAACCTTAAAATTTAGGAATTCATGCTTCAGATTATGGCAGTGGCAATATTCTTTCCTAATGGTGTGGTTGAGGAAGAGCAATATTGTGGTCATTTCCAATGGCAGCACAGGTCAATCATTCTGAAAATGTCCTTTCAGAAAAAAGCACTCAAATCAGCCAAACCAACTGATCTCCGCATTTCTTGGCTGTTGTTTATTCAAATAATACATTAATTTCATATCTATTTACCTGACTAATTTAAGCTGAAAGGATGTTACTCTCGTGAAGTTGTGGTGTGTTGACTCTGGCCTGGAACAAGGAACCCACCAGCTGCTCACTTATTCCAGCAGTTTGGGGAAGAGAATTGGAAATGCAAATGTGAGGAAAATTAGTGGGTCAAGATAGATATAATTTAATAAGTGATGGAAATCAAACCAGTGATGCAAAAGCAACTGCTCACCACTTCTGACCTGCAGAACAATGCTCATTTCTGTATCCTCTGCAAAGGGATAGTCTGTCAATCAGCATGGCATATTTCATGAATTGCGTTTCTGAGAGAAAATGTCGGTGCCAACTTTCTCATTGCACTTGAAGCTATTCATACAAAGCTTCTCTCACAAAATGATAGTAATTTAATTTCCAATTCCAACGACCTACAAGGTCTTTTGATGGTCTTGTTTTTTCTGGTTTAGGTACTAACTTCTAAATAGCTGGCCTATGTTAGAAACAGTATAGACTGCCTTGCTGCCTTTGTACTTTCCCTTGAATATGTTGCTGCTTAGTGAATTTAGCGTTTAAGATATCAGGAAATTTCTTTCAGTATGTTAGGCCAATTTTTCAATTCAACTCCAGGGTAAGCTGAAAGCAAAAATAACTTTCATGTGGAGATCATATCTGCTCACTGGAAAACATTAAAAATCTTTCAATTTCAGAAAAAGTTACAATAGCTGACCTCAATATTTCCTCATTTTATGAATTAAAAGACTGTGATTTTACAGTTTCTCTTCTACATGCTAACTTTATTTTTTCTTGAAAAAGAAGATCTTGCAGCCTATAAAAAGGAAATCAAAAGTACCTGCATAGCATTTACTGAATAGTTTGTACTGTCTGGCTATCACCCTTTTATTTTGGCATGCTATGACTGCTGTGAAATAGATATGAAACAGAAGTTAGATGCTTTTTCAGTTAGTCTACTGTGCCTCCCATAAACATTCAATCAGTGCCAAAGAATGCTGTAAAGGTTATATGGAACCACAAGAAAGAGTGTGAAATCATATTGAATCAAATTAGTTAAAGCATTAATAGGATGAGAATGATTAGCTTTTTACCCTAGCTGTGTTTTGAGAATCATATTAAAACTGGTGTGTGCTACCACATTAAATCTTTGGAGTGAAGAATTGCACTGTGCAAGAAAATTTCTTGATGGAATGGCACACTGTATTGCCCCTTAAGCCTCCTGAATCCATGAGGTTTAAGATAACTTCATGAAGTCCTCCCAGTAGCTCAAAATTTTAAGGATGTTAGATTGTCTACTTTAGGCTGAGAGCATTATGAAAGATATTTCCAATGCTACTTCACCACGCAGTTCAAGCCTCTCTTATATTTATTTAGAATCTTGCACAACAATCCTACACAATTTGAAGAGAACCAATTTAACCAGGTGGAAGCCAGCCATTTGATAATAACTCAGCAGTCATAGCAACAGTCTCCCAGCTGTGGCAAAGAATTTGTCTTTGTTATCTTGCTTCAAAATACAGCCTAAGAATCATTAGCTGACCTAAGCATCTGTATAAAATAATTAATAGAGAAATTAAATATTTTCTGTTTTGTTTTTGGTTTTTTTACCCCCCAAGATCTACAGCAGTATTAAAAATAAGTATGTGATGCAAGTCCAGATGTCGAACAATTATTTAGGCTATAATTGTTTGCAATGACAGAAGTCCTTTTTCTTGAATTATATCTATATATAGGTAGATATGTATGTATATATTTTATTTTATTTTAATTTATTATTTTGGACTTGAATAATATTTTTTTTTTACCAGTTTCCTTTTGAAGCAAGTACTTTATTTTCACTAATTTCATGTGTTCGATGTCCTGTTAGTTGCTACCTGTAATTCCTAAGCACAGGCATATGATTCACTTTTCAAAAATTTGATCTTTAGTTCAGATTGATTATCTGCTGCTGCTGAAACAGAAGATCACTTTTGAGTCCCAATATGAGCAATAGAGAGGGAATAAACATAATATATTTTTAAGAGGATTTTTTTATTAGATTTGCTTTAAACTTGGAGTCTCCAAAATAGTGCTTGGTGATAAATTGCCAAGATTCTTATTCAAGTTACTAAACTTGTTTTTGAAATATTTATGATAAACAGTATCAGGTGTTGTGAATCCTCATTGAATTAAAAATGAGTTAGTTTCTGTGCTTAAAAAATCCTTTTTGTAAGACAGGAATAATTTTAAAGACCATAAAGTTTGATTCAGGTTCTTTAGTTTTATTTGTTTGAATGCACCGAGCATTTTCAATGTTCTGGGAAAGTGTGAGCTATAATTTTATGGGTTTGCATAGCAATTATTTGGTAGCGGGGAGGATTGGGGAGCTTCTGAGTGAAGCTGACAGAAGCTCCTGCAGTGTTCAGTGAAGACAGTGCCAGGCACCGACAGGGATCTGCTGCTGGACAAAGCTGAGCCCATCAGCAGCATCGTTATCACCTCTGTGATAGCAGAGTGAGGAAAGGGAAAAACAACCCCTCTACAATTACAGCTGCAGACAGGAGTGAGAACGTGCGCAGGCAGCACCTTGGCACACACCAAGGTCAGCACAGAAGCAGAAAGAGGAGAGGAGAGGAGAGGAGAGGAGAGGAGAGGAGAGGAGAGGAGAGGAGAGGAGAGGAGAGGAGAGGAGAGGAGAGGAGAGGAGAGGAGAGGAGAGGAGAGGAGAGGAGTTATCCTACTTTAATTTACTTGATTATAAATTAAATTAAATTCCCTATGTCAAGTCCGTTTTGCCCACGAACAGTGAGGGCTGAGTGATCTCTCCCCACCCTTACCTTGATTCATGAGCCTTTCATGATATCATCTCTCCCCTGTCCAGCTGAGTGGCAGAGTGATTGAGTGGCTTTGGTGGGCACCAGGCATCTAGCCAAGAGTCCACCCATCATGTAATATTATCATGATTTTAACAATTGTTTAAAGCAATTTTTAAGTAAACATTTTTTTTCTGACAGTTGAACTATTAATCTTCTGTTATTTACACATCTTACATTTTCACCAAATTTTAAAGATGTGATTTTAATTTTCACACACTCTGTTTTATTAAACTAGCACTAGAATCAGAATGCTAGAAGACTCTAATGCAGAAATTCTTTACCTTCATCAAAGTAACACTGAAAAATATTTCCTACATTAGGAGAATCCATCAGTCACTTATTTAAGGATAAGATAAAAAGTGAACAAAAGGTCAAAATGTATATCTTATAAAGCAGAAATTTTGTTTTGATAACTAGGTATTTAACTAACTGGCATTGCTCCAAGGAGTGCTTTATTAAGTTTCTACACTTTCACCAGATTTCATTGAAATCATGACTCTATTTCCAACATGCTCACCAGCTATCAGATTACAACTGTGCTCTGTATATTCCTCTCTGATTACAACAAGGGGTACATCAAAGTTGGTAAGCTTCTACATAAAGGAGCCAGAGAACATTGATTCAAAATCCACAAACTAAAGCTTGAGATGCTCAGAGGTAACTGGATTCCTGTCTGCTCATTTCACGTAAAGTCATTGTTTTTTCATAGATTTTCCAGATAGTTAGGATTTCAGCAAGTTTCATATGTTTGGTCTGTACTCTAGCCTGGACTTCTAAAATTCCAAATACAAGGCAGTTAGAGTCAATGTTTTTTGCTGGAGTATTAAGCCATATATGTGTGGTTGTGTCTGGAATATCCTGAATTTTTTGTCCTGCCCATGTATTTAACCTGCTGGTCTAGGGAAATTGATGTGCCAGTGCTTCCAGGGACACTTTTTATTTAGCCTCAGAATAAATTGTATCAGCACCGTATCTTTTCCCTATATTTAGAAAGATCCAGACAGGGTCTTCTTTTACACTACTGAAACTATATGCTACTATTCAGGTTTGGGAATGGATAGCTCTGAAGTCTGTAATATCCCTAATGTGTCTTCAGATCATTGGTTGAATGCTTGAAAACTATGAACTGAAACAGCTTGTGGCAATGAAGCTTAACTGAAAGCTGTCCTGCCCCTGTTGAGAAGGCTGCTTGTTTAAGGTTGGTTTTGGTGTTATCTTTTGACAAAGGTTAAGCAGCTCCCTGCTATGAGTGTTGGCTGCTACAGACCACATTACTTAGAAATATTTTTCTTCCCTTGCTAATACAACTGCAGAGGAGAACCACCTAGCTGCCTAACTTGGACATAAACATTCTGCTGGACACAGAATGGAAAGAGTTATATTCCTAGATAATCAGTGAACAGGAATTTAGCCCAAAGAGATTTAAACTTTTTTCAGCACACTTAGGAACACCAGGAATTTTTTTACTAATTCATATATCTGGTACTTTTATTAATTTTATAGATACTTCCATTTGTAAAATATAATAGCTGATGTTTTCACTATACCTTTAGAAATAACGCTGCTCAGTTTATTAGAGAAGTATTAAAAATAACTATCAATAATGATAAATTTTTATGCATCCCTAATGAGTTAATTAAAATGACAGTAAGGTTTCAATTTTAATAAGAATTCTGCTGCTGTCAATGAGATGAAGGTATTTGGGCAGATTTTGAGCATCTTACCTTGGTGCCCAGTGGACATAACAATAGAAATTAAGCACACGTAATTAATACCAACAGAAAAAAAAATAATTGTTAAAAGCAATAATTGCCATCTGTTCTTGTCAGTATTATTAATGTGCATAGAATAGCCTTTATTGCAAAATAGCTTACAACTGTGGTGTTGACAAAACTTGTTTCTTTCAAAGTAGCTGGACTTGCAGTAAAGAAGGTAAGGTGAGCAATTTAATTGAGCATTTATTTCAAAATGCTTAATTCAAAATGTTAACACAGCCTAAGAGTATTGGTGTATCAGCCAATTTATAATTAGTTGCAGTTGCAGCTTGCAAGGAATGCAGATCTCACAGGAATTAAACCACAATAATGCTGTGGATAAGGTGCTGAACCATTCGTGTGTCATACTTTGATATCTTGTAACTGTTAATCTGGCAATGTAAGTTCGATTTCTGAGGAAAAATTATGCCTTGTTTCAGTTTCCATAGCTACTAGTGTTTAGTTGATGTATTTGCTACGCAAAA
The DNA here is from genome assembly GCA_009812075.1 of Sialia sialis. Classification (NCBI taxonomy): domain Eukaryota; kingdom Metazoa; phylum Chordata; class Aves; order Passeriformes; family Turdidae; genus Sialia; species Sialia sialis. Next base: position 7,156,566 of record VRYO01002355.1, read on the forward strand.
AAAAGACCTTTTTTTAGTTTTGTAAATTTTGCATACAGGATATTGCAAGACTTTTGAATAATTTTCTTGGTCCAGAAGGAAAAATTTCATGCAGTTTAGTAAAATGATACTTTACAATAAGTTATCATCAGATTATCTTCTAATATAGCTTCCTGAGGTTCATTTATGTTCTCAGATTATTGACAGATTCCTACAGTCTCCTGAATCTCTTCAAATCTGGTAGCTAAATTTTGCAATTTGGCAGAGGAGCAGAGGTCTGAAACAATAGGTTCTTATAAGATTCAGGTTTAGGTAAAAGGAGTGTGATTTATGTAAAAAAAAAAAAAAGTTTGGGAAAAAATTACAGGATTTTATTCTTTATTCTGCATTTTACAGAGGAAGGATGCTCTGTGAGCTGTGGCAGAACTCAGAGCAGAATGAGCCAGTTGTGCATGGCCTATGCTTGTAGCTCACAGAACATCTTTTGTCTAGCCTGAAAGAACCAAATGCTGTTCCATGAATTGCTGAGGAACTTGTGCTGGATTTTTTTTGTTGCCATAGGATTCAAATTACA
>VRYO01002355.1:7158118-7170598 GCA_009812075.1 Sialia sialis
GCTGAAAAATATTTGAAATACTTTCTCAGCTGAGGCACAGACAGTCTCTCGCGATGATGAGCTCTGCAATTTACCGAATTCATAGAGAGGTTCAGAAAGGTATCAGATTAGATGGTGAAACTGAGCCTTGATGCTATCTCTGAGAAAATAACAAATAACAACATCAGGCATTTTCCTAGATTTGAGCAATGATGAATTCTGTTTCAAATCTAAGTGCATTTGGTTTGAATTGTGCTTCTAATGTGTTTGTCACTTCACTTGTTTCTGTATGCCCATTTTGTTATTCTGGTCATGTATTGCTGTCATTAATTTTTTTTTTTTTCAGTTGAATTTAATTTTAATACCAATAGCTCAGAATAAATGCTTTTAAACAACAAGGTGTGTGAGAGATCACCAAGTGTGTAATGAAATCAACTCTCTTAAACTCTCTTATGTGTTTACATTTAAGAATTGAATTCTTCAAATTGTTCATTACCATCCATTTCTATATATGGATTATAGGAGGTTTGGTTTTGTTTTTTCTTCTGTGATTTTCAAAGGCCTATTCAATTGCTGTTTCTAAGACATAATTTCAGAAACATTAAGAAAATTATGGCATTTTAGGTTCAGTTAATCTAAAAAGAATTTCAGATTAAAAAAATGTTCAGATCAATATAGAGAGGTTGATGACCAGAGAAACTCAATACTTGTAGGAATATCTTATCTTCATATAGTAATTTCAATCAAAGAGATAAAATGGCAAATCTCATGCAAGAAATAGTGGCATTTCTTAGTTCAGCATTCAGAATCACTGGACATAAATATTTTCTTGATGCTGACAAAGAATTTATATATTCCTTTTATATCTTTTAGCTTGCAAGCACTTGCTGCACTCACAGCAGTTTACAATTCTTAAAGCTCTGGTCTTAAATCTCTTACCAAATACTCGCCTATGATAAAAAACCTTAGGAAACTTTAGCTTATTCAACAGTTTTGTGGTTCAGATGTCCCCCTGCACTGGAATAAGGGGCTTTTAATTATTTGCAGTAACACATGCATTACTTAAAGATCGTAAAATAAATGCAGACGGAATATTTCGACTAAATGACATGAGTAGATGTCCGTAGACTCACTGGTCTAACAGATCCTAATTGCAGTAGCATGTGTACAGGTTATCCCCTCTACCATGGCATACTCACAGTTATGTGCAGTAATTCTGTAATATGATGCTATACTAGTATCTTTAAACATATGACACTACTAAGTAGCTAGACATTATAAGTTCATAAATCCATGTACTAAAATCAGTACAACTATAAATTATCTGAGCTTTAAGCATAGCCAGCACAACTAAGAAGCTATGTAAATTTAAGGCTGTCTTCCTGAAAGTCAGAATGTATGGAAAGGGAAATGCCCAGACTTGTGACTTGGAATTGCATTATAAAGCGACATTCACATAGGTGGTAAGTTTTACAATTAATCACTGTTCATTAAAGTAATTCTCTGCCAGTGATATTCTCAGGAATATCACTAGATGATCTTATGAAATAGTTTTGGTTTGGATGGCCTTACAAGGTCATCTGTTTTTAATATAAAGAATTATGCCTGTAGATAATTTTGATCACTGGGCCAAATTGTAAATGAAGAGAGAATTGCTCAAGCTTTAGCTTCCTAAAGAATTACAAATTCTAGACCAGATTAATGAAATTTATTATGCCAGTCATTATCAGACCATACCATTTGTTTCTTACACTTATCTTGTGTACAAAAAATATAAATACACCTGCTTTTGTAAGCTAGGCAGTCCCTAGTTTTCTCCAGGAAGCTTTTTTTTTCTGCTTGCTATTGATAAAAATGAAGGAAAACTTATCAAACTTTTTCTATTTATTGAAATATAAAAAATAATTGAGAGCTTCTATTTGGACTCTTTTGCTCCTGCTATGCTGAACTGATCAATGGGGAAAGCACCCAGGAGGATTCATCTCTGAAGAGCAGAGCAATTTTCTTTGTTGTCAACTGACACAGATGTTCATTTTACATTTAATTTTCAGTGTTATTCAAGCAGCTTTCAAATTAATATAATCAATAACATTAATGACCTTTAAAAAGCAAAGGAGGTATTAACAATGGAGTATTAAATATATTTGATATCAGGTTGTCTGTCAAACTACAGCTATTTCTAAAACGGTGGGCACTGAGAGAGAGATATTAAATTTGTTAACCAGGTATTGAAAAACCATATGTATGGCAATAAAAACTTCCTTCTCTTTATTTCTTCATACATACAAATTCATTCCCCTTGTTAGCAGTATGCACTGATACAAACATCTTTTGATCATAATATCTTATGTGTAGTGTGTGAAAATGCTTTGCAGGTGCTGGACTTAAAATTGTCACTTCAGCTACCATTCAGATGGACACAGCAATGCGATTTCATCAACACTATAAATCCTTATTCTTCCATTGTCTTTATGCAGCTGTCTTGAGGACCATATGTACACCAAATTATATAGCTGTAATACACATAATTTTTCTTCCTGTTTTCTTTGTTTTCTTCTTTCGAGTTTGGCCATTTGTGTTGCAGTCACTTAGTTCTTTTTTTCTGATAGTTCTTTGTACAAACTAAGGCCAAATACTATGACCTTAAGAGAGAGACATGGATGGAGGCAAGATATGATACTGAACAAAACTGGAATATCAGTTACAGAAAAAAAAAGTCATGACCAAATACTTAGATTTTTAAACTTATATTTTCTTCATTGTCTTATATTTTTCACATATGAATAGTGATTTGAAAGACTTCTGAAGGAAATAAACAACATAATTACAACACTATTTCTGTAGTATAGTGCATGGGCCAAATTATGATGATGGCAAACATCATCATATTTGGCTTCCTGTGAGATACCACTTACTTATTCATCTCTGACATGGACTTTCTGATTGTTTAAGTTTTTAATGCATTTTTTATACGTAGGCTAAGACTGGGTTACAATATTTGTGCTATAAGTAATGTATAGGTAGATGTTTTCCTTTAAGTCTCACCCTCAACATTTCTATACTATTTTATGGTGTATAAGCTAAAAAAGAGAACAATAATAATAAAAAATCCCCAGAAAGAAAACTCAGAAAATAAAAAAATCAAAACCAAACATTAAAAAGCCCATAATAATATCCAAAAATGTTGTTTTTAAATGTGTTTATTTTTCCATGTTTCCATTGGAGCAAGGAGATACTAATTTGTATTTGAGTTGAAAAATTAGGAGATGAGAAAGATGGTAAGAATAACATTAGTGGGAATATTTTCCATTTTCTGGTAATTTTTTGGTATTGTTAATGTAAGGGGATGTGGGCCTTTTCCATGTTTTCTTTGGTTTGAGATTTCAAATAGAAAGTCGTTTAATATTAGGGTTTTTATCCATATTGTACCACTGCATGTGTTATGATTGTAAGTTGTTTTTTTCTGAACTGATAGTCGTTTTACCCCACCCCCTAAGCTACAGTATATCGTAATTGCTTATCATTCTCTTAGTTTTTCAATAATCTAAACAGATTCAGAAAAGTTCCCTAAAGTTTTTGTAGTATTTAAAAGTAAGCTTCTTGTGCTTCTCCAAGGAAAAACAAGCAATACTATGTATGTTATATTTATCATTCATAAATTTTGTTTTCCTTTTAATATGTAAACCATTTTCCAAGGGGAATTATCATTTAATTCTTTTGCTTTCCACTTACTACTTCATTTCAGTTTCAAGTCATCAGTGCATTTGGCAATTCTACAGCTAGTTTCTCTGTTTTAGTAATTTATGCAGATTAGAAGCAATGAAGATCTGAAAACTGACTCCCCTGTGGCCCTTTTCAACACTTTACTTTCTAATCACTTTACTTTAATCAGTTCTTTATCTGTTCCCATGTTTAACCTGAATCTTTCCTGCTTTCAGTTTAAGATGAAGACTGTCATTTGAGACATTATCAAAGACTTTATGTAGATCCAAATTATGGTGCTTGTAGTCCTATTATCAATTGTATTTCCCATCTTCTCAAAAATAAAAGCTGACTGTTGTCAAGATTTAAATTTCTTTAGAAGTATTGTGAAGGTAAACTGTATTTGTTTTAAATTATTGACAATTATTTAACTCTCATAATCTTTAAATGAATTGTATGCTATAGTGTAAGCTACACAGTTTTCAGGTCAGTTCTCTCACTTGTTCCCTTTTAATGCCCCCATGTGTCACTCAGTGTGTGTGTGCACTCACACACAAATATTGGCTGTAATGAGGCAGGCCAAGCAAAGAGTAGGAATTATTTTGCAGTTTCAGCATATGCAAAGCCCTCCTGAGGGCTGCAAGAGAGTTATGTACCTTTGGTCCTAACAGATCAGACAAGACCAACTATTTTGACAGTCAGAGATACGAACCTGAAAGCTTTTCTGCTCTTCTCACTGCCAATCTTCATGTTAGAGAGGTAGTGAGATCATTGCAGATGTAAATACCTTATTGGACTGATGTCTATGATTTTAGGTCATAATAACCTGACTTATTTTTATTCATTACATTTTTAATTTTCAAAATCTATTCTAGACCTAATCATGTTTAGAATAATACCTTATTTGATACAGGATTTTTTCATTTATAACTGAGAACATTTAAGACAGAAATATTAGAAAACTTAGGGAAAACCAGAAAAAGTAAGAGCAAAAATTACATCTATGTATTCAAGTTTTCAGTCCAGTGGTTAGTGTTTGATCTGTAACAAAAGGATTTTTATGTTGGCAGCTGCTGAAGCAGGTTGACAGTGATTAATTCTGAGTCACTTAAGTTAGATTTTCCTACTTAATTCTACCATGAGTGTAAAAGAACTAGTTGGATGATGATCTCAAAAGTATTTTCCAACCTGACTCTTTCTGTGATTCTGTGTTTGTGTGATTCTGTGATCAAAATTATAAGGGTTTACTTGAGAATCAAAGGAAAAAATTGAAGATAACAGCTATGTTAATCTGGTTTTGATTACAAGTGAAATGAAACGGAAGAATGGGCATGTTTTAGGCGTTCAAGATAGGCATTTAGTTAAGGTATGTTGCCATATAAATTATTCTGATAAATTCAAAGTTAAAGGGAATTTAAAATGCAGTAAAATGAATACAAGTTGATTCAGTATCTGAAGGGTGCCTATAAGAAAGATAGGGTGTTTTACAAGCAGATGGACTGACAGGACAAGAGAGAATAGATTCAAACTGAAAAAAAGTAGCTTTAGATTAGATAGCGAGAAGAAATCCTTCACTATGAGGGTGGTGAGGCACTGGAACAGGTTGCCCAAAGAAGCTGTGGATGCCTCATCCCTGGAAGTGTTCAAGGCCAGGTGTAATGGAGCTCCGAGCAGCCTGGTCTAGGGAAAGACTTCCCTGCTTGTGGCAGGGGAATTGGAACTAAATGACCTTTGAGGTCCCTTCCAACCCAACCCAACCCAACCCAACCCAACCCAACCCAACCCATTCTATGATTCTATGAATTACTGAAAAGCTATCAGAATTGGCTATGTACATTGAAAAGGTGTTTATAATCAAATGCATGTTGAAGCAAAGACACTGACAGGGTTTGAGCTCCCCTGTCTCACAATCACCTACCCAAACAGACTACCCTGGGATGTACTCTGAAGATTAACAGTTAAAAAATCCCCATCAAGTAGTTCAAGTAGTAGCTGTAGTTCAAAAACTGCCATTAAACAAAACAGATTATCTTTCACTTGTAGGGATGCCTGAGTTCTTCAGTGTTTAGAGAGGCATGATAGAAAATCTGCATTCTAAAATACATTAGAAGGCTTTGAATTTCACAGCAAGTAAAATGAATATATTTGACAAGAGTATTACAGATTACCGCATTCTGAAATAACACTTCAAAAACTTATCAAAATATTTAAAGACAGAAGAACTTGATAATGTTTTAGAAAGGTCTTTTTGCTCACTGTGCTCTGATACAATGTACAGTGAGTGGCTACCATGGTAACATACTTAATTTAGCAATCTTCAGATCTACTCTGGCCTCAGTTTGTTGAACATTTTTTCAAAGAGCAATGCTAGTAATAGATGTTTGCCACCCATAATTATAGCTATTAATCACTTTAGATACTACAAGGATGTCAGCTCTATATTTACCCAGTAGCATATGCTTGTGTGATGAAAAGGCCCGTACAATCAAAAACATATGCTCAAGTTTGGAACAGTTGTATTTCGTTACAGTGAGAATGGCAAAAGATTAGTCAATATTTACAGTAAAAATATCCTTTCTGTTTGCTGCAAAATCAACTCCAACACCCCCAAATAGAAGAACATCAATGACAGTATCAAATAGCAAAAGAAGCAGCAGGTGAAAATATATAGAATTTGTTGTTCTTTTAGTATGCAACTGAACAAAAAGAAGAGGTAACTTCTAATTGTAATAAGAAAATGGCCCAAAAAGGTATGAATTTCCCAGGCTATTTTTCATCATATGTTTATATGATTTTATCTTTCTTATCCTTCAGGCTACAATACACAGTAATTTTGCAATTATAAGCCACACCTGAATATAAGCCACAATTTTTTTCCCTTTTTATTTTTTTCCACGTGGCAGGGTAAGGGTGCTGCTGAGGGGCCAGGCAGCACCAGGGCCACGCTGGGAGGGGCCAGCCGCCAGCGGGAGACAGTAACGCCGGGAGCGGCAGGCAGTGGGAGCAGCAGGAGCGCCGGGGAGCGGCGCTCACTCGCCCACCCGTGCAAAGGGAAGCAGCGCTGGCGGCACCAGCTCGCCCGTCTGTGCGAAGGGAGGCAGCGCTGGTGGCACTCGCTCGCCTGCACAAAGGGAAGTGGCAGCAGCAGCGCTCGCTCACCCATGCAAAGGGATGCAGCGGCAGCAGCGCTCGCTCGCCAGCTCCAAGGGAGACGGTGCCGGCAGCAGCTCACTGGCCGCAGTGAAGGTGGCCAGCTCGCCTGCACGAACGCAGCACAGGAGGCTCGTTCGCTCGTGCAAAGGCGGCAAAGCCGGGCTGGCCTCGCCAATCCAGCGGCGGCCAGCTGCCCACTCGCCAGTGGCTCCTGCTCACCGCCCACCCGGCAGCTCCGCGGCAGCTCTCTCCCCGGCCGCCTCTCACTTCTGGGTTGGCATTTCGCTGGGATTTGTCCATAAATAAGCCGCACCTGATGATTAGCCGCACCACTGGCATAGGCTGCATTCCTCAGGTGCGGCTTATAATCATGAAACTACTGTAATATTTTAGCACGTAATCCTTTGGACAGAATATATTTGCTTACAGCTGAGAATGTGCATAGCTATCTCATCTTGCAGTCCCCATAATAAGCAATTAATGCATTCTGCAGTCCCCAAAATATGGAATTATCTGCTTAGAAGCCATTTCAGATTATCATTGCCAACACAAGGAAAATTTGTAAGGGCAAAAAGATGACCACCTTTAGACCATAAACCAGCACATGTTTTCTTCAATAGTAAATATTTAAACTTCATGAAATATGAATAATCTGTAAAGTTTTTGTAAGTGTTTGTTTGTGTTTTTTAAGGTTTACGGGCAAAAAACCACTTGATTTAGAAATACGTGGATATCTCTTTCAAAATGGTTCTTACGCCCAAACTATAATTCTAACATTTGTCTTCATAATTTTTGCATACCTGAAATTTCAGCTCAGTATTTTCTGTTTATTTTGGAATATTCAATAGCAGATAATTATGGTATTGCAGTAGAAATTTATAGTCATTCTTAGGGTCATGAATCCTTCAAAGATAAGGGACAAAAGCTATTTTAAGTCATGAACAGGTTTGACTGCTGAATGTGCTGCTGCCAAAATATGGTTCTCCAGCTTTCTAGCAGAGGTGGGAGTGCCACCTATCTTTCCATGACATTCCAATCCGTAATACAGTGTTTTAAATGGAATTTGACTCCTTTTACTTATCTATCTTACATTTCTCACCGTTTCAGATTATAAAGGCTGGCATAATGACACGAGTAGTTTCTACCACATTTTTACCCACCCAGGTACATCTGCCTCATTTTTTACTACATAATAATTTCTATACTAAAGATTAATGACATATTTTTTGGAATAAGTTTTAAATAGAAAAGATATTTAGCTGCAGATTATCTTATAGCATAAATATGAAGGCTTACAAGTGTAGTGAGTAGTAAACGAAAGAGTAAAAAAGCTTTTTCATGCCTTATTTACAAATAATATTTTTTTCCTCACCGATCCTTGTACTTTTCCAATCATCTAATTTTTTATTTTCTGGAAACACAGTCACTAAAAACTTTGTTCATGGAGGAAATGAAAACAGCATGTTTTTTACTTCTTCTGAAAGACTCCTGAAAATTTTGTTCTTGAAATAGAGTGAAACACTGCTGTCATCTGCATATGCAATCTTGGGGGCATTATTTCATGTTTTCACACTGAAGGCAAAAGGAAAGTTTCAGTTATCATTACAGTACTTTCAAAGTGATGAAAAGAAATGAAAAACAACTGAAGTGAGACAGTAAATTTGATGTGCTCTTATCAGAAAGCTGCATTTATGAGACTTCCACTCTGTTGGGATATGCCTCCAAATGCTACAACCTAACAGGAAATAAGGCAGGATTTCTACAAAATATGTATTCTGTGATCCCTGAAGTCTTGAAAAGACTGAAAAATAGGTTGATTTTAGCTCTGGAAATAGATTTATTTCTTTGTGTGTTTCCTGAGTTTGCAGTTCAGAATAAGTTATTTGATGCAGAAAATTTAATGAGCGTTTAAAAATAGATTACTAAATAGGTAATACAAGCAATTGTGTGTTTTTCTTAAGTCTTTGTACACACAATACAACAGTACCATATGCTAAATTGCACAGTATACTTCTTATAATATCTGTAGCATCATAACACCTCTGAGTCTGAATGCTTTTGCGCAAGACAATATTAAATTAGAGAAATAAAAAATGGCCTTGATCCATCAGAACTTGAACCAGAGGGACTAAACAAGAGAGAGCAGGTGAAAGGGAAAGGAAAAAGATGCTGGACTGCAAAATTCTCTGAAAGCATAGTGACTTGGATTTCAGATACTGTTGAAAATTCTGTTGCTAGTACTTAAGTACTGAAATATACTTAGACTAATGAAGGTGTTTTGCCCATAAATGCAACAATAAGTGGGAGGTCAGCACTTAGGAGCTACTCAACTAACATTGGAATAATTTCTTTTAACCTTTTTGCAATTCTCCGAGCATATCACGTTTCACGAACCCTGCAACTTCCTTGATGAGAATCAGAGAAATACACAGAGAGGAACATAATTAAGATTAATCTAACTAATCTAATCTAATTTAACTAACTAATGAATGTGATTTACTTACAGTATGTATTCTGAGATATCACTAGTAATGCCTTATCTTCTTTCAACAGGTAAATATCCCGTTTCAACAGGTTGGCAAAATAAACTGCAAGAGACTTCAAAGGTAAGGACCTCCTCAAAAATGCTTCAAATGATCATTTCTTCTGGTTTATCAGAGAAGAAAATGGAGGCTGTTAATTCTTTTTTACTATCTGGCTGATAAAGAATTGCAGATGGCAGTAATCGACATAGACTTCCTGTTTACGAAGCTGTTTATATATAAAATAACAAATTCACTTTATTCTTGATTAAAAGGATAAGTTTAATTAATTTGCTAACTGCAGAAACAAAAAGAATTCATGCGTGAAAATAAAATATTAAAAGCTTGTAACATTTTTACCATATTTTTCCTTGTGCAGTATTAAAAGAATACTGTTAAACTGCTAGAAAATTAAACTTGATAAGGATGCTTTTTTCCAATATGAAAGCTTTCTAACTACACTTTTAATTGTTTTTTACTTGATCCAACTTTCTTTCATTTCTCTAAGAAATATATATTTGAATTTAGTTTCGAATATTTAATTAACTTTGAGAGTTCTTCAGACTTAGAATACATGTGGCTTGCATTCAGTTGTGGGCAATAATTCATTGTTATGCTGTGTTCAGACTTCTGTTTGTGGTATTTCATTGTTCTTCAGCTACCTCCCTGTAACAAATAGTTGATTCTTAAACTCTTCTGTCCACACTTACAGAAAATATTTTTGTCTCTCAAATATGCAGGTAGCAGAAGACAAGGTTTCACTAAAATGGTTATTTTAAGTCATCAAGTTAGAGAGGATGACAAGAATGTTGTGGTTTGCCCTAAACTTTGATTTGTTAACCAGACAGAAACTAAGAGCAGTAATTATTGTTTCAATTGTCATCTCTGTGCCTACTTTTTTTTAAAACTCTGGGTATTTTAGGAACCTATCATATGTCATTTATGCATATGTTTTAGTGCATGCATTGACACAGAAAAGAGATTCTAATCAATTAATATTTAGCCATACTTTTCTACCCTGCCTTAAAAAAATGTCCCATAATTTGTTTGTCTTCCCAAAACACAGTTTATTAATTACAGATATTAATGGAAAAGTTCTGAGGAAGTTCCACAGGTTTTTGAGGATTGTGCCATATATCATCTGAGTACTGAACATTTATGGGACAAAAACATGTAGGTGGAGTATCTGAGCTGAGGCAAAAAGTCAAAGACTCATTTCAGAATGTACTGTATTTCCACACAACAAGGATTTCAAACGTGGTCTTATGTCCCAGAAGAATTCCTGAAATATTCATCCTTTCAGTATTTTGGCTTTGGTCCTCTGGCCCATTTTTTTTTTTTTAAATTTTTTTCCCCCTAACTTTCTTTCAAAAGATCTTTTAGAAATTTTTTTTTTCTTCTAGATTGAAATCCCAGGGCATTGTGAGATATGGGAAACCACTTTCCTTATGCCTCAGTGTGCTACCTAACCCTCTCTTTGTATTCTTCCCATACCCTGCAATGCTTTGATTCATCCAAAATCTCCAAATTTTGAATGTCTATTCTACTTTGGAAATTTTGAAACAAATCATATCATGAAATTACTGATGTTTTTTGTGTCTGCAGATGTGTTGCCAAGCTTGTTCCATTTTTTATTTTTTCTTTTCAGGTCTTGTCTTTATATAAAAATATAACTGATGAGGTAATTTGTTACCTTTCCAAGTACCTCTGGTAGACTTTGATCATGCCAAGATTTAAATAGTATTGGCTGAGTGAAAATATTTCAGCAAAAATAGGAAAAAAAGAACCTTAGAGGTGAAAATTATGGTAGAGTTAAAAAAAGCATGCTAAAAAAAAAGCACAAAGGAGGGGAAAGAGAGGGTGCCATGCTCCAAGGTCCTATTTGAATGCCACTGAGGGTGCCTAGGAGAATCATCATTGAAGGACATAAAGGATCAGGATGAGAAAATACATGTCACATTTCTGACAGGTACATCTAACTATGAAAAAAAGAAGCCCTATTCAGCAAAGGAGGTTAAAAGAAGAATAGAACTAATGACATTACAATCCTCTTGAGAAGTCTTGTTTTGTTTATTAAATAAGCCACTCTAGGAAGATAAGTAAGAAGAACTGCTTAGTCTGGCAGTGTTAATTGATGCTGTCCTGGGATTTTATTGTTATGTATTACTCTTTTTGTCCTTTCATGTAAAGATGTCAGCACATTGTACCTGACAGGATGTACTGTATATTATGAATTATTCTAATTAGGATAGAAAAATGGCCATCAATTCTTGCTACTCTGTATATCTAAGGAATGACTTTAATTTGTACGTAATATTATTTCCCAAGTATGAGGTTTATTTTAGGATGCACTTTAAATGAGTAATGTTTCTATCTGTGTCTTCAGATGCAAAGTAGTTTATTCCATCCAGTTAAGTTTTGACACATATAGATATATTTCCCTACACAAATACAGTGAACATGTATACACAACACGTACATGGTGGGAAACTAGGACAAAAGATAAAAGGAGTAGAGCCTTTCAAGCCTGACATGAGATGCATAGAAGAGAGATAAAGAGAATCTTGCACTCTTTCTCAAGTACAGCTTGTATTGACAGCAGTGCTAAAATCCAATGACAGGGACAGGAAAGGGCAAATATCAATTTTATTGCTTCATATTATGTCATGAGTGCATGGAATGCAAGCATAGGCATACTGCATCTTCTACAGTTGGCTATAGCAATGTGAGTTTCCCCCTTACTTCTGTAATTCTGGGGCATGTAAGGTTTTAGAGATAATTTAAAGTAAAATTAATTCTTTTCATGGCAGTGAATTACTTCAGGGATGATAGTTGAATCCTGAGGGCAGTTATTTCCAAAGAAGATCGCTTTCTATCCTTCTGAATACCATTATTATATTCACAGAATCACAGAATTAACTAGGTTGGAAGAAACCTCCAAGATCATCAAGTCCAACCCATAGCAATAACACCTCAACTAGGTCATGGTACCAAGTGCTACGTCTCGTCTTTTTTTAAAATACATTCAGGGATGGTGATTCTACCACCTCCACAGGCAAAGCATTCCAATACTTTATTATTCTTTCAGTGAAAAACTTATTCTTAATATCCAGACTGTATCTCC
>VRYO01002355.1:7181924-7199087 GCA_009812075.1 Sialia sialis
TTGCAGCAGCAATTAAGTAACAAATTATATTCCCATAGTTAGTCTGCTGTGTTTGAGCTCTATGTGTTAAGATATTTGACAAGATAGGTGCTATAACTAGCTTGGTTTTTTGTTTATTTGTTTTGTTGTTTGTGGGTTTTTTTGTTTGTTTTTGTTGTTGTTGCAGGTTTGGTTTTTTTTAATAGACATCAATTCTAATGTCAGCTTACTCAAACATAAGTGTTGGGGAATGTCTAATATCTACTAAGTGGAAAAAGACCAAAAAGATATTGGGAAAATAATTATTTTCAAGCTTCCAGTTAGATACTGCAATCAATGGAAGTTTAAAAATAAACAAGACAGAGAGATCTCTGTGTCAAAATATAAATAATGCTCCAAATCGGTATGGATTTCACTGGGAAAATACATAAACTTATTTCATACTCCAGTTATACTAAGTAAACCTCTCTCTTCCCCCAACAGAGCATAAATATTTGCTGCTGTCAGAGAATATTAACTAGGAATGGAAGAAAAATATATCCATACATTTCCTTTGTTTTCAAAGTGAAAATTCAATCATGGTCTAATCCTCAAAAATTAGATGGTCAGATTATTGATTGGTACAGAATAAGTGCTACCAGTTTTCAGAGTAGAACTTTTTTTACCAGTAATCAAGATAAATCAAATCAAATATATTTCAAGGAAATAGGATTCTTCTTTGTATTTTAACTGTGTTGTCTTCAAGAAAAGGATATTTAGAGGTTTTAGAAATGTTGTCATAATATTTTACATTAGCAGAAGATAGGGTTATTACCCTTAGTTTATCTTTGATATTAGCACTAAGTATGATGGGGAGGATAACTGTTGCAAGTCACCTCTTTCACTGGCAGAATCCAAAAAAATAATCAAAAAAATTTTCGCTTTTAAATGGCTAAAAAGCCAGTTTATTTGCTTTCTGGAGCCTTGGTTTATATTTTTTCCTTGGTTTTATGCTAGGAAGTTATGGATCTCTATTTTGTATGCAGAATTTACTATTTAGAGTAGTAGAACATGGACAAAAAAGTATAAATGCTTTCTGTTGCATATAATTTCTGAGCTTCATATGTAGAATTTGGAAATATTTTTACTTGCCTTGAGGAAGTTAGGTTTTGTTGGTTTTGACTTTGATTTAAACTCCAGTGTTTGGCAAACAACTCTTAAGGGTATAATTTCTCAAACTTTTTTCCTGCGAGATACTTGTGCATGTCAATCTAGATACAAAATACATGAGCTTTCTTTTGTAAGTCACCACAAGAGTTTTGACTATTGGTTATTTTACAGATCTATTTACGATACAAAAGCATCATGGGCATGATCAGAATTAAAAGATCAGAGTGGTAATTCAAAGCCATCTGACATGCCATGTCCAAAATGTATAATTCCTGCCTTCAGAGATGCTGACTACAATTCTTGTTATCTGACCACCCAGGTGCTCCCTAAGACAGAATTATAGAACTGCATTATATAATTTCTGCAAGACATGCCTTAAACCAGGTCTGTGATAGGAATACCTTCCTGCAAAATGTAGATTACCAAAAGATTTGGAATTTATTCAAACTTAAAAGCTACTGAGAGGTATTCCCAACAGCATATTCTTTGTCTATCCATATCCTCAGAAACTAAGAAATACTTCTGAAAATGGAGTGCACATTGCCTTTTATGGTTGAATCTGAGAAAGCTGATCTTTTAAGTAGCACTGTTCAACAAATCCACAATGTGTTATACAGAACAGCATTATTGCCAAGGGAGGCTGATTCCTGTTTTCCTAATGTATTGATTCAGCTAAATCCACATGAACTGAAGATAATTCTACCGAACTGTCCATTTAACACTCTGGTCTTTTACATACTGAACAGGAAAATATCTAAGAGCAATCTAGTCTTTTTGATTTTGAAATTTAAATGGATCTGCAGGCTTGTAAAGCCTTCAACAGTTTTATTGTGGTTTTTTTGGGGGTTTTTTTGGGTGGGATTTTAATGCCATAGCTGATGATATGTCTCACATCTGTATGATCTTTCAAATCAAGGGATATCACAGTGAATAGAAGCAATTGGAACTGTGGGCATTCTGCACTTGTGAGTTTTGCTTGCTATTTAAATACAGATTAATGTGCTGAGCAACCAGTATGTCTAAGACTCTTAAGTGGGATTTAGCAAGTTCTTTGCTTGAAACAGTTCTAAATAGCAGAGAATGGGTTACAAAACATCATTACTTATCACCTCTTTTAATCTTTTTAATCTAGATTATTCATCAAGTACCTGATAATTTGTGTAAATCGCATTCCTAATTTTGCATTTTTATTCACTAGACTTTCTTACAGAAAGAGATTAATGTGTATGTAAAGGATTCAACTTAGAAAGTGTTGGTAGTGAGCTAGTATGACAGGTAATGAGGCAATTTGGCAGAACATCAGAAACTAATTGAGCTCAGCTCAATCAATGCAGGTTTTTTTTTCTGAAGCTGTTATCTTCAGAAATGAACAATAGAATTACATAAGACAATATGACATGTACAATTTTAATTGGAAAATCTAATTTAAAATATTTAAAGCATGTTTAGAATAATTTGAGAATCTACAGACACATTCTTATCCAATTAATTAAGCTTTTTCAGTGGGTCGTATAATGACTTAGTGACAAAAAATATAAATTATGGAAGTCTCTGCACACATAAATATTCAAACAACTTTTAAAGAGAAGGGATTTGGGTTTTTAGATAAATGATCGCCCATCTGCACACTTCTTTGTAAAATGAACGTAGGACTTGTAAAGTAGCTATTGAAGTCTGTAAGTACTGTTAAAATAATGCTTAATTTAGAAAGTATGGCTTTGATTTGGTCACACAACAAAGAAAGGTTATTAAATGTGATTTAAAAGCATTTCAATGATGATTAAATGATTTTGATAACTGGCTTTCAAGTATTTATATTAATCTCGGGGGGTACTGTATGGTGATATAGAGCAGTGCCACACATGGTGTTCTTCTATTACAGAGGATGGCAAACTGAAAATCTGTTAAAATGATGTTTTAAAGGATAAATGTCTCCCCAAATAATTATTTGGGACAGGGACTGATTGTATATCTTCATCAAACCATTGTTTGAGTCATGCCCATTATGATTCACTCGCACTATTTTTATTTTTCCTATTCTTTGATGAATACCATTTCCTTCCCCTTCGGACTGCAAATGACAACATGGATATACTTTGTGTAATTAGCATATAATATTGTAATAAAAGCTAGTAGGAGGAAGAAGCAATATTATATCTGGTTTTATGGCTAGTAAAGCTGTTGTGAAATAGACTGAACTGATTTTGCTTCAAAGTTACCAGTCACACTGAGAGCAGAAACATGATATCTTGATATACAGGGTATCATCCTCATCAGTGGTTCATATTTTTTCTCTCATTCTCTTTTTTCTTTTTTGTTCTACTGGGCAAGGAGTTTGGAGGAATAAGATTTCTTATGAAAAGCAACCATGCTGCCCTAATAATAATTAAATTGGTTTTTGTAGTATTTTGTATTTCATAACCTTACCAGTTTTTAAACTATGCTATTTCTTTATGGTATGGATTTCAAGCAGTAACAGGTTTTGAGTTTGAGGAGCATAGGAGGAAAGTTTGATTGGTTTTCTTGTTTTGTTTTATTTTTCGAGTTTTTTAAATGTAAATAAATGCATTGCTTCTAAGGTAAAAGCATTTTAACAAATCAAGCATTATGCCTGAATCCCTTACCACTTATGAGTAGAGCTGCAATAATTAAATCCTTAACTTAATCTGACTTCATCCTAATATGTACCTGCTAAAAATACATTTTGAAGATCTGTACAATATACTGGGTTCTTCTCACATAAAATATTATATGCCAAGCTTATTGTTATAATTAACTCTGATGCACAGAAAAATTTTGTCTCACAACAACAAAACAAATTTTGAAACAGGAAAACAGAAAGTGACTTTTAATTACAGTTTCCAGATAGTGTCAATTTACAAATTCAATGGCAGTTCTCAGATATTACTAACATTTTTGTACACTTCTTCAATTCAGTCTGGTTTTTTTCCACACAAAGAAACATATTTTAGCAAATTCGGGATACATAAACACTCATTAACAGCACAGACAAATGCACTGCACTTGTTTTGATTAGTTTTCTTTTACAATTTTTCAATAACTGTTTACTACTAACTTCTTCTATGGACATCAGTACTTCCTTTCATGAACTGTCTTCATCTAATTTCCATGATTGACTGTGAGGACTTGAATGGCATGAGCTCTGGAAGTCTGCCTAAAAACACTGACAACTTGAATGATTATCTTGCATCATTCATGGTAACTCTGTCAGGTTGTCTGAGGAAAATTATAAAGGAAACATAGCGCATTACAGAATTAATATGATGCATCCAAAATGGTTGCCTTGAAGCTGCTGGAATTTACTTAGTCAATAATCTGTCATGAAAAAGTAATTCCATATATTATATCAAAAGGCTGGACAAATTAGGTCTACTGTACACCAGTACATTTTCAGAAATGTCATCTAATTTCCTCTTTAAAACTCTTTACATTATTTAAAATTTAATAAAATCAGGAAGTTCTCAGCTGATTGTCATTGTTGTATCTGAATTGTCTTTTATCTTAAAAGGACATACACCGATATATCAAATATCATATTATGTTCGGGTTTTTTAATACTGCCGACACCCATTTCACACTAAATATGAGAAGTTCTGTATCTTACTTACTTTTAAAATTTAATTGTATTAAGTAGATTTTTTTAATCAATAATGCCATTAAAACTACTTGTTAAATCCAGTGCGCCAAGCACAAAGTAACAAGTGAACTGCTATTCTTAGAGGTATAGTAATTCTGATATGATTACACAATTTTAAATAGAGCATTTTATCTAGATAAGCTCAATATTATGGTATCCGCTTAAAAACTTGTAGACTGGTATTGCAGTTTAATGACAGTGTGTAAAATGCAAGCACTGGCTTTACAACAAATCATTTTATGTTAGAAACCATAAAGTGTGTCCAGTGAAAGATGATTTGTGTCAGCTGAAGCTGTAGCCTGAAGCAACTCGGTGGGCTATCACTTTAATCTAGTATTTGCAACTTTGAAGTATGTGCTAGTAAGCTGAGGGTAAAAATGTTGGAATCACAGTTGAGACTGATCACTAACAGTTTCTAGGAACAAAACATAGAGAAAACTGCCCCATGTATTCTTTTTTTGAGGCTGGTCAACTGGAATTGAAATAATATTGACTGTGGAATATTTTAAAAATATAGGTTATTAAAAAAAAATATAGTAGAATATTATGCCTTTCTTTAGTAAAAATTTCCATAGCTAGAAATTTACACACACACACAAAAAATTTACTGTCGTTCAAAGAACTGAAATTTTGAAAGGTGTAATTTGCCATTGCCTTCTGTTTATCAAATGAATGCCAGTGTATGTACTGTACTTACAGACTAGTAGAACAGTATGTTATTAATTCTTTAGCACACAAATATTGCATTAAACAGGACATCTAACAGGATTTTAGCAATGGTTAATTTTGTCAAAGATGATCATTTTGACTGCTAATACCTGCAATAAGCTGTAGCTTCTAGGTGATAGTAACAGAAATAAGGAATGGTGGAGGCAGTACAGAACCTCTGTAGGTCTTTTGGTTCAACTCCCCTGCACAAAGTAGGGTCATTTAGAGGTGGTTGCCCACATCCAGGTCCAGATGGTATTTGCAAATTGCCAAGTGTGGACACTCCACAACCTTCCCAGGCAGCCTGTGCCAGTGCTCAGTTGCCCGCACAGTAAAAAGTGTTTCCATATGTTCAGGCAGAAGCTCCTGTGTTTCAATCTGTGCCCATGGCCACTTGTCCAGTCACTGAGCATCACTAAAAAAAGCATGTCTCTATTTTCTTTTCACCCTCCCTTCAGATATTTGTACACACTGATGAAATCCTGCCTCAGCCTTCAGGCAGCTCTCTTGTCCCTTCCTTAGAGAGATTTACAGACTTTCAGTGGGTTGTGTCCAGTATGTCCTGGTCTTGGTTCTACTGAGGAGTCCAGACCTGGACATGTTACTCCAGGTGTGGTCTCACCAGTGCCATGTAGACAGTAGACAACTGGTTAGTGTGGTGCTTGAAAGGTACCTAAATAAGAGTTGGACTTGATCTTTCTGGGTTCGTTGCAACTCAGGATATTTGTGATATTTAATTAATTCCTGAGCCATTCCTGGGAACAGGTATGACATGGGACTGTTTGCACTGCTGCAGATGGGGATGACAAATCCCTGAATAAATGGAGCATAAATAAGAATAATTCCTGAGCTTAATGCTTTTTTTTTTTTTTTTTTAATACTTATTTTGTTTAGAAGTACAGATCAAAACCACATTAATGTGCAGAATCAAAAACTAATTATGAATTACTTTCGAAATGCTAGAAAGAGGTGAAGTAGAGGTTTCCTTCATTTCACTCACTTGGAAATTGTGAAGGACACATCTGCAGGTAGATCAATATAGCTGTTTTCAGTGTTGTCTGTGTTTGCATTCTAGACAAGTTAAAAGAAAACGGGCAGTGGGATATAATTAACTAAATGTTGGTAAAGATTTAAGACCTCAAGTCTAATTATTATATGAGCATGTATATTTCTTACATAAAAAATTTTATTTTGGTCTTCATTGCAGTGCTATTGCAGCCGTTTTGAGGGAAGGGGGTCATTATGGCTTTTAAAAGTCATTGTATTTAACAGCATATGTAATGAGTTATCATAATGTAAGAATTTCATTTTGAAGCGCAACAGTAAGATGCTAAATTTAACGTGTTTCATGAGCTAAAATAATACATTTTCATTCATATTTTAAAATTATGTCAGTCTGTGTAAATATCCATGTGTATTCTTTCTAGACAAGCAGTAATTATTCTAGATAAATTGGATAGCTGTATGTTCAAAACTCACAAATACCCACTAAATTAAATTCATAACTCTCTTTTTAACAGTATTTGCAGTATTTTTTGCATATACAGATTGTATTATTTTCTCACATATTTAAGAGGGAAAAGGGTTGTATGTTTGCCTTGAACTGTCAGTATCAATTTTTTTTTATATCCTCATCCTTCCATGAGGATTCCATCCATCCATGCTTCCATACTTCTTTCCATGATTGAGGAGCACTCTGCGGTGCTTTAAAAAAGGGTGCTTAACCAGCCCAACCTTTCAGTGCTAGACATCATGAAGATGTTTTGGAACCTGGAAAATCTTAAATTGCCCAGCTGTTACTGCTAAAACACATTTTTCCAGATTGCATTCGTTCTGGGTTATACTTCTTCAAACATACATTGTGAAATCATGGACCTATTACATTTCCGGGTAACTCCCTGTTAATTGCCATTGGAGTCATTGCCCTGCACAGTTCACTGAACTTACTGAGTATGGGCATAAACTTCTGAAATAGAACCTGAGAAGCCCAAGCAGCAAATTGTCAACAGCCCAGTGGTTATTCAGAATTTGTTCTGGTGCTGAAAACCACACACACTACTATATCTTCTTTTCTACCACTGAACACTGACCCTGATTTCAGACACAGTTGCACAATTTATTTTGTCTCCATAAATAAATACATTCTTTGTTGCATATGCTGTGAGATAGCTACTGAACACAGCATAGTCAAGAAAAGTGAAACATCCTTTATTCATGGTACAAATAGTGCGCCTATGGGCACATAAAAGCATCTGGTAAGGTTTGGTATTGTTGCTGTATAATTTCCTGGCTTATGGGCAATAATGCTTAAAAGCAGCAATACTGTAAGATAAAAGACTTATGTTAAGTTCAAAATAACAAACAGAGCATGCCTATGTAAGAGAGTGGGTAATCCAGTCATGCTCCATCTGAAAAAAATAATAACTTCAATTCACATAGCTTTGAACTTGCTTATATAAAGATCTATAGTATACTTTCATTTATGTACAAGTTCATATTTTTTTTTTTTTTTATGTAGTACATAAGGTAGCATCTTCAAGGGCTTTGTATAGCCTAAAAAAGCAAAATCTAAAGCACATGCTTTGGTATTTGGCACTAAGTATTCTGCTTCTTTAACCTTGGCAAATGTTTTCATCACGTTGATATAAGTTCATGATATTACCTCATCCTTCAGGCAGCAGTTACTCTTCCTTTTAAGTTTCAAAACTTGCACAAAGCATGAGATTTGATGTGTCACCTTCCAGCTGGGATTTCTAAATCTGATATAAATTTATATAACATGTCGAAATTATAGTTAAGCTTTGGAAACTATTGTGAGATCAGGTAAAAAGAAGAAGTGAAACTTGGGAAGGCTATATGAATGGATGAAAGTAATAAACCCAAGAAAATCCATTGGATCTTTCCATTTGTTGTGGTTTCTTGAGACATTGCATCAGGATTTTCTCCATCTTTAGCAAGGTTGGTCCTTACTTATTTTTGCTATTAAAGTTCCTAAATCTAATCCTTTTTTATATCATGCAAATGTAACCAAGAGAGTCTCAACTGCAAAGTTATTTTTTTGATTTTGAGGGATGTCATTATAACACTAGCAATTTATTTCTCTGATTATTGTATAGTTCTGTTTTATCCAGGAGAAAAGAATATCAGCTACTTTCATGTGTCATGGTTCTTCCTGTAGGCCAAATAAATAAGTGTAACCCTCCAGCATTTCCCCTCCTGATGATCAGGAGGAAATATGAAACTTAATATGAAGATATTTTAGGTCCACATTAGACTAAACTGCCTTAACTACTACCTTAAATGGAACTTTAACTTTTGTTCAGTACCCAGATGTTGGGTTAGATGGGGAGAGTTTATTTATTTTTCTTTAAAAAACTACATCAAGGGATATTTCAAAGACCAGAAGCAGACATAATTGAGAATTAACTTCTCTTTACTATTTTAAATGTGTTGGATCTTTGTAGATTTAACATATGTTCATAATGGTCTGGAACTAAACACTATTTCAGCATTTTGGTTGCAAAATTTGGAAACAGATCAGGATGCTGGTGGTATAGTTCAAACTGACCTAATTTCACCCATATATGCAATTGCAAAAGCTTATTGCTACAAAGTAATGATAAGGAACATTTTTTAAAGTGGATAAATAAAAGGTAGATAGACAAATAAAATGTATATATTTCAGAATTATACTCAATATTTTTTTTAGTAGTAGAAGAATTTAGTTGAGGAACTGTAATGGGTAGAAAGACATGAGAGAAACACATCCTTACCTTAATGTGGCCAGGATTATATGAAGGTCACCCACAGCTGAAAAAATAAGACTTTAATGAACTGTGGTAGAAACTGACCACAGTTTTATTAACTGTAGCAAAACAAATTAAATAATTTATCATCTCCCTGAGATTCTAGTAACTAATTTCTGTGATTTGAGTTCGCCTTAGTGTCACCTTGGCCCAGGCTTTTTCAGCACCACGTCTCTACCATGAAATCTCATCATGCCACCACTGCTTAACTGGGAATTTTCAATTCCAGCTAAAAATGAGATAAAGCATCCCTAACACAGGCATTTCTTCTTCTTAAATAGGTTTCACTGCTAATTCTGCAGATAGAGGGTAAACAGCTTCGTTTTGCCACTTGAATTGTAGCATTAGAAGCAATCAATACTGACATTTCACTCCTGCAAATGAAGACTATGAAATAACAGTCAAATCCTCCTCTAAAGAAGTATGACAGTTTTGCATTCATAACTCTGAAGTAGCCCACAGAATATTGTTGTTAAAAAGACTGCAAAATATTAGGCTGAGGATAAAAGGCAGTGTTGTTAAGTTCTTTTACATTGTGTTCTACATGATGATTACACCTATACTTCTTCATGTTTTAGAAATGAGGACTGTTTGGTGTGGAGAAAGACTTTTTAATGGGGATAGTTCCAACATAGGAAGGTTAAAAAGCAATTATAAATTTCAAAATTCTAGTCCTTCAAGTTTTAAAACTGGTCATCAAAAGTATAATGATTTTTGATTGGGATTTTGCCTTATTAAAAACTTGATTGCTTTCACAATAGTTTTAGTAGTATTTGTCATACTTCAGTAACAGAAAGAAGTTGAAGTCCATATTAGCATGTTCCCTCTTCAAATGTAGAGGTCTCCTTACCCTCAAACTTCAGAGAGGGCTACTATTATGAAAAAAAGAGAAAAAAGTATCAACTGCAAAATATTCATATAAGCTTTTTGCAGAGGGTTTTGTTTATGCTGCCTAGTATAATGTAATTTCTAAAGGGAGAAAGAATTTTAAACTGAAGCAGAGAAATCATCCGTTTATGTAAGCAGGGGATTGCCTAAATTTTCCATTGTATCTTGTCCATATTGATGAATAACTAATATCCCAAAGTAACTTGTGAGTCTTTGAGGATATTCTTGTTGGTCCTGGTGTCTATTGACAGCATTTTCTTTCTTGATTTCACAATTGTAAAATGGTTTCCATAACAGAAATGGATTAAGGAATGCTTATTCTGTGAGAAGTGATTTGGGGTATAACGATAAATTCAGTGTAATTATTATATTTTATGTATGTAGCATAGAATAGTGGGTATGTTGTTAATGATTAGACTGTTGAACAGATGGAATAGAATAAAATATTTAAGTGTTCACCCTTTGTGGCATAGTAAGCGTTAAAAACTAAGTAGTTGAATCCTGAGAACATTCAGAGACATTCCATATATGTTAATTATCACCTTAGGACAATTATCTTCTTGTTCACTACTTTTAACTATCTTGTAGATTTTTAGCTTATATATTGTAGCATGAATGACAACTATTTTTATATAAATGTACATTATTCATTAATTTCCCTAAAGTCTACAAAAAAACCCGAAAAAAACAAGAAAAGAAAGAAGTGCTATGCTGTGAGAAGTGTTTACAATTGAATTTAGATGATAACTGCAGCAGCCTGAGTCAAATACATTTCAAAGATTCCACTACTCCTCTTCCTATTTGTAGGAGAGCAGAAACAATCCCAAAAGTTTGTCCAAAGCACAGCAGCTGAACCTCTCCTTCAAAGCCAAGTACAAGCCCACTATGACATGTCGAGAGCATTGGAATGCCCATATCAGTAGTTGGACATAAAGTACATTTTGAGACTTGGTGATGTGAAGAATGAGTTTCAAACGTTCCACATGATTTGTGATTTACATTTGGAAGAGTGCCAAAAATTAGTATGCATAAACTAAAAATCCCAAAATATCTGAAATATTTATCTGAATGACTATCAGTCAAAGGCAGAACAAGTGTTTACAAGTGTAGACTGCATTCAGCCAAATTACATTGCAAATTAGTGTTTTGAAGCTATTTGCCTAAAAATAAACTTAGTATATTGAAATCATTTATGCTAAGGAAAAATGTATCTATGCCAGCACCTTGTTACAGCCTGTTCCAGCCCA
The DNA here is from genome assembly GCA_009812075.1 of Sialia sialis. Taxonomy (NCBI): domain Eukaryota; kingdom Metazoa; phylum Chordata; class Aves; order Passeriformes; family Turdidae; genus Sialia; species Sialia sialis. The sequence goes on from VRYO01002355.1 coordinate 7,193,360, forward strand.
ATGCATTCTGAAGTGACCAAGACATTAAACTCACAAACAAGGTTGTCAGACAACGAATCAAGCTGCAAATAAACCTTCTAGTCTTATAATCTGGTTACAGCTGCCAAAGTACAACTGGCAATTGATTTGCTGTTTGCTGTCCAGCACAAAATATCATATATTCTTTTTGATGAATGTCAGTGAGCTCATTTAGTGTATAGCAGCCCATATCTTCCCTACTCCATTGCAGTAGTTCTAAATTGCTGGGTCATTATCTGTATGAGCAAAACCCACTACTAGCAAAGTGCAAAGCAGAATTTGTACTCGACTCTTCCGCAATTGTTCACTTGCAAGAAATGCCAATTCTTTTCTCAGCATATATATAAAGTAGATCTTTTTGAGCTTATGTAATATGATAGCACTCATGACTGTTATAAAAGTAAATATTTCAGGAAACTACTTCAGTAAACTATCAGAAATTATTAAGAGTGGTGTGTTTGCTTGCAGCATTACCCTCTGTAGTTACCCAGTTTTCTATCCAGTAACATTGATGTGATTTACATGGAGTTTTCACAGAGTGCGTATGACTTTTCCCTTGCTACAGACTGATCATAAAGCTTCTTGCTTAGAAGATTCAGAAAATCTATTTGTCTTTGGAGCTTTGAAACAGAGCACGGAAGAGAAAAGTATGGAAGGAAAACATCAGTTGTTAAAGTGACTGATATGGAAAAATAGCACTAAACAATCTTAACAGCTCTTCAGTTAATGAAAATAATGTTGTGGATAGGAGCAGTTTGTGCTACCTGACTTGGAAAAAGGCTGGCTGTGGCAAACCAGTATCCTACTCACAAAAAGACTAATCTCACTAGGTGATGATGTAAATATAGGAAAGTGTTCTGGTTTCTGTACTGTATGGGAACTACACTGGATAATTGAATGTAGGGAGATTGGGTAGAAACCTTTGAAAATTCACCCTCTCACTCAACTTCTACCTCAATGAATTGCTCTCTTAATTTTACTGAATTTTATTCATGGGAAAATTGTCAACAGAGGGGTGTTTGTTTATACAAATCTGATTAGAAAAAAAAGATAAAATTGAGGCACAGTTAAAGTGTATGGCTTATCAAAACAGAAGTGAGAAGACAGTAAAAGCATAAGAAAATTTTAAAATGTTGCCAGGATAAATTGCTTTAATAACTAAAATTATAGTTTTATTTTCAAATGTTCTGGGAATAAATAACAGGTGCCTTGTAGCTGGTTTCAGCTTCAAATTGCCCTTGTTTGGGTTTGGGGGTTTTTTTCTGTTTTGTTTTTATTTAGGGGAAAGCTATAAAACTTTAAAGATGGTGTTTTATGAAAATTGACAGAACTGACAAAATTGTAGCTACTATAAAATAAGCACTGTCATTAAACTAATGGATTGCAGAACCAACTGTCAGAGTAAGGATATTTGGGAAGAATTTTATCAAAAGGAGGTATCAAATTTAGGGTACTATTAGGAAAAAATCATTGTCTGACACACATAAATATTTACCTTTTTTTTTGCACCAATTTTTCATTATAAATATGTTTAAATATTTAATTTCAATGAAAAAATATTAGAACATACTGCATCTTCTTTAAAATATAAATGTTTCTTTATTTCTAGTTTTCTATCAATACCCATAAAGAAAAATATTTTATATTATTTTTTGTAATTACCTTCATTCCTTCTGGTTATAGGGACCTTAGTGCAGGCAAATACCTGTTAGTTTTAAAATAGATAGAGTGTGAATGAACTATGTCTTGTTTGGTGGAGAGTTTTATTAAAAATTTATCAAGAAAAAGAGAACAGAAGAACAATTTCTAGTAAACTGAGCATCTGATATTTCATGCATCCTTCATACATATTTATTTTCAGAAAACTTGGGAGAAAAGCATCTGAGGTCTAGGATATAATATAGATCATATAATTGTTGATATTGAAAAAGATCTTTGGGGATGATCAAATCCAATCATTGGCCCATCAGTACAAAGTCCACCACTCAACAATATCCCCAGGTGCCACATCTCCATGTCTTGTCATTATCTCCAGGATTGGTGATTCCACTGCTTCCCTGGACAATTATTCCAGTGCAAGAGCACCCTGAACCTGTTTAGATGCTGCTTAACGCCCTTTTCTCTTGTCTCTTTTTAACTGTTAAAAGAGATTTACTCTCACCTCACTACACCCTCCTTTCAGGCAGTTGTAGAGGGTGTCAAGGTCTCCCCTGAGCCTCCTTTTCTCCAGGCTGAACACCCCCACTCCCTCAGCTTCTCCTCATAAGGCTTGGCTCCAGACCTTCACCAGCTCCTTGCCCTTCTCTGGACCTGCTCCAGCCCCTCAATGTCCTTCTTGCAGTGAGGCTCCCAGAACTGGACACAGCACTCAAGGTGCGGTGGGAGATAAGAAATTGAATGGGGAATACAAAAAGCAGATTGTTGGTATCTAGAGGAATTACAGAACAATGACCATGACAATGACATTTAAAAGAATTCGTAATATTAGGGCACAGTAACCGGAAGAAGAGGAATCATTATTAGATGTGTAACCATAATGCTATCCCCTGCTGCTTCAATTAACTCTAAACAAGAGATCATGGGATAAGGAAATGAATATTTGCCCTTGAAATTTGCATATCTCTATCAGATTTCACCAGTGCTAACAATGTAGTTGGGATAGGACTCATTCTTAATATGTTCAATAATAGGTATATAAATGGTAAAAACTCATGAAAATAGAAAATAATTTTAAACTGCTAAGAATTGCAATTTGGTTCTGAAGTATGTTAGTAGTAGATTTTGTTTGCAGAGTGGTGAATAAAGAGTATTTTATCAGAGCTTGTGTGAAGTCCAGAGTTCCTTGTGAATATATGTTCACAGGAAACATTCTCTCTTCATTCACCCTCCTCTCAACAGGATTCCAAGGATTTCCTTTTGATAGTAATATGGAAAACTCAGTGTGTTCCTATCTCCCTGCAGTTCTTTCCACAGCTCACTTGTTACTGTGATCTATTGTATTTCAGAACAGTACATTGTTTAAAAAGTCCTTTTCATTCTTTAAGTATTTTTCACTTCCATCTTATAACACTAGAAGTACAATAAAAGCAATTCTTCATTGTTTTGAGCTCTGAGTCTCAGTCATTAATTTAAGTCCTGGTTCTGCAAGATGCTCTGCATGAGCACAGGCATTTTGCTTCCATCCAGGCTTTATATGATCTTGGACACAGAGAAAGTAGTATTTTCTGTATTATTTTGTCTCTACTTCCTGTGGAGACTTAATTGATGCCAGTCAGCCCAGGTTCTATTTTTAAATACATGTATTTAATGAAGTATCGCATATAAAAAAAAAAAAGCTATCTTTCTTTTTTCTAAAAATATAGCACAACAATAATGAAGAAGCTGTGGAACCATATGATGCTTTTTCTTTTCATTATTTTAAAGAATAATCAAGTTATTAAGTCAACTCCCACAGCTGAAAATTGTGGCATGTTTTTAGTGTGTAAACCTATCTAAAGCAACAAATATATATATACATAAAAGAAAATAATCCTCTGTATTCAAGGGGACCAATAGGTGCTTAATTGTATATGGTGTTTGGTGTCAATGGTGAAAATCATAGTAATATTTGGATGCTTTCAGTAAACCAGATTTTCTCTGAATAGCATGACATTCCCTTGGCAAAAAGGCATCTTCCAGTAACTAAATATTTAGCATAAGTAAAAACCTAAATTGTTTTGTCAGATGTATTTTTGGACCACTTCCTGTGTTCACAGTAAAAGATTAGAGGTCTGAAAGCATGGCTTAAGAGAAGGACATGAAAGAAAATCTTACTTCAGATAAGAGAAGATGAAAGGGTTGCAAAAAATAGTTTTCTGATAAATAAAGAATTTCTACAAGGAAGATAGCAACTTTTTATTTATATTGGGAATGAGATGAGAAACAGTGGTAGAGAATTGAAATATGATTTTATCTATCTATTATTTGGGACTAATAAGGTCTGGAATAGTTTAGAATCTCCACTATGGGATCTTCATATGAATGTTCAGCTAAATATTCCTCTGAAATGTTTTAGTATTTTTAATTAAATAATACATTTTAAAATATTTTTAAAATTTTGTTTAAAAAAGTAAAGAAAATTAAATTTAGCCAAACTGTGTTGGAATGAAAAAAACAAACAAAACAACCAAGGTATGTTGAAACAAATACAAGATTAACTCATCTTACTTAAGAAACTTTTCAGTATCAGTGAAAAATAAATAAAAATAGGTGGGTAAAAGAAGGAGTGTGCAACATGCCATTAACCTCCTTTTGCCACAGGAAATGTTCCAGATGTCTACAGGGCTATCCATATCACTTCTCTAGTTATATTTTTTTCCATTTGCAGTCATTTCTGATGCCCTGACCTGGGGCAGTTTTCAGTTCTCTCTACTAAGGAAGGCACCTTCCTCTATTGAGTGTCACCATTGGAAGGACTCATCCTACAGACTCTGAAGATGTGCAGTTGATCTGACTGGAAAAATGGTTGAGAAGCACTGCTTTAAAAGCAGTAACTCAAAGATTAATAAGATCCAAGAAGATCTGCGTTTTTTAGAAAGCAGCAACAGAACTAGGAAAGAGTGGATGTTGGCCTCTCTTATGCTTGGTATTTTATTAGAAACTTCATAACAATGACTAAATTATTCTTAAAGAAAGGTAGAACATTTTAAACTTACAATACCATAAATTTTAGGATCAAAAGTAAAGTATGGAAAAATCTTTTTGCAATAATATTATATTAATTTCTATAACCAGGATTTTTTTTAATTATTTTTTTTTTTATAAACTAGACTATCCATTTCATGGAGTTATGACTACAAAAGTTATTCTGAGAATTTGACAGCAAAATTAATAGCCTACAGAACTTGGGATTGGAGCTGGATGATCTTTAAGGTCCCTTCCAACCCAAACTGTTCCATGCTTCCAGTAAGTAAACACTGAAAACCATTTGCAGTATTTATGTTCCTTATCTGTTAAAATAGATGTTAACAGTAAAATTGGAATACTTTTTCAATAACAATTTTTAAAAGTTTGACCTTCAGATCAGAATTACAGATTTCTTTCCATCATGATCCTTTTAATCTTTTCATTACTGCTTGCAATACTGAGCACTGTATAAAAGGAATTGTGATTGATTTTTGTAGCCTGGGCATAATCGGGAAAGTGTCTTCTGCTCATAGACTCTGAGTGCTTCTCTTATGTTTGCCTTTTGTCTTCAAGAATAGCTTTGAGTAAAGTGTTCATTCTCATCAGTACCATTCTTTTTCTTATTTTTGTTGCTTTTTCATTACCCATACTGGTGTTTGTAATTGAATTTTTGGTTGTATTAATGCTTGTGATGCACTAGCAGGCTTATTCTGATAGTAACAGCCTAGAAATAACAATGGACAAAAAAAATTGTCTCCTCAATGCAAAGAAGTTATTTTAATCCAGTTCTCTTATTGCCCACAAAAAATAATAGTAGAAATGCATTTCATGTAGTCTAGAGAAAATATCCAAGGAATTTAAAAGTTAAGCTGCTCTTTACAAACAAAATTTATCTGACTTATTTTATACCTAGTTCTTTATTTTAAACTCACTGCACACTTTGCACTCCCAGACAAGGTAAACCTGATATCTTTTGGCTTAGAATTTGTCTTTTCTGGAGCAGGGTAAAACCAAATAAATTTCAAACGTCTGCAAGAGCGCATAT
>VRYO01002355.1:7199105-7220419 GCA_009812075.1 Sialia sialis
TATAAACATCTATACTATTATACATTTTCACTTTAAAAAAATCTCATTTTTTTAACCAAACCATGTAAAAATTTCCATGGAAGGTTTTCTTCATAAATATTCTTGAACTAAAACTTCTCACATACTATTAGTTATGACTAAGTTTCTTGAGTCTACCCTAGAAAAGGTCAAAACTCTGTTTTCTGGAGGGAAAGGAAAAGGAGGAAGGTCTGTTCTCTGAGCCATCAACCTGCTCTTCTCTTTGTCCTCCATCCTTTGTATTTCTCAGTAGGAATATGTATTTCAAGATAAAACGAGATTTTTCTCCTATTCCATGACAAATTTCAAAGGCAGGCCTTGTACACTTTAATAGTTTCTGATTCCCAAGCTACATGAGTATCTATCAGGCATTTGCCTAAAAAAAAAAAATTTAGATAGAGCATATATTTCTCATTTAGTTCCTCTTTTAGTAATGAATGGAAATTCTATGACCATTCTTAGCATTGGACTTTTCATTCAGCACTTTTAATCAGATTCACATTCAGTAATTTATGGCAAAATGTTGACCAAGAAATGGATATGTTCCCCTAAAAATGGCTTTTAATTGTTTCAACTAAGTGAATGAGAAGGGTTTCATCCTCTGTAGTATGTCAAACTTATACAGTTCCTGCTTAGCTTAATGGTTGATAATGATCCAAGTAAAGCAACTGACTAAACAAAACTTAAATCAGACTACAATATCATTCCAATTCAGACTGTGAGGAGTGGCTGCACTTTTTTTTCCCTCAGAAAAAGCATCTTGTATTTCAATTTCACCACTGTCAAAAAGTATTTTCTTAATCATCTTTTATTTTATTAGCGTGCATATACAGATAAAAACAGTTATGACAAAATTGCAGTCACTATTTCATTTAGTGTCTTTTTAATATAGTGCTTTCTGCAATCCATCAAGTATTTGAATAGTTAAAATCTAGTATAATGTGTGAGTAGTTAATTTGAGAAATTTGTAATATCTATGGACAGTACCATTACTTATGTGCTATGATAGATTCCCTGCTTTTGCTATCTTTTCCTTGCAGTTTATAATATGACCACAAATTTTTGCAGGGGGAACGAAACTGAAACTACAGCTCAAAAAGAAGAAAAAAAAAAGGATGTGACCTGAAACACCATAATTAGAAAGCATGCACCTCTATTGAAAATGTTGTTAAAAGAGGAAAAACAAAACTTCTCATAAACTGCGGTAATAGTTTCTTATCGATGAAAGGCTGTCAAAGACATACTTTATGAATATGAAAACAAAATAACCATATCTATATTCTATTTCTAGTTATATGTTTGTCAAGATCTCTAAGTTCTTACGTAAAAAATCTTTTGAAACATTTGAATCTACTTTTAAAACATGTTCTTCTTTTCAACACTACTTCTGAAAATCTGTTCATGCTTCTCCAAAATCTTCTGCTATACACATTTCAAAATCTCTGGAAATAAATGACCATTTCAGAAGACAGATGGCTTCCCAAGTTCATTGTTCTGTTGAATTGGCAATAGCTAATAAACCTGCCTTAGAGTGCATCTTTATGTTTTGCTAAATGCAAATATTCGTCTGCAGAAATAAATGATCCTTCACAATATATACCAAAGCATGCAAGTAATTGTTTATTAGGTGATTCAGTAGCCTGACTAGTTTGTTTGACTACATCGGTTGTTTCTACTTCTTTTCCATCTATGCCTACTTTAACCAAGGAGGTAGAACATTAGTGTTGCATCATAGATAAATTTTAATGATAATACCAATTTTTGTTGTTGACTTTATCAAATAATGGGGTAATTATTATTGCCCATTACATTTTCTTCCACTGTAATGTTTGTTTGCTTGACTCTTCTGTGGATATTGACAGTCACATTCAACCTGCAGATGCACTCAATGTTTTAATTGGTATTTTTCATTTGTCTGGTACTTTTTACTATTATATGACACAGAAATGGCACTTTTTGAATTACTCACTTTTTAAGACACATAATCTTGTAGTAGTTTTCCATAAAAATACCAATTTTATTCCTTGATGGATAAAATATCGATTTTTTTCCGCAGTGGATGGACAGGCATAGGTGGATAGGGAGACAAAAGAGGAGAAGCAAATTTCATATCCCAAATGCAAGTAGCCTGTCATTTTAAATTCAGTATCTCGCCATAGTGTATGTCTATTCAACTCTTCATCTTTTTGTCTTTGAGAATATTAACACAAATCATGCACTATCAAAGCTGGACTTAATTTTCACTGTTTTTGCCAACAACTTCACAGTTGTTAAACAATTCACCAGAGCGTGGTTCCATTTCCAATGCTGCCATGGACTTTGCTTAATGAATTTTGCAGGACTTTATCTCAGCTGTTCCATCTATAACACTGGATAATGTTGTTCTTTTTTGTACAAAGTAAGAATTGCATAGATTCCTGAACATTATTATTTTTTAAATATCAATATGCCTTATATGGGTTTAAAACTGATGTTCAAATATTCACTTCTTCAGCAAATGCAAAGTTTCTTCTTATCACTCAGAAGCCATACATTCATAAATGTCAATTTTGTGGAATCACATTTCGGATCATTAATACTTTTAATGCATATGTTAAATTATCTCTCATGTAGAACAAGAATAATTCAATTCATCTCAAGATTAATTTATAGCACTCAAAGTTCTCCAAAGTACTCTTGGAAATTTTATTTCTTTCATTTTCAAGTGTTAGTTTGGATTTTTTTTTCAGATAACATGTATATTTAACATTTACTGACATGTCACATGAAGAAATAATTTGAAGTAATTTTTGTGGAAATCTGTATCAAACTTTGACACTTGACTTTAAGTTGGAATGCACTTTGGTAGCTTCTGATGAGCAGATTGTAATAGCAAAAAATCAAAGATGAACAAATAAGATGTTTTAAAAGATGCTACTCTTGTGATGTCTGAACTTTCTCATTTTAACTAGTTTGAGCAAAGTATTCTTTTTTATTCTTAAATATTATATTAGTTTTCCTTTGTGTAGTACAATGTTATTCTTCTGGATGCTAAGATGTCTGCCTTTTGGGGGTTTTGTATCCTGCTATGTGAAGCATTTCAAGTAAATTCTACCCTTTTTTACTTTAGGAGGTGAACCCTAACTCTTTCCCTTTTTTCACAATTCTTCCCTGACAAAGAATCTCTTCCACTTGACTGCTCAATGATTGTATTACAAGCTGTAATGAAAAAAAGAACCCCACTAGCCATGAAGCACTAAGTAAAATATTAGAAGGACCACTGAAAAATAACAGGCAGAAAGAGAATGGGATTGAAGGTGTTCTGGTCCATCCTAAGTCTTTTTGCAGATGTGCTTCAAGGTTATGCTTGCTAATACAGAATACAGCAATGACATGTTTGTATGGATAGTATGCAGTCGTGTAGGATGTGCATAAAAGCTACAGGTGAGGCATAAGATCCAAATTTAGTTTTAATGGAACCGCTACCAAAGCACCAGTGTCAGGAGTCGCGGAAGTCAATAGCTGATTATATTTTCCAACAAACACTTGCTGAAAGAAAAGTCTTACGGGTGGAAGTAGTAGCCTTTTTTTGAGCTGCATTGTTTTTTGTCTAGGAAGGAGTTTTTGATTCAATTGTAATGACTTCCTCAAGAATCTTCATTCATACATTAAGATTTTCCAGGTAGTTGAGTCAGGTTTAATATTTTTTTCATTGTTGTTAGCTGACCTTACTTTTTCAGACACCTAAATCTTTATCATCAGCTGTGTCATCTACTTCATCATCTACTTTTTGACTGATAAACTACTTGTGTTTGATGCAAGACATGTATCTTATTACTTCACTAGCTGGAATTATTGCAAATGGTTATACAATCTAATTATTTTGGTGTCAAATAGCACTTATGTTGGCATGCCCAGGTCTGTACATGTGATTTGTATTCAAGTCCTATAAGCCATTCTGTGTGGCTTTGGTTTTGGTTATTCATGCTGTTCCGGTTCTGTGGCTCCAAAACATGTAATAATCCCTCTTCAGAAAAGTTCAATTTGGAATACTCATGTTTTAAAACCACTTCACTTTTTGTATATATCCTGCACTCTACCTTTTAGACTGTCAACAATAAACTTGTATATTGCTCTTCTAAAGAAGATAGAAGAAGATCTGTAGATGTTAATGGGCTATGCAGATATCATGGACTCTTCTCCTCTGTGATCACTATGAAAAAATCCAAAGAGCAACTCCCTTAAGAAATTGTGTCTGATTTTTTTTCCTCTTTCTCAATGGTTTCTTTTTCTGTATCCAATATTCTAAACTATGGCTGCGTTACAGTTGCTCCCAGTAATTTTGTGTTTTCTACATGCTGTTGTCACTTTTTATCTTCTTCTAGTGATGCTTTTAGTAACATTATTGCCTTGTCCTAGAGCAGAGTAGAGAAGTGTCAATAAAGTCAGACAAATCATAGCAATATCTATATGCTGTCTGGTTTCCAGACTAACCTACCCTTTGACATTGTGATAGCAAGCTGGATTGGCAAAATTAAAGATAAGGTATGTATTTCCATTACATGGTAGTCATTCAAGTTCTATTTTTGAATACAGAAAGTTATTTATTAGTTAAATTATGGACAGCATATGTTGATTTATGTTTTTCTTGAAGTGCCTGATTAGCACAGCTAGTAAATTGCAGATTTATTTTTAAGATTGGCTTACAGCTATTGACAGATGCTTTCTCTATGGTCTTCTCAACATACATGCACAGAAAAGGTGCAGGAGATTAATGTAATATTATAGCAGCTCATTACTTTTAGAACTCTGTTTTATTGCTCTATTAAAGACACATTAACAGATGAAGACATTGCAAAATCAGAAATCAGAAATTATTAAAAAATAATATCCAATGGAATCGGCATTTTATTTGCCTATCCAAAGAAATCTTCTGCCCATTTATTTAGGTGTATCACAGATCTATAATGTTATAATTAGATCTGACCTTGTAGAAGGAAAATTATTAAGGAATTAGACCAAAAAAAGTTGCTGTGTTTTGTTTATACTGCTATTTCTGTGGAATCTGGGTGGACACAGAGGATTGGAAAGTACAATATGGAAGTTAGTCCTAGCTCCACTGATCACTTGGCTTTATTCCATGTGATTCATTTGTGGTCAGAGGTCAGATTCACTCTCATGCACAACTCTGCTCTAACTGTGGAAGTGCCAAGGTCGGGACCATAACCTTTGGCAGGAGATTGAATGGGGTTGGTGGTAGTGAAATAAGTAAAGTGATTGGCTCCTATTGAACCTCTGGCATTTAATGGCCAGGTAGTCTAACTGCTTTCTTAGATGGCACTTTCATGCCACAGATATCAGCATAATAGCTTGTGTTTCACAAAAACATATTATGAGTGCCCAAATATATTTTCCAGAGAAGTATTCCTGCTTTGAATGCAGGAAGGGGCAGAGAATCTAATTTTTCAGTACTTTGGTCCAGTATCAACTGTTTTTATTTTGAAGTTCATGCTTTACATTCAACTTTCAACTGACTGCAGCTGGAAATCTTGGTTGAAATTATTTCTGTTCAAGCCTTGAAAGCTTTAGTATTACAAGCACAGAGCCAGATAATCATAGTTCTGTTGTCCCTTAAGCCAGCTGTTCTCTTTGAATTTCATTCAATATCTCTGAATTTCCTGCAAAGAACACAAATTGGTGGCCATCGTTATACAGCAGTTCCTGGGGAATTCATGTGGGCTCCTGTCTGACATGGAGATTCCAATCTGCGTCTCCAGAAAACATTACCTCTGCATGTCCTGCTTCTCTTCCAATGAAGTCAAAATCTTACAGTAATCACATCCCAACCTAAAATTTATTCCCCAAGAGAATATGGAAGTTTACCACTGGGGCTGACTCTTGCAGAAAATACTTTTTATTGTGGCCTTCTGTGCAGGGTTCTCTGAGTAATTGAGACTCTGTATTGCCAGGGCTTACATCTCCAACAAGATGATTTTACATTGAATGGCTTTAAGTTCTCTTTGACATACAGACAGTTTTTGTTGGTTTATGAAAGAAAACAACTGTATTTGTGGGTTTTAATAATCTGAATAAGTTAGCTCTTTAATATTTCCTTTCTCTCATTCTAAGGTATTTCTTTCCTTCCTCAATTCTTTTGTGAGGTTTTTATTTTAATTTTAACTAGATATAAGATACTAATATTGTTATGCATACAGTATTGTTGTGTTAGTGCAAAAATTTTATCCACTGATCAAGTCTAAGCACATCCTTTTTTATATATGTTTTTTTTAAACTGCACCTTTTTACCACAGTGTTATACATATTGATTTGCCTTAGACTGTATCAGAAAATCACTGCTTTCCAGGCACTTATACTTAATATGCATTCTGTAGAGTCTTTGCTAATAATTTCTTATTCATCATTTATTTAAATCATTCATTAGTCTGCTTCAAACATTGTATTGTATGACAAGTTATTGATGAAAAATGCGCATAGCATTGCCTAGTTCTGGTAATTTAATTATGATTTAATCACATAGAAGCTGGTTAAAAATGTTGATCTTGATGATGGCAGCTCTGATTTGACATCTGTCAGTTCTGAATTCATTCCATACTTATACCACTCAGTGTTGCTTTGTTTTCATGATTAGTATTATTATGGGCTATCCCAATGAAGAGCTGCTGTTTGAACCTGGCTTCATCAAAAAGATCTGGTATTTGTTTAAAAAAATAAAAATAGCTCTTAATAATATAATTATCTAATTGGAGATTATCGATAGAAAGCCTTCTGCAGGCCATGTCAGGACTTCGTACATGCTAGTATAATTTATAAAATACAGCTTACACAACCATGAGACTGGGTATGATTTGTCAGCTTTTAATTTTCTTTTCATCTAGATTGATTGAAAAAAAATCAGCATAACTTTAAAGAAAGGAAATAGAATTCAAATGTTGAAGGTTCGTTTGATGTGCTTACTGGTGTTTTTCTTGTTTCTGCAGTATGAGGTGTACGCTGATTTTTCCAAAACATGAAGTTCAAAGAAGGTGAAATGCAATGTTTCTTCCATAAAAATATGTACGAAACAAAATTGAAGTCCACATTCATAATTTTGCCAGAAATGCTTATGCACTCATCCATTCAGTACAGAAGCTTTACCTATTGAACTGTCTCACAAACAACTTCTCATTTGAGGGCTTGAAGAGATCCCTTCATAATCAATATTCAGTTACAAGAACAACTTACAAGAATTTGGCAAATGATCTCAGCTAATGAGAAAATTGTGATCTGCTTGTGTATATTGTGAAAGTAGAAAAATTGGCTCAATTTTCTTAGTAAATTATTCATTGGAAGTTACTCATTCATCACTAACAAAAATGCTGTCTTCAAATGTTTCATCTATTTGGTGTTTCATATGCAAAGAAAACTGATTTTACAATCTGTCATTCCTACAGCTGTTCTAGAGAACTAGCGAAATCTTTATTCTCACACCAAAAGGAAGCCTCTATTGTTCCATCTCAAAAATTAAAAAAAAAAATTAAAAAAAAATTAATATATATATATATATACACACACATATATAACATACCTCAGTTTTTTTGTGGGGAAAAAAATCCAGCAAATAATCTGTCAATACAAGACCAGAAACCAGAAAAGTATTAGGTACCATACAGAAATGCTGATGTATGTTGTCTCTTCTCTGTATTTTAACTTTTTTGTTCTCATTTAATAACACTTTGAGTACATAGTTAGCTCTAGGGAAAACATTTTGGAGTGGTTAACATGTCTGTTTTACCGTGTGAATTTTCCCCAAATGGCTTTGAAAAATAGTAGAAGAGAGGTAGCAGGGTTAGCAGATAAACAACTGTCACTGTCATGACAGCCAGTTGAATGACTGGAGCAGCATGATGGAAAGGATGATTTGAATTGCATCAGAAGAAGACCCAGGATTGTCAAGTCTGGAACATCTCCAAAAGGATCAAATATGACTGGAACAGTAGTTGACAGGAGCTGATCCACATTATGTATGCTGAAGCTTCCTGGTGGCTTACTAAGCTGAGAAAAAAATAGGCAAATAGAATAAAATAGGGAAAATGAACTCATACTTGAAGCAGTTTACTCATCTATGTGTGGAGATGGAACTGCTAGGGAAAGCTAGTAGGATGGACAAGAAGTCCAGGGAAACAGAGTGTTGACACATTTTTTATATGTATTTAGAAAGTATACTAGAACATTTTCTTAAAAATACAGAATTTAAACCAAAACATTTTCAAGAATCTTTGTGCAACTAATGCCTGATCTGCAGAGCGGAACAGCGTGCAAGCAGAGAAATGATGAATGTTGCACAAATAGATATCCTCAATACCAAATAGCACATATATTTGCATGCTGTTGTTGCGAAGCTTCCTGTGTTTATTTTGTTATGTCAAATCACTAATAAATCAGTGGCAATTTTGTGGGCATCACAATAAAAAAAGACGTTTATTTCTTTGAAGTGTACCATGTATCTAATTAAGATGATGGTAAAATAAGAAAATCAATGCATTCATGCATATTTTAAGTTTAATTTGCTATAATAGGATATTGAAATAATTCACCAGTGCACTCAAAATTTGAGTATACTAATATTAAGCCATATCACTGCCTGCTTTTCTAATTCAGGATAATTATATAAGCTAAACTAATTGCTTCCCTGATATTCTATTACATACAAGAATTGTGAAAAAAAAAAGTGGCCTACTTTGGTGAACATGATATTAGTAACAGGTTTTTTACATTTTGAACAAGTGGTGGTCCATTGAAATCTTGACATTGTCAGGGAGTCAATGAATTCACAAGGTATGTAAGAAATTTGAAAATGAAAAATATCTTGAGTTTTAGCTCGTTCCTTACCATTAACTATTTCGAAAGATTCTACTTACTGAGTGCCTTACCAATTCTTATTTGGATCCCAAAAATGGAAAAATGCATTCACTTTCATAGTGGGACAATTACTTGAACTAAGCAGGTCTCAAATTCTACATGACATAAATATCTACTTAAATTTGAAATAGTCAGAAAAAGTAGAGGATATAAATGGTAGAGAATCTGAAGTAAAGACACTATTTTCTTGTGTCCATCACTTAATGCTACTTCTGTATAGAAAAGGTTTAAACTCCTTAAAAACAGAAATATAAAAGTTTCCATTTTTAACATCCATGTATTTATCTTTTTGATGAGAAAAGATTGATTGATAGATATATCCTTTTATACATTGTTTGTTAGTCTGAAGGTCCAAGAGAAGAAGCTAGCCTGAAGGGAAAAGCAAAAAGTTAACAAGCAATAACTTTCAGGCATCAATCTATTATAATAGAACAAGATAGGAGCGGTTATGAGATATTTAAGGCAGTAACTGAAGAGCTTCATCTGAAGACTCATGAAACTGTATTTCCAATGTCAGAACCTGGAAATTTGGAAGGTATTCCTTCTTCAGTAAGAAACCAAGATGGTTCTGAATCCGAGATTCCAAAATTGTCTTACAGCATAAATCATGCTTGAATGTGACCGGTGAAAGAAGAGCTCCATATGCCAACTGATCATTTTTCACTGCTGATGTAAGAACTGCAATGAGGATGTTCACTTAGGGAGGCTTCTCTTTCTTCTGTCATCTAGGTAGATATTGTTATGCTAAAGTTTTACTAACATAAGACTTACTTGGAAAAAGAAGCTAAAATTGCAGTATATCTAAGATCATGAAAACAAATGCATTATGATACAGATTTTGCAAAATCCTATAAAATATGATATATTGTTCATATAAAATATGTATCCTTTCATTGCATAATTGTGGAAATATACTTTTTTTCCTAAATATCTGCAGAATTTTATATTATTATTTTGATATGGAATAAAATAGATTTATTTTGATGATGGTTTAGTCATAATGTTCTGCATTATGTCAAATAAATGCCTTTTTTGGTTATCTTTTAAAAACTGAACTACATCTGGCAAGTAAATATCTAATGTCAGCTTTGGAGATACTTGGAACACTCAGAGCCCTGTGCACCTGCTTTAGCTGGCCATACTTTGAGCAAGGAAATTGGTCTAAGAGATCTCCAGATTCCACCTTTCCAGTCTCAATGATTCCATGGTTTTATGATTTTACATTTAACACTGAAATGCTTATTTGTTTTACGGATTTAACTAAATTATTAGACTATTTTGAAATATAGCTTGGTTTCCATTATAACAGAAGTTTTAAATAAAGGGAAAAAATAAGCCTGTAAAGCAGATTTTCTCCTCACAGAAATCTGCTGAGACCAGGTTTGAGGACTACTATTCCCCAGCTATTCCCCAGATTTAGAATCAAATCAATACAATGGTAATAATTAATGTTATAGCAACAGTGTGGTAGTACAAATGTACACAGAATGAATGCTTACAATATCCTGACTGAAACAAAGAAGTCTGCTTTTAATAGCTTTTTCTGCTTGGAGTAAATAAAACATATCGTTATTACTCTTAGTTATTACAGATGAAAAGAAATGTTTTGCACATCTGTGATTTTCCCTGATTTCCATCAATCATTTCAAATATTTGTTGTTGCTGTACTTATAGTGTTTCTTTTAGAATAACACTATAAATGCAAATCATATTAATGTGTAATATTAAGTGACTATTAGTATATATTTGCAGAAAAGCAATGGTCCTGTGCTGTGTGATAAAGTGTGTAACTACAAACAGTTTCAATCAGAGGAAAGCAACTGGGGAAAAGTACATTAGGAGCCTGAATAAAAAAGCTGTTCGCAATCAGTTACAGCTGAGTGCAACAAAAATTACTTTCTAGGGATCAAAGGAAATTAATGATTGACCAGTGTAACCAGAACATCCCACAGCATGTTGAATACTTAATGCCATGCTACTTTGGCCCAAAACAATCTGGGGTTTGGCATATATCCACCAAAATAGCTCATCGCTAATTAATTTGCCATGTCATTTTGCATAAAATTAGTAATTGATACTAGTCTCCGTGCACTATAGTGAACTTTTTTCAGTTAAAGATTCAATCTCAGTAGTTTCAAAAGCTTGATGAAATGGTCATTTTTTATTATTCTTAGAAAAGAACTTGCACATTGAAAAAGGTATTGCAGTCAGAAGGAAGGATATATCAAGGTTTATAGACCAAATACATTAGAGGTTGTTCAAGGTCAATGAATTTTTTCCTCCACTTGCTTGAAATTATGATTAATAGAATATGAATAGCTGGTACTCCAGCTGAAATGAACTACAGTGATGTGTAACACTATATTTAGCTGTCTTTTAAACTGTTGCAGTCTCATTTAACAGCCTCCAAATTAAACCTGCATTCTCTACCATTTTAGAAGGAACATTTAGCCTGAGGTTTCGCAAATTGATTTGAAGAATTTCCAGTAATTATTACTTGATATGCAGAAAGAATGCATGCTTTGACGAAGCACTTAGGGTAACCATTGCAAGCAGTGGGCTTGAATAAATAATAAAAAAATGTATTGCTATAAAATTTGGAGATTGCCTTGTGGAAAAAAAATAAGAGCATTGCTTTATAGAAGAAGTTGTGGGTTTGGGTCATTGTCCTAATCTGCTTCTTCCCCAAACAGATGTTTTTTAGTGTAGTAAAACATAATTTACTCTGAGCAATTGTGCAGTACCAAACCCCAGGAACTGCAGTCCTACAGTCAAAAAGCCTAGAGAGTCATTGAAAACTAACAGTACTCTGTGAGAGTCTGCAATGATCAGGACCAGCCTTGTAGCAGAAAAGTCAGAGACTGGCAGATCACTAGTAATTAAATTAATAGCATTGAGCCCAAGGCCATGTTTCTTCATCTTCTGTTTCTCATATTGCCTCTCATTTTTTTTCTGTGATAATCTTTTCATGATTCTTATTCCTAATTAACACTTGTTAACACTTTTTTCCCCCTTTGGCTTCTTTTGCTTTTTAAATTTTTTCATATAGTTCTGTTTTCATTCTTGGTGTCTGTGCCTTCCCTGTTGGCTTATCTCTCCATTCATTTTTTCTGGTTCTCCTTTTACCTCCTGCCTTCACTGTTACCTTCTCCATTTGCTTAGTGCTTCCTGTTTTTTCATTTTGCCACATGTCTGTTTTCTCCTTGTTTAACTGCAAATGTTTTCTGCCAGAAAGGACTCCTTCAGCACTTCTGATAGTGCTTTCTAATTCCATGTGAACCATTTGAGTGATGTTTGTCAAACAACTTTTTTTTGCTTTTGCACCAGAAATTTTCATGCTATGAACTCTGTAGTTTAGTCTGCGCTAAGTACATATTTTAGGATTGTAGCTGCGGTAAAATTTCAAGACAGCAGCGTAAACAATAGCAATAATATTATATAAAGTGTGAATGGTATACACTGAGTCTAAATCTCAGCATAGTTCAGGATGTTTTTAGTAAGTGGTAATCCACGCGTGCTTTCATCTGTAGAGGATGATGCAATGTACTGTAAGTTTTTTTAACCTAAACCTGCGTTGCCATGCAAACTCCCAATCTGAATTATTTATTAGAGGTGAAATTGCTTTTTCTTCCAATGTTATCCCTTCAAGACAGGCAGCAACGATCAACATATCTGAATACTTGGACTTCTCAAGAGCAAGTCTTCAGGACAAGGTTATGCAGCCTCTTAGCACATACCCTCTGTCATTGGATCATTTCTTTTAAAAAGGCTAAGCAGTCTCAGCCTTCTAGGGTTTATTTTGTTGAGGACTCTATTGGTGCAGGTATCATGGGTGCAGGGGTTTTATTTGGTTTTTTTTGGGTTTGTTTGGTTTTGGTTTTTTCCTTGAGAAATCAGCATGTAAGTGTTCCAAATACTGGATGTGATTCTCATGGTGTGAGAATATTTTCAGTAAGCAGGATGTGCTGGTTTAAAAACCATGAGATAACAGAAATCCTGTTGGAGCTTGGTTTTGAAGAGAATGTTTTTTAAGGGACAGTAAATCATAATGGTCTCATATCAGAATCTCTACAGTGAGCAATATAGGGAATATTTATTATTTCTTTTTTTACTTTGTTGTCAGAATGCTTTGCACAGGAGTACGGTACTGTGGAGTGCAATGGTACACAGAGACTGACAAAGAAATTTCTGTTATAAGCCTTGTTATAAACCTTCTGGTTTGGAATTATAAAGGAAGAAAAGAAAGAAGACCTGTCTTTATGAGTCAAAGGGTGCCAATGACCAGCCATGAAAAAAAGAAATGCAATCACTGCATGAGCTGAGAAAGTATATCCACTACCAACAGAGAGAAAAATAAATCTGTGCGTTAACAAAGAATCTTTTTTTAAAATAAAAAGTGCAATATTTTGAGTTAAGAAATAAGCAGTACAGTTTCTAATCTCTGAGGAGAACATGTAGAATTGCTTTCCAGGAAGGTAGGGTAGCTAGAAATAAAGATGAACACATGAGTTTGATTTATAGACTCTGGTTGCTTCTTATCATGGGCAATAAGCTAATGATCTCTTCAGAGCTTCTTGTGAAACTAGCATAGAGGTGGCCAGTTAATAAAAATTATTCATTTTTCCATTTTCATTATGCTCAGTTATTCACATTTTACCTTAATTCTTACAGTTCACTTCTGGAGGTCTCATTTCTCTCCCTTTTCTTGAAGGATTAACACCATGACATAAAATCAGTGGACATAACATTCCTTCTTAACTTAATAGCACCCGTTACCATGACAGGGATGATATGTGCTAAAGTCTTTACCAGCAGTTCCATGGGTGAAGGTATCAGTGTTAATGTCCTCATGTGTCTTGGGTTACAGTACAGGATGTGATAAAAGGTATCTATTTTATCACCATCTGTTGAGGGTGGGGGCGGTGATCCTTATCTCCGTGGGAGATATTCTGCTAATGGGCCATCCATTGAAACCAGATGGGGCATTGTTCCTAATCTTTTCACCACCCATCTTTCCTCCATGGAGGTATCTTCTGCTAATGGCCCATTGAGTCCCAGTGTAGAACTGATAAGATTATTTCATCCCATTGGAAGTTGCTCCAGGCTGAGGGAAGAGCCTGTTTCTTACCAAGATAAAACCAGGGTTTTTGGGACACTAGGGCAGCCTTTGTTCCCCTGGACTCCAAGGGAACACTGGACTTTTCCACATCATCACTGGATTTTCAGAGGGAAACTACGCCTTCTACAGGGGCGCTGCTTCAACTAAACCATCTGTCACTGCAGGAGGACTGCAGTCACCATTTAATTGGACTGCTACCAACACCCTGACTGATGGGATGTCAGGTTGTATTCTGACTTTGTCAGCGTTTGGGGTTTGTTTCTTTGTAGTATTGTATTTCTACTTCATTTTTCTAAGTAAAGAACTGTTATTCCTAACTCCCATATATTTCCTGAGAACCCCTTGATTTCAAAATTATAATAATTTGGAGGGAGGAGGGGTTTACATTCTCCATTTCAAAGAGAGGCTCCCACCTTTCTCAGCAGACAACTGTCTTTCAAACCAGGACATCATATCTCTACTAACTCTGGGCAGCAGGTTTGTTACAGAGCCCAGATGGCTTGGCTCCTGAAATGGACAAGTGTGTCTGCACAAGCCTGATCTTCTGAGCTTTGGGGTATAACTACAGGTTCAAGGGGGAACGTATGGTAGGCAGTTTGGGAAGGCTGGACCTTCCCAGTGCCTCAGCCGGTGGGGAAAAGGAGAGAGCACCATGCAGCTGGGAGTTTGGGATGGAAGGAGGCTGCACCCTCTGAGACGTGGAGAGAGGAAACCTCTCAGTGCCCAGTGAACTCTCTCCCTTTATTCGAATAAAGTTGCAGGACTCCTCTGTCTCCTGTATAGAAACTGGCTTTTCATAGTGTGATTTTCTGCACAACCACTTGGATGGGGTGAGTAAGAACCAGTTTGGTTTGTCTTGCTCCATGGCTGAATACTTTGCAATAGCAACAGTCTTCTATCTCCTGACAGCACAGGAAAAGAAAAAAAGCCAATTTTCATATCTCTATAATAAAATGTCTGTCTAGCACATTTTGAACAGGACAGTGTGATGTTTGTTTCTAAAAAGGAGACTACTTTTTTAAGCTTTGTTTGATTAATGATGTCATAGTACATTATGAGTGTGCTTACTCCTGAATAAACTACATTCTTACAGAGCCTTTTTACAAGTTTTACCTGATGTTAAGCATGATTTTATATACTATTGCAATGTAATTATTGGGGAAAAATTGCTTTCTGTTACCTAAATGTGAGTTTATGAATATTTATCAAGAAGGAAATTTAAGTAAACTTTCCTAGTGAATTGATGCAGTTATAAATTTTTGCTGAGCTAGTAGAACAGTTTGCAGCCTGGGATTTAAATTCTAGTACTGTTACTAAATGATTTTTCTTTTATGAAAAAGAATAAATTGAATTAAATCCAGCAATATAGGTGCCAAATACACTTGTTAAAAGATATGGAAAAAAAAATCTTCCTAATTATTCAAACACAAGTGGCTTTCTAGAATTATTTAGGTTGAAAAAGACCTATGACATCATCAAATCCAACTGTAACTTAGTACTGCCAAGCCCACCACAAAAACATGTGCCTAGGTGCCAAGTCCACTTGGGGAATTACATCTCCTTTGTAGTTCCCCAGATCCTCTTTCAGCCTCTTTTGTAGATGGTATTTAAATTGGTGGATTATAAAAGCAAAAGAAAATTTGCTAGAAAAAGAACTTTTTTTTTTAATATGTATGGAGGAATTTGCACATAAAATATTAAAGAATCATTCATAAAATAACATTTTCTTCCAAAAGCTTATCTTTCTTCTCAAAAGATGAAGACATTAAATAATAATTTAACTGGTTCTGAGAAACAATTATACTCCTTATCAGTCACTAAAAGCTTTTTTTTTTTTTTTTTTTTTTTTTACTTCCTATATTCTAAAATGTTTGATAGGAATGGCACAAGCTCGGAGCAGCTCTCATGGCTGTGAACCTTATATGCTACTTTGCCATTCTTTCTGTTACTGACATACATAAGTCCTTTTGCATGGTTTAAACTTTTTGCTCGTTTGGCTTTTTGTTTGTTAAAGAAAAATATTGTCTTAGAAAAGAAGTGAAATATGTCCATGTAGGAAAAGCCCTGTGTTTAACTCCTAAGGTGGATCATTCTTTTTTGTTTATATTGCATTGCCCTGTAAAGAATCCACGATTCCCTCAAAAATTATGACATTCTATAAAGGCAACAGTTGTTTATTTGGAGTAATATTTATTTTCATTCCTTCCTGTTTCTGAGTCTCTAGGGTATATTCATATTTTCAGTATTTTTCATCTCAAACACAAGCATTTTTATTTACTTCTGTTTTTGCAAACAATGAAGGTGACAGGTAGATCAAGGAAAGGTGTTTGTGAGGAAGCAAAGCATTATTAATATTCTGAAAAAGTGAAAGTTTGCTTAAGTGGTGTAACTTGCCATAATCAAGTATCAAACAAAGAAAAAACTATGAATAATATCATTGAAATGTATTGGGTTTGCTTCAGCTATAACTGTGAGAAAATGTTTATAGTCCTTAGCCTCTGATAGTGGAAATAGCAGATGACAAAATGTATCTGACTTCACTTCCTTTGCTACTTCTGTCAATAAATTGTGTTCAGAAGAATTGCCTGCTAGTGGTCCCAATTTGGCTAAAACTTTAATATTTTTTTATTCTTACATTTTGGTGTAAGATAATTTATAAACATTAATTTGGTATTTTTCTCCATGCAAAGCCAACATTTAGCTTCATGGTGTGTGCAGTATTACATGGAAGCATTATAGACACAAGTATCTTATTTATTTTATAACTCAAAAACATTATTAGGTTTATTCAGAATATACTCACATGTCTCTCTCATGGCTGAAAGTTTGACTCATGACTACTCTTCATCAAAGCAATTTAGATCAATTTGCATGCTTTTAGTTCAGGAAGGAAGTCACAAGATAATGAAAGCACCAAAGCATAAAATAGGATTCATTAATGAAGGCTCAACATAGAGGTCAAAAAAGCAACATGGAATCATGCACTGCACTGGTCTGTAGAGACAGCCCTTGAGAAATCACAATAGAAGGATGATATAGACATTACCAAGATGTTTAATTGCTGTGTATCTATGTTTATACGTGTCTTTAAAGATATACATCTTGACATACAGCTTTTGATAAGCCCTCTTAAAAGTCTGGCCATTTATGACCTGGGGGAAGGGAAGGGAAGGGAAGGGAAGGGAAGGGAAGGGAAGGGAAGGGAAGGGAAGGGAAGGGAAGGGAAGGGAAGGGAAGGGAAGGGAAGGGAAGGGAAGGGAAGGGAAGGGAAGGGAAGGGAAGGGAAGGGAAGGGAAGGGAAGGGAAGGGAAGGGAAGGGAAGGGAAGGGAAGGAAAATCTTGTCCTTAGCAGTCCTCAGCACTTATGTTTCCATTGGAAGAAGCACCATGGTTGTGCAAAACAGTCTCCAATGCACTTACAGATCTTCCCTAGTGGCCTTGGCATGTGGAGAGGGTAGATGCATCACCCACCCATGGTATTTATCAGCGTAGTTTAAAAGCATGGTTTCCAAGGCAACTACCTGAGTCTACAATGAAGAGGTGAAGGAGGTTGCAACTTTTGAATATTCTTTCACCTCTGCTTTGAGAACAGGCTTGCATGTACTGCCATTTGTTCATCTTGATTCCAAACAGGTGTGTGCAGATTAAAGCAATGTAAACTAGTCTGAAAAACTAATTTTCCTTTCGTACAGAAGGACAAGACAAGATGTGTGCTCAATGTTTAATTTTTTCTTCTCTATGTATAGTGCTCAAATTGAAAGAAAAACTGGGGGAAAAATGACCCTATAAATAACTACAGCTAAACTGAAGCAAGATCTTTCTGAGCTCAGTGGGAGCACTAAGATGTGGAATCCTGCCTCACATATAGCATTTAGTTCGAAACCTTCCTTCACCTGAGAGGCAGCAATTTCCTGTCATAATTGCAAGATTTGACTTACAAACTCAGCAATATCTTGCTACTCTGACAGGAAAGACCTCTCAGCTTCCACATCCATCTGAGTTGTGGGAGTTGGATGACCCAGGGAGATCAATCTTTCCTGAATGGCGTGACCCCCAGGCTCCCCATGAGCTCAGAACTCAGCCGGATCTTGCATTCTGCAATATTTTGCACTGACTGTGGCAGCTGGATCACAGGTCAAGAAAGAAGGTTTCTTCCCTTTTTGTTCTTTTCCTTCTTGGCTCCTGTCTGCCATGTTAGCAAGAATCAGTCAGCTAATTTGAAGCAGCTTCCTCTTACTCCTGAAATGAGCTTTAAAGCTGTCTGTGGTGCTTGAATGGAAGCAGAAATGGGGGAGCCCAGAGGGAGACAGCACTATTTTTAGTTGAACCAGTGGTGTTTGTAGAAAAAAATGAAAAGGTACAGAATAAGCAAGTGATTCCCAGAATTAATAGTATATATATGTATAAAAAGCGCTCATTTTCATTGGAGTGTCAGCCATCCAAAACTTAAATCTGAGTTATGGGGTATGGTTTTTACAAAAATGACAGTAACTGTTTAACTGTCTGTTCAGGAGTTTTGATTATACCAAAGTTGTGAATTGCCCCTTTCTTTGTGTTTTTCACCAACAAACCCACTGAAAGAGCTTCCTAGATATAAGTCAGTCTTAAATTAAGTTTTCAATATGTATTTGATCAAGAGTTTAGTTTCTTCAAGGTACTGAATGTACTTCTTAGTTATCAAAATTCTTCAATATGTGCTAAAACTGGTGCATGCATTTAGTGCTTTTGGCTTTAATGGATGTGCTTCAATAACTTAAATCCAATACACCATCACCAGAAAGCAGTGAAGGGATATGTTGCAAACATACCTTATGTCTAACTGGACTCATTAACATGGTGACACTTCAATGAAAACATCACAGCATAAGAAAAATCCAAACCCAGGTGTGGGCAGAGCTAGAATTATTATCAGTTGGAATGCATCTCTCTGACTCTATTGACATCAAAATATTTTTAGAAGACTAATTAGTAAAAGAAGCTTGATAACTATTGCCCTTGTTTTAACATGAAATGGTGCAATATTTTTTATTTAGTTTTGGTCAATAAGTATTACATCATTGCAAGATAAACTCCCTTTTTATTTTATTTAGTCTTTAAAGTCAGGAAATCTCATTTAGAAATCACTAATAAGTAAGCATTCTGTGTGCATTTTGAGTTCTTATATTGTGTGCTTAGAATACAGAGAGTTATTGGAAGATTTAAATAAATGGATTAAAGTGTTGTAAGTTCTCTAATGTGGAATAAGTAAAGCATGCTTCGCTTGTTTCCTTTTTGGCTTTGATGTGCTTGAAATCATAAATTTTGCATAGTTTGTAAGGGTTCTTTCCCTGTAGTTCTTAAGCATGAACTTGCACTGGGGAAAAAAAAAAAGGTATTACCATCTTGATTTCATTTTGGGTTCCTTGCAGCAAAAAATAGGATGTTAAATGAGAAGGAGAAAATTTGGTAACCCTTTAGTTACTACCATGCTGTCCTATCCTTGAAGACAAATAGAAAAGCCTCCCACTTTGTGTGCCACAACTGAGAAAGCCTTTCAGCTATCTAGGAGGAATTTTAATTCTTCTGAGTTTAAAAAGAAATTGCTTAATATAAGATGTGTGGATCTTTTTTTAATTTTTTTTTTTTTTAGAATAATGTCTGTAAAACACAGAGAGGAATTTGAATTGTACTTTCAGAGAGTCATGGAAGGACTAGCTGTAATCTCTCAAGTACAAGTTAGCACGATATGGAAGGGGATAGGGACAAGAACCAGAATATGGGTACATTTAAGAATAAAACTGTCAGGAAAGTTTTACACATGGATATTTACTATGCATAAATGGATGTCCAAAGCTTAGCATTTAGGTTCCTAAAAGGATATTGACAATTTATTCAGAAGAAATAAATATATTATTTATTTTATTTATTATTTATTTCTAGCTCATTTTAATGTCTTCATACTTTAAAGGAAACTACAAAAGAAAACTTTCCTTCAAAATAATCATTGTTGCTGAAATCTCATGTTTTATCTTGAAACCTGTCTCAGTTTGAGACAAATTAGGAGGAAAAACTCACATTGTATTCTTGAATTCCCCAGTGTGCCTTCTTCCTCATGATACTTTCTTTAAAGTGTATTTTCACTTTTTCCATCCATATTGTACAGCAACAGAATCATCTAAATCAAATCAAGACATTTCACAGGATATCTAAATTGCTCTTTAGGAAGTGTCTTTCATAGGCCTCTCTGGTCATTTTCTTTTCACACTGTTGCTGAAAAAGTCTGCTTTCAACTGAAGTTAATGCAGATATATAAGACTTCTTTAAATTATTAAGATTTTAAAATACAAGAAATATATTTGGCTGCTGTTATTACTACTAATACTATTAATATTATCATGATGAATATTTATCTTATAATAAACAAGCCTCTCAATTTCTTGCTCTTGATGAAATTCACTCTTTTTTCCCTCCTAACATACAGCATTTTAATACAGAGCTGCAAGTTTATAACTAAATCTAAAATTTAGAATTACTTTATAGAATTAATAAGGTATTTTTAGAAATTATCTTTCTCTCTTGTCTGTTTTCAAATCTATTGCACTTCTGTGAATCTTTTCTTTAATGGCTATCTGCTTAGTCTTTTAAGGTCTAGATTTTTGTTCCAGGGATTTATGATTCATATTTATTCTACCATGTTGTATTTTAGTACTTGCTATACAGGAATTCTCATAAATAACAGAGTTAACTATCTGAAGTCATTTTAGAGAGTGTTGTTGAAATTCCCTGTTTTCTCCAGTGCAGACATTCAACTGTCTTAATTTAGAAAAGCAAAACAAAAAAAACCCACAAAAACCCAAAGCAAAAAAAGATAATTTTTTTTAGAACTAAAACTAGTAGCCTTCTACAATTAGATGTCATAAATGACAGAATGATAAGGAAATTTTTTGCTTGCATCAGAAGAATCTTGTGTATAATAATAATAATCTAAACTTGTAATGAAAAACTTTCCACAGTTGCTCTCTAAATTGTGTATATTTTCAATGGAAATCAGATTTTGAGCCTCCAGAATCAGTCTAATGATGTGGGTAAGATACTGCAGATAATGATCCTCTGATAGGACTTGCTTCTGTGTATAAGTAAATAATAATTTTTTAGTTCAACAGTTCATATAATATGTTAAATTACAGTAGTTTCACGATTATAAACCGCACCTGAATATAAGCCGCACTTCCGGGTAGCTGGGAAGACCACGGGATTTGTCCACATATAAGCCGCACCCGAATATAAGCCGCACTGTTTT
>VRYO01002355.1:7226844-7316231 GCA_009812075.1 Sialia sialis
CTTTAATGTCCCTTGCTGCTTCACATGATGTTTTGGTGGGAGTTTTTCCTCCATATTTGCAAAGGTTTATCACTTCCATTTCATACTCAAAGGTTCAAGATTGTTTTCCAGGACAGAGCAGTCATAAACATATGGATAGATTAAAGTTTTATTTTCTGCGTTCTCAGAAAAAACACTTTTTTCCTCTTTCTTGCCTGTGTAGGATACAGCAGTTATCAAAATTTTATGTTTCAGTTTTAATGTTTTACTCCGTGTTTAAACCTATCAGATTACTTAAAACTATAAAGTGCATCAGAATCACTTCTTATAAAAATGCAACTTCCTAAAGTGTGTGCACACATGGACGCACATTTTGTGCAGTTGTAAATTGAGGAACAGCTTGAATTTCATCCAGCTGCCTAGATGGTTTAAGTCTTTGAAGCTAACAACTTTTTTATTGTTCTGCTCATTACTTTTGTTTTTATTTTTTAATTAAATTTGGTGTACTAATGGCTAGCATTCCATATTCTCTCCTCAGTTAGAGAAAAGTGGAAAGCTGCTCCGGTGTCTCAATTTCAATTTTTCCATTGTATAATTTAAAATTTACGTACTGGCAGTGCTGGTCAGCCCTACATCTGGCATGCTCGGTAGGTCCCTGTAACCACACTGGACTTCATGAATTGCTGTTCAGAGTGGCCAGAATTTGGACATTGAGTTTATTGTTATTTACTTCAATCCAAATTCTGAATTTATTTTTCAATGTTTTTCGCTTGGATGCATTTTTGCCAGAATTTCCAGAGTTGTTAAATAGGATACAAGTTTAATGAACAAGCTTTATCTATATGTTCACTGTGAGCCTCTTGAAACTCTTGGTGATTTCAGTTCTAACATCATATTTCTATTTTAGACTGAGAAATGGTCTCATATAAATGTAAAACCAAATTCCTTCTAAACTGGAGTATCTATCAAGTGACAGAAGATTACAAATCAATGAGATATTCCAAACCAAAGTCTGGAGCTTGCGTGCTGTTCCTGGAGTTAGATCAGAATTCATGTTTTAATCAACTTCAAGATAAAAGAAGATAATAAAAGATTCTGAAAGGCTGATATTTCCAGGTCTGCTTCAACACTCCAAATGAGGAGTTAATTAAACTTAGTATTTAACTCCTACCTATCAGTTCAGGGGTGGTAGGCACTTTTTATTAATTGTATGAAGACATAAATCCTGCCTCTGCACTTTGGTGGCAAAAGAGCTTTGTAGGCAGACCTGGGCAGGGTTCAGTGAATAATCCAATCTCAAAGTGATAAAGGCAAAGCACTCAATCTGCAGGTCAGGATGGAACAGGAAAGGCTGTAGTTTAGCAAGAGTCTATAAAAGATAAAAGCTCTCTTTGACCACAGGCTACTTACATTGATTGGAATTCACCACACTCCCAGATAGGTTAAAAATATATCGTTTAAGTGTAAGTAATTTGAACTATTAAAAGTGATTAACTTTCTACATTTAAAATTTTATATAATGGTTTTGTTTTTTTTTCTTTCTGCAAGTTTGTTTCTTATTTTCAGCAACATGCTTTAATGCAAAGATAGCTCCATACTTTGTGAACAGAACCCACATTTTTCTCTAAACAGTGGCTTTTTCTTCCTCCCCGGAGTAATATAAAAACATGGGGGCAGATTTTACTACTGTACTGCCTTTTCACTCAAACCTTTTATTTGAAAGCTATAGTTAACCCTTTGCATTTTATATTTGGTATTTTTCCCAGTTATCTGGGGGTTAATTTCCTCTGTTGGGATTAGGAAATGCTGTAATAAAGCCATCAAAAAATAACTTCTTAAGGAAGACAGCAATAATTCTTTTGTCTTCAGGCATAAAGAAGACTTGGATTTCAATACATTATCATTGCCCTTTGAAATTACCATAACCTGAAAATGTAATTTGATATCGTGCCTATCTGAAATGAAGCTATCAGTGAAATTCTACATTAACTCATATTTATATCTATCTATATCTATATATCCATGACTGATAAGAAATTTCATGATTCTGTTATTGAACTAATGGTGAAAGGGGCTCAGAAAAGTTTTCTTGCTCTTCTTAAAAGCAGTAATGAAAGAAGGAACCGTTAAATTCAGGCTATATCAGAGCAAAATGGTAATACAGCAATAAACAAAAAAAAAGATAGCTTTCAGTTCAAAATTATGTTGTTGCTGGTATCTTCCCACTATTATTCTTCTCTTTGGTCTAGATATTTATTGCTACTAGAACATAGTATCAAAATACTTAAAAGCTCTTGACAATGTATTGAATTAAGGAGGCAGAGTAAAAGGCATGGTGAGGATACATATCACATAAGGAATCCAATGCAGTTTTATTTTTGTAACTTTCTGAGCAGTTACTATCTTGCACAGTAGCTCCTTTTATTGAGGTATTATGTATATCTGTATCAAATAATACAGCAAAGTTTCACAAAACCTCCATGAAAATACTTTCATACTTTCACAACACTGCATACATAAAGTTGTAATTTGAAATCTTTATTACTTTCACTGTAAATAACAATACATGGTATAGAAATTCACAGATTATAGAACAGTGTCATAACCATAGCTGGCTGAGAGAGCAAATAATCATTGCAGTAAATTTGGAGGAAAAAAATATTTTGAAAACTGTTAATTGTTTAATATTATCCATAAACTCCACAATTGTTTCTCTATAGGAAAAGGCACAGATAGAAATACAGTAATTTCACACTTATATTCCGCACCTGGTTATAAGCCACACTTTGGGGTTGTTGGAAAGTCCACGGAATTTGTCCATAAATAAGTCACACCGGGTGATAAACCACATTGTTTTTTCTTTCCCACACAGCAGAGGGGGCACTCCCTGTCCTGCCTGCTCGCTCCCACTATACGGCTCCTGCCACCCGGGGCTGGCCACGGCCACGCGTTCCCACTCCCCCCACACAGCTCCTGCCACCCGAGCCTGGCCGTGGCCACCCATTCCTGCTCCTCCGCGTGGCTGCTGAGGGGACGGGAATGCCTGCTCCCCGGCGGCTCGCACTTCTAGGTTGGCGCTTTGCCGGAATTTGTCCATATATAAGACGCACCGGGTGAAAAGCCGCATTTCTTGGATTGGCTCGAAACTTCAGTCAAAAAGGTGCAGTTTATCAGTGTGAAATTACTGTAAATATATCACTGACTAATACTGCAGTGTGTAAGTCAGTCTGTGGCTCTCCTTTAGACTGAAACTAATGACAGTCATGGCAACTGTACAAAGTCAAGGTTAGCATATGCAGAAACCTCTTATTAATTTACTGTGCTTCAGTGTATTTGCAAAATCTACAGTTTCCCTTCTGGCATCATGTAATACAAATAGAGGAATTACATGTTACTCATTTTCTAATGATTAACTGGTGCTTATGGATATTGCATGAACATTTCCAGTGGTGTCTTTCTGCCTGAGGAAATTTGCAATCCTCTCCCACTTAGTACAAGCTTAGAGAAATACTCCCCGAGTGCTTCAGGTTTGCTCCCAAAGCAGTTGCACTTGGTCCCAAATAGCCTGTTGTGGGCAACTTCTAAGCTCTGTCTGGTGGGCTCTGGGATATGTATATACATATATGTTGTTGTCATGGTTCAACCCCAGACAGTGACTAAATAGCACACACTGCTGATTAGCACATGAGGACATATATAACCCCTTCCACACAGTGAGGTGGGGAGGATAGTCAGAGATAGAAAATCTAAAATTTGTGGGTTGAGATAAGAACAGTTTAATAATTTAAACTGCTACTAGTATTATTACTACTACTACTACTGCTACTACTAAATAATAATAATAATAATAATAATAATAATAGTAATAATAGTAATAATAATAATAATAATGAAGGAGAGGAAAACAAAAGAGAAGAAAAAAAACAAAGAATGCATAATACAATTTCTCACCACCCCCTGACTGGTATCCAGGCTGTCCTCAAGCTGTGATCGGCCACTTGAGCCCAGTTTATACACTGGGCATGGCATTCCATGGAACAGAACATTACTTTGGCCAGTTCAGGTCAGCTCTCCCAGTATAGAAAAGAAATAGAAAAGTCCTAGACTTAGGTATGCCCTGCTTATCAACAACCAGAACATTTGTGGATTATCAACATTCTTGCATTGAATCCAAAACACAGCATGTACTAACGACATCAAGCTAGTACTTCTAGCTTCTAAGAAGAAGAATAAATTATATCCCAGTTGAAATCAGGTGTATGCAATCTAGGCACACTCAAAGCTCTTTTCTGCAGATGGGGTAATGTGCACATGCAGGGAACTGGAAAGGCAGCAGTATGTAGTCCTGATGGCCAGTCACAGCTAGGACTCAAGTGTGAAATTTTGGTGTGGCTATTTTGAGGAAATGCTCGCTCCCCTCTCCTAACACAAGGTAGCTGTTAGATAAGACAGAAGGAATTTAGTAAATGGTAAAAGGTAAAGTATGTCAAGGTAAGAGACAAAGTAACTTTCAGAGTGAATGGGAAGCAGAGTTGAAAGTTAGCTGCTTTTTATCTTCCTCCTGGGGAAATGATCTTACATCCAGTATTTCATTCTGGGCAGACTGAATAATCTGTGTAGTCATTGACAGGAAACAGTAATATAATAGTACACATTGCAGTATATTCTGCCTGAATATTTCAAAGTATCTTCTATTGAGGATATAAATCTAAAGTACCTATCTTTCTTTTTTAATGCCTTAGGTCTAAATATGTTCTGTTTTCCATAGAGAGCATCTATAATTTAAATGATTTACTCTATGCATAAAGAGTGCGAATTCTCCAAGTGTTCCTGCTTTTATTTCTCAAAGAAAGCTCTTAGAAAAAAAAGCAACTTAAATATACAGTCATTCAAGATGTGGGTAGAATCTCTGAAGTACTGCTTCACCTTAAAACTATCAAAATAGAAGCACATTTTGAAAACAACAAAGTGACTGCTGAGTATATGAACAATCCTGTGATGACAGTGCAAGATCAGTCACTTCTCGCAGGTCTTTAATATCAAGCCAAAGGCAGATATTGACTAAGATTAAGGTTTCCACAAATAACAAGGTACAAACATTTGTATTTTCAAGTGGTGACTAAGTCAGTGTGTTGGGGTTATATTTTGTATCAACACTATGTTAACGGAGTATTTTCTTCTGGCATTGTGCTGCACTCATTTTTCTCGTGACAAAGGCTTTTTGGGGTATGTACAAATGCCTCCCATTATCAATAAAACAACACTTCTCTCTGTGCAAAATATGCAGAAGCTGTAATTTCTTGAATTCCAGCTATATATTCACTAGTAATTGGGGAGAGGGGTGGAGTAAGAAAAATACAAGTAGGGCTCTACAAAAGGCACCTTACTGTATGATATATTTGCTTCTATTTGTGTGTCTGTTGAACCTTTCCCATCTCTTCTCCTTCCCCTTTAAAATGGGACTACATGAATAGCAACAGTTTTCCAAGAGTTACAGTATTTTCACAATTATAAGCCGCACCTGATTATAAGCCGCACCTCCCGGTAGCCGGGTAGACCACGGGATTTGTCCATATATAACCTGCACCTGAATATAAGCCGCACTTTTTTTTTTTTTTTTTTAGCAAGGATCCATGTGTAACAAAGTCACAAATTAGTAACAGAATTGCTGCCAGCTGGGTTTGGTGTCAGGTGCTCAAGTTGCAACAGTTTTCATAGACCAGTGAAGCCTTTAAAGGCAGCCCCAGGTGCCCTCTCTTGCTGGCTCTCACTTCCAGGTTGGCATTTCACTGGGATTTGTCCATAGATAAGCCGCACCTGAATATAAGCCGCACTACTGGGGTAGGCTGGATTCTTCAATGAAAAAGGTGCGGCTTATAATCATGAAATGACTGTAATTACAACTCCAAGAAGAAGGTTGCTTCATCATTAATTCTGTATTAGGATGACTTACTTTACAAAATGTAGTTTTTCAGTTTCTCCCATTCTTTTAGCTATGTGTACATATCTTATTTGAAAGGGATGTTCTGAGAATAAGTGGTTAACCATTTCAAAGCATTTTGGAGGAAGAATCCTCAGGATATTGTGTAAAAGA
Source organism: Sialia sialis (assembly GCA_009812075.1). Taxonomy (NCBI): domain Eukaryota; kingdom Metazoa; phylum Chordata; class Aves; order Passeriformes; family Turdidae; genus Sialia; species Sialia sialis. The sequence goes on from VRYO01002355.1 coordinate 7,232,918, forward strand.
AATGGTGGCAGTAATGAACCGGTACCACTTGCTGCAAAAGTAAAGACTAACTCATCTCCTGTTGCAAGTCTCAAATGGAATCTGATGTGATCCAGACAAAACTTCCTCTAAACTCGGGATTGATTACTTTGGACAAAAGTTAATCAAATCATTAAACCTAGTTTTAAAACCTCAGCATTATAAGAGAAAATCTGTGTCTCTTTTCTCCTTTATAGTTTAAAGTTAGTTTTTCACCACCATGTGAAAAGAGGCAGCTAATACCTGGTGTTTCCATGGACTCTATATTACTGTATACTACTTTCTAAGTATTTAAGGAGCTGTTGCAATTCCTATTTGGCTCCTTACCTTTACAAGACACTGTTAGACCGCTGTATATATACCCTGTAGTGGATCTGTACTGTATTAATTGCCTGGGGAACTGATATGTACAGAAAATCCTTTCTTATTCAAATCAAATGTAGCAAATTTCACAGAAATCGGTGAATGGAGAAAACTAGAACATTTTGAATGCAAGTCTTTGCAGTAGAAGCTTCTATACTGAATGGAGTTTTATTTTGTGTCTCATTTGTCTTATAGTACACATGCAAATGCTGACCTTTTGACAGAGGTATACTTATCTATTACATGAATATGAGAAAAACTGATAAAATTTCTCTTTCAATTTTTTTGCACAAAGCAGTGCTTTTAATCAATTTTCTTGTAGGAACAGATTATTCAAAACATGCATTTAAATTGTACACACAAACTCTGAAATGTAAAAGAGAACAACGATCAGGAAAATATGGAAGAAAGCAATGGCCTTAAGTTTTTGAATTGATTAGTTTTTTTATTTTTATTTTATCTTCTGAGACAAAAAATATTGTGTAGTCTTTTAATTAAAAGTAATCTGCATTTCTTTTGCATTTTCACCATGAGGTGGTTTTTCAAATACAAAAAAAAGGAATGAGGTGATACCTCAAAGGCTTCCATGTAATTCATAGCTGGTCATGTAAAAGAGGGGTTTACCTTACAGGCCAGATGTTTTGCACAAATCTATGTCAAATGTGCAAGGATGTTGCTCATTATTCAGTTTTTATTGATTTCTGCAATTAATGTTTTTAGGTTTTTAACTTTCTGGGTCATATTTCAGCAGTGCTTTTACTTTTCCAGTTATAAAGTAAAAATGCATTAGGAGTTTTTGTCTGTTTATATATATATATATATATATATATTTTTTTTTTTTTTTTTGTAACTTCATCTGTACTTTTCTATGATTAATAGGCTCTAACCAATTTTCTTTTAATAATGAGGTAAATCCTTCCTCTGCCATGGCTGTCTTGTAAAATGAAACACACTAAATTAGGCTTCTTTCTCTTGCTAATCATTCTTATTCAACTATTGCCATGTAAAGTCCAGATGGTTGACTTCTTGACCATATTAATTCATTCTTTTGAATAGCAACAGTTTGCCTTTTGTCATGTTTTTTGTCCTTCTCTAAAGACATTTGTTATTTATCTGCATTTACTGAATAAGCTTACATATTGCGGCACTTAAAAAGTTCTACAATCTTTGACAAAATTTTCTTCAGATGCAGCAGCACAGTACCTGTGTAGGAATCCCATAGATTATTCCATGATATCTCAGAAATATCTGATGGAATAGTTCTATTTCCCTCATTTATTTACTTCAATGAAGCCATTTCAATATTTTCTGATGAAAATATGCAGAATCTAATGAAAAAATATTTAAATTAGTGTACTTCAATTTTACATTGATTTTATAGGCCAAGGAGATTAAAGGGAGACATAATCATAATTTAGATGCAGTGCAACAACAATTGTTTGTCCATCAGTAATATTAACATGTAGATGGTTCTTCTGTAAACTTATTTATGTTTTCTTTTGTTGTTTGGTTTTGCATATTTTGCCATTTACATGATGTTATGTCTCTTATTCTTTTGTAGAGAATTCTCAGTAGACCTTTAGTATGAAATGTGCCATAAATCTAAAGCTGTCATGATTTTACAGAGTATTTGTCCCTCCTAAGAGGCTGAGAAGATTGTGACAATAGAAGAATTTAACCTATGATGCCAAACCCAATACTATCAATCACAGCGGTTTCCTTTCTTTCATTGGTGAAAAACTTGATGTTGTCTTTGAGGTAATTTGGTTAAGTGCTAAATCAGAGTGTGCAAGTTTTGATAATTCAATAAAAAGTACAGAATGCATTCCATAATCTCTAATATACTTCAAACTTCCTCACAACCATGGTGCAGATGACTAGAATTGCATTTTGGGAGTTCTACATCTGGGAACACTGTGTGAAAAGATAATTATGGGTAAATGGAGCATTTTTGATACCAAAGATAGCCTTGGAATGAGAAAGAATAAAGAGATATCCTATATTTAGTTTCTTCAAATGAATATTCCATTCTATAATGTAAAATGATTGCGAGAAATAATAGTTTTAAAGTGACTTTGAAAATGTCCTTGATTATGAATTCCGATTTTATTTAAGATTCCAGTGTCAAAGAAGGCTCTTGGTATCTTTAAATACATAAAAATCTGAGTCTTTTTTATAATTGTCAGTGTTAGATTACAGAAAATATTAATACTAAACTTCAACAATGAAAAAGCCTCAAAATTTTCATCACAGAGTTTAAACTTCAGTTAAAATATTTTAAAGATAGCTTATTTTGTCTCATAGTCTTTGTTGTTTATTTGCTTTCTTTTTTTTCCCCGTGAGATTTCTAAAATGTTTATTGTTGCTGCCATAAAGATAAGTATATTTGGTTTAGTTCCTAAATGGAGAATGTTGTTTTTCTTTTCATGTGTGAGCCTCCAGACATGCTGTCCATCTTGAGTGAGATTTAGAGCTGTCAAAACACTTCTGAAACAATGAATTTGTTCTTTTGAATTTGTTCAATTATGTTCAATTTTGAATAATGTACACACGATCAATAATGTATTTATAGCATATTTTAGTGGTACAAAAGAATTCATAATTACTTGGAAAATGGCTTGGGGATACAAATTGTAGATTCTATTCTACTATGTAATAATTTTTGGAATATAATAGTTAATGCTAAAAATCTATAGATAGGGTTATTGCTATTTTCTGTTCTTTTGGGGAAAAAAATATCACAGTTAAAATGCTGTAGATGTAGGGTGTAGAGAATATCATCATGGCTAAAATTTACTGATGCATTTTAAAGCCATTTAGAATAAAGCAGATAATCCTTTAGAAAAAACTCTATCACTTATGACTGCACCAATTATTTTACATAAATGTATCAAGGTTTTTAAAAAACGGGAAAAAGTGTAGCTTACATGACTTAGGTCTTAAAATAATATTGTCTTAGTCACAATTGAGTCAAATATGCACAAAACACTATAAAATGATGTGTTTTCTGCGGGGCAAAGAGTCCCAAGCTGCTGTAACCTTCCTCAGTAGGTGCAGAAGCATCAGTGCTGCTGGCGGGCCCAGATGCTCTTGTAGAAGTGTAAGAGCCTGATCCTTAATGACAGTGAAACCAGTGTCTGCAAGTCCTCACTTACACCTTTGCTAAGCTGCTTTGAGTGAGGCATGTCAGTATTTCTTGTAACCTCCAAATGAAGCCTTGACTCAGTTTAGGATGACAATATCCTTTGGCATGAGCACATCCTCCAGGAAGCCTACAGCTAATGTGCAAATCTTGTTTCCCATTTGTTTTTCAATCAGTCAAGCTTTCAGTCAAACAACAGAATTATTTTCAAATGTTTGCTGACCAGAAAAATAAAGGTCAAGTAATATTTAAAGAGAGGATAAACAAATGTCTTGTTGAAGTTAATTTAACTATGATTTATTAACTGTTTAAAAAGTTAATGACCAGAAAGTACTCTTTTAAAATGATGGAAAATGTTATGAAATAAATATTCTTCTGAACATATGTCAGTGAAAATTTATTTATGAAAAGTTTTGTCTTGCTTTTTCTGTACAGACTATGCATATTAGCACAAAAACTAATATTTATTTCACTGACCTTTTTAGTTCATTGCGTTCAGGTTTGTTCTTTTTCTTCCTGCAGCAAATATAATGTTGCAATTACAAAAGTCAGCAGTTCCACTGGAAACACTGGTGGACTCATTAAGTGCACTGTCAGGTGTTGCCAACCCCACATGTCAGACAACTGGATCATGAGATATAAATAACTCTCTACAGAAGAATTACAGTCCAACAAATTACTATCTTAGACAAAGCTAAACTAGTTTCCTGTGACTTGGTTTGCTACCTACTAGCAGCTAATGTGTGGAACAAGTGAGAGGAACATATGCCCCTTCTTAGAGGATGTAAATCAGATTAATGACTACTTGAATCCTAGAAGCCTGTTCAACAGGCGTCCATGCAAATTTAAATGCGAGAATGCACTCCAACACTATATTTCTATTTATTGTCTTTTATATTATTCCTTTCTATAACCAATCTATTTGCAAATTATAAAAAAAAATTTAGAAAAGGGATTTTAGAAAAGGGATTTATTGACTACTAAATTTGTGCATCCTCTGAAATTTCTGAATTATCTCCTGTGGATTTTAAGGAGCGTCTAGGTGAGAAGTAATACAGAACAATAGCAAAAAGTTCACATGCAGCAACAGCATCAAAGTGGGAGAGGAAAAGAGATGAGGAAGAGAGAAAGTTTTACTCCCCTTCTCATGAATCAGTGGTTTTGAACTTGAAAGTGTTGGAAATTCTTCTGTCAGGCAGAGATGTAATACATTTCATTTGATAAGCTATGCAGAAACACTTAGAAAATTACACCTTCATGGGTTGTAATACTCTTTTGTGTAGTGCATATCCTTTTTTTATCTATTTCTTCTGAGTTCTTTTGAGGTTTAGAATGTGTCTCTGATATTTATATTTCTATAGTTTTACAACTAAAGTCTAAATCTTACCTTGACTGGCACAGCCCTACCTTAGATGTAATGCAGGAGCACTGAGTTTCAGAAAGAGAACATATTTTATATGTACTGTGAGACAGATGAACATGAATGTTCTTGGCAAGCAGGATCTTGTGCTACACAAAAGCATGAATGGCAGTCAGTATAGTTTTGAACTTTGTAGAAAGGTGGAAAGAGTTTATGTTACAAGTAGCCAGATTATTCAGTTCATTTATGAAAAATCTGACACAGTGCTCTGCAATTAAATATCCATACACATTGGAGGTCTGTCTTGCCTTCTTGCCTCAGAAGTATGTCTTCTAGTCTTCTATTGTAGAAACAATTCACGTGAGAACTGTGATCACACGGAATACAGGTGATGGCAAATTATCTTTCCAAAATTTGCTTTGTAAGTTCTCTGGTATTAGTCTCCTTTCCAAACAGAATGGAGGAGTTGCAGATCTTCTTTATAGAGTGTAAATGACTCAGACATGCAATATTTTGCAGATAAGAAATTCTTAAATGAGTTAAGTCTGAAGTGGATATTGGTGTGGGCTTTGGCTGAGCCTAACCAGAGAAGCATTAATGTAAATTATACTCATGGCTGCAGCAAGAAGCTTGGGGACGTTGACTGAGAGATGAACTTCAAAAGCAAAAAAGAGCCAAGTAGATCCAGTGTAAAGAGTTTTGATAAAATCAGAAATAAAAAGTATAAAAGGAATAGTCCTTAAAAAAATCATAATATCAGCAGAAATGTTGAAAGCTCTTAAGAGTGGTATCTTATATTTGCATAAATTGTTATTAATACAAATACTACTATCCCTCTTATTGACTTACCTCACAAAGCTCTTATCTAGTAGTCTCAGTGTTTGACTGAATGGTCACTCCAAGTGTTCATTTAAGAGTTTTTGGTTTGGAATGCGTATAACTATGTATTTTGTTATTTTGTATTGATTTTTGTTTGAGTGACACCATAGGCTGTTTTTAATTAGTCTCATCGGTGTTGTGATTATTACAATTATATCTGAAGGTTAAGAACGGAACTTATACATAAGTGGGGGGAAAAGTGGAAGAACATAATTTTGATTGTCATTGTTGTAGAATACTTGTAATTTACTTGCATAGAGCTGGTGAATAGTTACCACAGGTGGGATGAGGCAAAACCCAAAAGTCTTGGGAGTTTTGATCTTTAAATTACATATAGAATCACGTAAGTCTTCTTTAAAGAAACCACTTTAACTTGTCCATTGACTTATAAGGAAATTGAAGCTTTTTCTTACGTGAGAATTATAAACAATCAATATTAGCATTATTATCTGAACCTCAAAATGTTCCATGTCTTTTGCAGCCTCTCTTAGAATTGATAACATATTTGCCTTTACCACATATTGTCATGAATTAGTAAAGGAAAGTAAAAATATATGTGTTTTCTCACTTCAACATCAAGGTTAGCTTAACTTCTAGACTGGAATTTAATCTCTGTTGTGTTGGCTTTTATAAGCTTCATAAATGTTTTGAAAATATGCTGAAAGTTTATGCAGTTTTCTTTACCTTTCTTCTGGGACCACTCCTCTTTAATGTCACTTGTCCTGACCAGGAAAGTTGTGGAGCTCTAAATCCTTATATCTAAACCTTGTTGCATCATCTTTTGTATGAGTGATGATCTGATCATAAATGCTATTCGCTTCTTTCTTCCAAATTAGTAATTTTTCATTACGTTTCAGTCAACCATTCATCTTGTTCTTTATGAATGACAGAAACAGCGCTTGTACCGTGCAGAAATGACAACTTTTGCACAAGTTAATCCAAAATAAATACTGTCTATGTGGCATTAACATGACAAAAAGGCAATTTCTGGAAAATACCTAAAGATTTCAAAGCAACTGCTTTGGTTGCAAAGCATGGTTTGGGTGAATGTTTTTCAGTAAATCTCATCCCAGCTGTTAGCAGGGAAAATTTTCATATCTTGGATTTGAACTAGGTGCATTTTCTTTAAGGATTAAATTGTGTAGCAAATGGTTAATTGAACATAGAGTTTCAGATTTAATACATTGTGTAAGCATAATCATAACCTTTGAAACTTTAATAAAAATGCATTTTTTTGATTATTCCAGTTATCACTGTGATGTGAACTGTTTACATGTTATCTGGTAAAATACAGTTTCAATTAATAGGCAGTCACTAACAGACTGGAGGGGTGAAATAACTTCCATATTTTCATATTTGTAGAAAGTTCTACTGTCTGCCTTGCAGAGAGTGTGCCTTTAGGAGACAGTATATCTCCTAAAACATATCACTGAGACTATAATAAGTAATTTTGTATCCCTGCCTGGTTTCTACAGCCTGTCTCAGAGTAAGGCACCGGAATATCTACACACCATACAGAGAGAAGTGAAGTAAGGAAATGCTCAGCACAGGGATGTGCTTGATTTGTTATTCCTGAGAAGCATTTAGTGATTTCTCTCATGCAGAATCTGGAACCTGTAGTGACATACTGAGGACCAGCAGCTGTGCATGTTCCTTGAAAGAGCAAAGTAAGTATTTTAAGAAACAGCCATTAAGACATGTGCAATGCTGATTAGCATTTTTGTTGCGTTCCATTTGTGATTCTAGTCTTTATCTGGGATGTGGGACATCCAGATGCACAATCTTCTTAACTCTAAGGTTAAAATTTTTACCTTTCAGCTCTGTAGACATAGATGGTATCTCTCTACTGAATTTCTCTGCTTAGCTGATACTTAAACCTGAGTTTGAAATAACCAAATAACCAAAAGAGGGAATTATATTTTTTTTTTCATCTCTTTCAGAAAGTAACATTATAAAATAGTTTAGAGATGATTTAGTTAATTATTTCAAATTATTTTATGGTAAACGTCATGAAGTACCAAGAGATTGGCAGTTCTGGCAGTGATGATACAGGAATTAGCATTATAGATTAAATTACAGTGTGTGAAGGATTTAATCTGGAGAAATTGATATTTCATAACTCAGCAAGATTTTGTATTTTTCTGATGCAGGACACAATGGTTTTGTTACAGCAGAACTAGGTTCTGGCAGTAGAAGACCAATAGAAACTATAAGACCTACAAAACCTACAGCTGTATCTTTGATTGTTGCACAGAGTTTAAACATTATTTTGGCCACAGATTGATTTGCAAAGAGTTTTAACATTCTAATAATAATGAACATGGCAGCTTCATTCACATGCAACTGAAGAAAAATACATAGAACAAATTTAATTAGAATCATTATTGTGAGCAAAAGGCTGTAAGATTGAAATTCACAAATTAACAGCAACTCACTTTCACCTGCAATCACCTGGTGTTACTGAAGATAATATAAACTAGCCTCAGTTGCATCTCCATCTTTGCAGGTTTTTCATATGCAGTTGCAGCTCAAGCTTAGCAGTATTGCTTTCAATTAAACAAATTAAAATATAAAATATAGTTTTTATAGCTGTGTAATACTGTGCTGAAAAAAGTTGATGGTGGTTTGTTGAGAATTTTTAAAATTCACACTTAATTCTTTAGTAGAAGACACTACTTTATTCTGCATGTTTTAATTTTCATTCTTTTCTTTCTGCTTTATGCATTCCTTCCCTTAGAGATTTGTTCCTTAGTTTATTTAACTAGACAAGAAGGAGAAGTAAAATAAGGGATATTGCAGAAAAGTTTTTTCTATCTTCAAAATGCATACTACCAGGCAGTGTTAGTCAATTCCATCTTAGATGGCATCACCCATTTCAAATATGCCCTGAAATGACCTTTTGGCCCAAAGAACACTTAATCATTGTGTGAATACAATTTGTGGTTACTGTAATAAATATGTTTAATATCTGGTTTTAGCGCTATCTTCCTTCAAATATACTTGACTTTAAATAAATATGAATTTTTGAACTCGATTTAAAAGATTTGAGACTGGAAAGTTTCACCACAGTGCATGCACAGATATAACTGCAGGTGGAGAGCCATTTATCTGGCTACAGACATCTCAGGGGAGGTACAGCCAAGTTCCCCAAATTAGCAAAGGCACCCTCCTGTTTTGGGTGTTTGCACTTCAGAAAGACAGCAGCACTCCTCATGATGCTGAAGCACAGCATGAATTCACACCTTTCTTTAGCTTGGGCTGGTTTGATCTCTCATGTGAATTCAAAGCAGATTCTGCCCAAATTCTGGTGTGATAAAGCATTGTTTTCCATAATTGGTTATTACAATACAGAAATACAAAATATTTGAGTATTCTTTATGTCAGTTGCATTTAGATCCAAGTATCCTTTCTAATCTTTAGACTGTTATTTGTTGACACTACCCAGTGTAAAGGCAATACCTCATCATCATGTTAAATATGAAGTTTGGGAATATCTAAGCCGCCAGAAAAATGTCAATATTCTGATGTGACATTCACAGCGCAGTGTCCTGTTTGAATTACTAAACAGCTGTCTGCACTGTCAATGACACAGCTTAAAATATTTCATAATAAGAACTTCAAACCTTTATGAAAAGAATATAATTATGTACATGCACCTTATTTAAGAAGTTTTGGCTTGCAGTAATGAAATTGTGCATATATATTTTTAAATCATCTCTCAAAATATCCGTGTCAGAAAGATAATTCTCTCTCTCTCTTCCCATCCCCTGCTCCCTCCTTCTGGAAAAGACACCCGATGTAAAAATGTAATGTCACCCGTTATTGTCTGACAAATCTCATGGGGTAATATAAAGTAATAAAAGTATAGTCTGTGTATTTTTATGCTATTTTGACATTTTGTGACTGGTATTTTAGAGCAGATCACTTGCGATTCTTAGTGAGAATTATTTTTTTGTCTTTTCCTGCAAATGACAGTATGATTTAACTTGTTAAAAATTAAATCTTTTCTTACAACACCAGATGCTTTGCCTTCTGTATGGTAGTAAAAATCTGTGTATCTGTTTTCCCTTATATTGGTTTGTATCTAAGCCTTTTTCAATACATTCTGCTTTAATTTTTATTATAACATCTTGCAGTGCAATCCAAAGACATGCTTGTAAGACATTTTTGCCCTAATTCAAGACAGTCAAAACAATCCCAGTCAGTAAATATCTCCATCTTGGCAGGGACTGCAGAATATACTGGGAAAATATACACCATGGTTTTTGTATTCAGCTTCCTAAAGTATTATGTAAATTTTAAAAAATAAAATAACTTTGTATCATTGGATAGCAAAAACAGAATAACTTTACCATCCTGCAGTTCTGAAATTAGCTGAATTTAATAAGAAGCTTTAACAAGCTTCACAAATCTGAGATCTAAGAACTCTGATCCTTCCACTTCAAACACATGGGCCTGTAGCACTTGATATAAAGGGAGAGCTTGTTAGCTGTTGGCAACAGAAGTCCTTTCCGAGCTGCACCAGTCAACAGGGACAATTTATGCAGATAAGCATTGTGCATAAGCCTGATGCCATTGAAGGCAACAGCAAAACACTGTTGTGACATTTTAGTGATCAGCACAGGGCACAACACGATTGACAGAAGTGGCTGCCGAGCAATTATCTGTTTTCATGGGTTTTTCTGGCTTGTAAAATGAGAGCAATGGAAAAGATGGTAATATGTGTGTGAACTACAGCAAAATAAACCCCTGTTTGACCAAGTTAGAATATCACATTGCTTTTATGTGAATTTTCTTCATATTTAGACATTACCATCAAATACATTTTTATGTCTTAGGAAAAACAACTTTTTCAGCCCAAACACAAAAGTAATACAGGACTTCTTTATAGCTAAGTGCAAACTTGTGGCCAGGAATAATCCGTCAGGCTGCATAAAGCTTATAGCTGAAGGTCATAGCTAAAACAAAGAAACAGAGACACCAATGTTAATGCACTCCTATTGAAAGAGTAAAGTCGGTGTGCAACTACTTGTATCATCAAGTGAAAATTCAAACTTGCATTTTTATGAACAGAGGTAAAGTAGTGAACTCTTTTAGTGGAGGGGTGATTATTCATGTATCTTGATTTGGAATGTATCTATCTACAGATAAAGCATCCAAACAGTGTTCTAGGTTTTAATCAAAAGCCATCACAAGTGGATATACACCCTAGCTTCCTTTGAACAGGTGATATCTGTCTATTAGCTGTAACTGGGTTAACTCATGCCATGAGAGGATGATTCACAGTTTTTTTACTTGCTTTATAAAATCAAACCTGAAAGTATACTCAGTAAAAATAGATAGAACAGCATGTTGGCATTTCAGATTGTGTTTTGCTAGTTTATTATTCTCTCCCTTTACTACAAAATATATTTTATAGCCACCCACTAGTATTTTTTATTTTGATAAAACATAGTTTTAGGCACCAAATCTCTCACTCATCTATTGAGTTCTGTCTGTATGCTAGATGAACTTGTAAGTAACTAGACACAGAGAGCTCAATTTATTTGTCCCGAGGAAAAAATTAGACATTATTTAAATTTTTAATTACTGAGGTATTAGATTACAGTAATTTCACACCAATAAGCCACACCTGGTTATAAGCCGCACTTCAGGTAGCCAGGCAGATCACGGAATTTGTCCATAAATAAGCTGTACCAGATGATAAGCTGCATTTTTACTTTTTTTTTTAAGCGAGGATTCATGTGCGGCAAAGTAATGAGATAGTAATAGAATCACGCCATCGCGGGGTTTGGTGTCAGGTGCTCAATTTGCAAACAGTTTTCATAGACCAGTGAAGCCTTCAAATGCAGCCCCAGGTGCCCTCCCTGTGCCGTGGGCCCCGGCACTCCCGCCCCACAAAGGTGGAAGTGGTGGCTCCCTCGCCCGTGCGAAGGGAGGTGGCAGCGCTGTACTCGCTCGCCCGTGCAGACACGGCGAAGCCGGGCTGGCCACATGAAGCCAGTGGCGGCTGGCCGCCCACTCACCAATGGCTCCAGCTTGCCACCCACCCGGCAGTGGCTCTACGGCAGCTCCCTTCCCGGCCAGCTTGCACTCCCGGGTTGGCATTTTGCCGGAATTTGTCCATAAATAAGCCGCACCTGGTGATTAGCCACACTTCCTGGATTGGCTCGATTCTTCAGTGAAATAGGTGTGGCTTATCAGTGTGAAATTACTGTACTTTTATATAATTTCGAATTTCTTTTCAAATTATGTTTTAGCTGTATTGCTAATAAATTATGCACTGTGATATCCATGGTAATTTTTAATAGTGAAACTCTTTTTATTGTGTTGAGAATCCAATGATATAATTGACTGCTATCTTCACTACTGGTTTTTAAATCAAGTTGGGAAATGAATGAAAGACTTCATGGGAGAATTGAACATCATTTCATGACCTAAAATGTGAACTTACATATTTTGAGTATATATTGAATCTTGAAAAAAATAAACTATGTTGGATACATAATTGCTGATAATGCTGTAATGAAAAGAAAACTCTCCTTGGTTCTGCCTAGTGAGTATGTCAAACCAAGGCAAGGATCCAGAAGTTGGATTTTGTTGAAGGATTTCACAATCTAAGAGGTGTGAAGTGTTTGAAGCAGGCTGGAACCAGACCCCTGATGGATCTACCTGCCTGGTTCCTGTAGGAGACAGCATGGCCCCAGGAGCTGGACCTGGACCAGGGGCTGGCAGTGCAACAGGCTGGGAGCTGGGCTTTTCCACAGCCTGAAACAGGACATAAGAGCAGTGGGGAATTAGAGAAGGACAACAGTGTGGTGTTATTGACCTTTCTGCTCAATCAGGGTTATTCTAAGTTAGAAAGCTTCCTCTCAGTGTTTTTTTTTTTTTTAATCACAAATTAAAATCTGAGTATAAACTACATGGGGACTGAGTATTCACAGGAGCTAGAAGACTGAACAGAAGACACATAAACCATGCAAACCAATGGAGAATTGCTCTTTTTGTGACTCCAGTTGGATGTGATACTAAGCTAAAGCTTTTTATTAGATGCATCTGTGAAATAACCATTCATGTCCTGAAAAGCTTTCTAGAATTCTGACAGAGGTGGAGAAATCACTTTCTTTTTCTACTTAAAATCTATTTTCACCTTACTGGTGCCAAATGCAGAAATAACTGCCACAGATGTCTTAAAAATTGTCCTCATGAGAGCAAAAAGGGATCTAGCCTATGTGTCTTCCTGATTAGGATGAAAGAAGGAGTTTTGGTTTTAATTTGTGTTTACATGCTTTGCCTTCAAGAGAAGATGTATAGAAGCATGGAGAGCAAAAGCAAAAAATCTCTCTGGGGTTTGGAGTCATTGCAAGGCTGAAGTCTTACTGCATTGTCCTCCTCACCCTATCTCTGCAGTTTCAGATTGTGTAAAATAATTGTAATGGGAAACACAGCCAAATGCTTTCACAGTTTTGTATAATAATTGAATATGGAAAGGGGATTCTGAATTTTGGTTCAAACATGCTCAGAGCAGGTCTTATTGAATCAAGTTTCTCACATCCAAGTCCACTCAATTCTTAAACAGTTTAAGGGTACTCCAAAGCTACTCTGGGGAGATTGGGCAAATTGCTCTTTCACTCTCTGTAGTAATATAGCATTATTTACTGTAAATGATTCAACTTAGATCTGTTGCTGCTTATTCTATCTCTGTGTAAAAAAAAAAAAAATAAAAAACAAGAAAAACAAACAAACAAACAAAACCCCCCCCAAATTAGAAAAGCTTTAAGAAAACCAGAGAATATATAGCTTTAAAAATAAAGCTATAATTGAGCAAAGAAATGTAATTAAACCTGCATGTGCCTGTGCAAGCTGTTTTGCTACCTTAACACAGTTGGTGTGGGGACAAAGTAAATTCCAGGTCCGTGCAGCCAGGTCCGTGTCTGCTGTTACTGGGAAAAGAAATGAGGAGAGCAGGCTGAGAACACACATAGGTAAAAGAATTCTTAACATCAACACAGACTTTCTGTAGCTCTGTGCCCATTAACACCCTGACCACCAGCAAGAGCTTAGTTTGATTGGAGCTTTGTTTTTCTTACAGAGATGGTCTTTTGGTGCCTTCTGAATTTCCCCAAGTCAGAGATACATGGAACGAGCGAAGGGCAGTTAATACATTGCAAAGCTATCAGGCTTTTTGAGGGCTCATTAAAAATAAATTTAAAAAAAATGTAGATACTGATAAGTCAAAATTCACTTTGCACTCACTTTATAGTGTAACACCTGATAACTTGATGATGCCAGCTAGATTTAATTAATGTTGGGCCTTTGTTCAAAGGCATAAAATTGGTAAGCTAGAAGAATAACTTCCTTTAACAGTTAACAAGAATGTGCACTTCTGCAAAAATGCTTTATAGCAATAATGATTATGGTTTGGGTTTTTTTTTATTTTAAAATTGCCTATGAAGTATATTTCCTAATTACTTTTAAGTATTTAAAATATGCATACAAAGGAATTAGCTTTTCTAGAGCAATAATTTCAAAGCAATCAAATTGTTTCCTGCAAATTACCCAACAAAAAATGCTATTGCATTTAATTGACTGGATTTTTTTTTTTTACAACTTGCAACATAAAAATTCTTTTCCTAGATGTAAGTTGCTTAGATGCTGGTGTAATTCTTTTCTGAGGACAAAGACTCCTAACACAATGTATATAAAGGCAAAATAAGTGATGAGGGACTACTGCCAGAATATCTTTCAGGAATGAAAATCCAAATGGCATTTGGTAACTGCTCCTTAGCTGGGGAGTAAGGTATGTCCTTCCTTTGGCTTGCAGGCAATTCTCACCTAGGGCAAAGCAAATTTAGCTAAACACAGCATGTTGTGCCATCCTTTTTCCAAGGTGAGTTCTAGGACTGCAGTCCTAGACACGCCAGCCCTGCAGTGTACCCTGTGTCTCCAGTCCCTCTGCACAGGGGTAACATTCCTCACAAGTGTGAGCAGTGGATGAGGACGAGTGGACTCTCACCCATTCTGGAAATCTGTGTCTCCAGGAGCAGCAGGGCCATTGATGTTAAATGCTGAGGAAGAGTAATTCTTGGTGCTTTTAACTTTTATATGAACATACATAATTATTTATGTAAAATACATAGATACATAACTTTTTAGAAACTCTTCAGACATTCTCACTGTGACAAAAAATATCTTAAGATAACATTTCTGTAGAGTGTTCTATACATAAGAATTTTAAGCGTTTATAGGATACCACATCACACACAGCTGATGAGAAATAAAAATAATATGACTGCCAGAACTAAAATAAAACCCCAAACTTGTTTGATATATCAACTGCATTAGCTTTTAAAATAATTTTAGGTTAACTCTGCCCTGGTTTGGGGATAACTTCCTAATGAATACTTGTAAGATAAAGCAGAGATGATGAGAAGCCAGCTGGAGAGGTAGTTCTTCTAGGAGTCAAGTAGAGTATTAAGAGCAAAGCATACATCACTTAGAAGGCCATTCCTTAGCTGTAATAGAAGACTAGCAAAAAAGAAGTATTTTAAATGATCAGAGACTTTTTAAAACTAAAGAAGATGGGCAATGTGACAGGTATTTTCAGGGAAAAAGTTAAATATGTAATTACCTCTGTTATTTGTGAGTCAATTTCGAATTAGACATCTTACACATTGTACCCTCCTTTCTATTGCTTTTTTTAGTGATCCATTTCTCACAAAAATACTTTTTTTTTTCATGTCAGCTGGAACTAGGGAGATAAATGCTGTCAGGTTAAGATATTTACTTCTGCAAGACGTGAATAAATGTAAAGTGGCATGGTCTGTGTAAGAGAGAAAACCAGAACAGAATGGATTGCACAAGATCTCTCTCAAGGGAAAGAAAGACAGTTTTTGTGCTACCTTGGATGTGTACAGGGGCACAGCAGCTGGGTGTGTGTACAATCTTAAGCAGAAGGTAAAAAAGATACTTTGCTGTCCCTTAGTAGCCATGTAAGTTAACTGGATTTGCTTCTCATCTGCTGTGCACAGTTCCCACAGCTCAGCTGATCTGTCATGTGCTGTTAAAGCAGTAAATTATTTATGTACCTAAACCTTCAGGCAAAGTCGTGTGCAAAGAAATAAATCTACCCAAGTTAGATTTAATTTAAAAATAATGTAAAGGTCTTGAGTTCTTAGTATAGACCAGCTGATTTTGAGGCTGAGGATCTAGAAAGCATAACAAGAACATAGTCACAGACTATTAAAATTATCCTGTAGACTATTTTGTAGTGTTGCAGAACTGTGACTTGCATTTGATTTTAATTTCATTGCATGCCAGTAATTACACTGTGCTTTCCAAAAAGATTTGTAAAGAAAAGAAAAAGTACTCTTTGATACTAATAACATATTAAGATACTTGGATACTAAGTTTTTATAGATGTAGACCTTGTTTAATATTCATTAGTGTGTTGTGGGACAGATGCCTCTGCATTGCAAGGATAAAACAAATTATTTCCAGTTGAAATGGCACAGTACTCAAATAACTTTTAGAAAATTCATTACCATGAGAATAAATGCAGAATGTTCACTAAGAGAAAAAGATATGATTGAGCTCCTTATCTTACCTGTTGGGGTATATGTATAGGGCAGATGACTTCCAGACTTCTGTGGCAGCTCCACAATTCTTTTTTCTGAGTCTTACATGTTACTTCAGAATTTGAGAATATATATAAAAAGGAGAGTTACCCCATTTTATTATTTTTTTCCAACTACCACAAGAGCATTGTCAAAGTAAGTTCAAAGTAATGGTTCTATTACTTTTTCTCTTCCTGGAAAATATTTCTATCAGTGCATCACACAGCAATTGAACATCGCCTTTTCCCCAGGCTGAAAATTCCATCTATTGCATATATACGTGTGTGTGTGTATAGATATATAGATATATAAATATATATATTCAATTTTTTTTTCATCCTGTCCTAGGAAGATCAGTTTAGCAAACATACTACTTCTGGGAAAACAAAAAAGATGAGCTAAAAATGAACTAGAAACAAAAGAAATAAAAACCTTTCTGCCTTTCAAAGATTTCAAAATCAATTATATAGACAATATCTAGTTTTTTTAAAGGAAAAAAATAAAAGCTTTTGTTTGTTGGCACAGTGGCTGGATAAAGTTGCTTTTGCACAGATATATTCGGGAAATTACCTGATTATCTTGTGCAAATAGAAGTTCTTCCACAGCTAGATAGTGTACACATACATGAAATCTAAAAATTTTATTAAAAAATTGTCATATAAACTTTAAAAATAATTGTTGTCATTCAGTTATTAAAATAACTATTTTTTTAACTGAGAGAGAGAGAACAATTTCTTACTTAAATTATCTGGTTTCTTATATTTTATGTTTTAATACTGTTACACATTTTTTCTGATCTCTATTCTTGAGGGAGTTTTCAGTGTACTGTACAGTTTGATTCTTGAAATTTGGAAACAGTAGCCACTAATGTGATCTTAAAGATTAATATTATTATTAATTATTAATATATAATATTAAGATTAAATTAAAGATTAACATCCTCCACACTATTCTCCATTTCTTTTGCACATTTTGTACATCTTGTTTGATTTTATGGCAAGATATGAGTATTGAATTAGGATAATCAGTGAACTTTTTCCGGGTATTTTGAACCACTAGATATTCTTTGGATACTTTATTTTTCTTCCAATTCTGAAATAATCAACTTCAAAAATATTTATTATTAACCTTATAATTCACCTTCTATTTCTCTGCCTTTAAAATTCTCTGTGATAGTCTTCTCTTGAGTAATTAGAAATAGAAGTAAACAGAAACAGAGATGAAGAACTGTTGTTTACAACTTCCTAGATTTGTCTTTTGGTCGTTTAATATATAACCATTTGAAATCCATTTTTTTCAAAGACTGTATATTCACAGCCATATTTTTCCAGTGGTAGCATAATTTTCTAAGAGCCTTCTCATTAGTGTTCCAGATAACTTTTGTTTACTGCTATTCCCAAGTACAGTAGTGTGTCTTCAGAATTTGTGTTTACTGAATTCTGCTGAGTTTCCCTATTTAAGCATTTTACCCATTCTTTGTTTATTGCCAGCACTCTGTTTCCATTCTGCTCAAAACTAAATCCATCTCCTCTGCATTAAAAAGGAGAGTGAAAAGCTGTTACCAGCTGGTCTGGAATGTAGAAAATGGAGAAATATCTGCAGACCCATCGTATTTATGGGGTGACTCATCTAAACGAGTCTGAGAAACCTTTGCAATAGAGCACCACTAAAGTGATGTACACAGTTCATTCCACACAGTGATCTGGCTAATGATTTTATAAAAAACAATTAAACCCCACCCTGCTGTCAGCCTTTTAAAAAGCAGCTCAGTGTTACTCCGACATTCTTCAGAAAATTATCAAGTTGACTTTTCACAGAATGCATATGCTAAAATATAAACTGAATAATTGCCAATGCATGTCTAGTTCTATTTAAATAATAAAACATATTATATTTAATTTGATAATTTTGCAAAGGAGAATTTTTTTTAAGCAAAAGCAAAAAATGCCACTTTTCTAGATAGAAGCTGCTATTTTGTTGGAGAAAATCTGGGATGTGCCCACAAACTGCTGTCATTAGAACCTGAGAAGAAAAAGAAAGAAAATTATTTCACTACCATCTAATCAGTGTGTCTAATAGATCAAAGAGACATACAGCATCCTTGATGTAATTTCTTTCTCAGCTGCATGAATCCATTGGATTTATTTGCATTTTCCTTCATATTGTAAGATATATACAACTCAGGAACAATTAGTAATAAAAAAACATTAAGTAGCAGAAATTAATCTCCTCAATGTTTTTTGGAGGGTTTTTTTTTATTTGCCTGGAGGGTTGATATTATGGCTTTAGAGCAATTACTATTTATCATCTCTTGGTTTACGGGAAAGAATTAGAGTTATTAGCTATTAAATTATCCATGAAAATTTGACACTATACTAGACCAAACAAACCCTGGGGCTTGCTGATTTTCTCAGTATGAAACATCTGTGACTTCAGCTAGAGAGAACTTAACATTGTCTAATTAGATTTCTAAGATTTATAAGGCTCAAATGCTCTATTATTAGAAACCTGAAAAGTAGGGCAAAAGTTGAAACTAGCATTTGCTGAAGATTATTTAAAAGCATTTTTAACAGCACAGTGTGTCGCTAAATACTACTAGCTTGTAATTGGTGAAGATTACTAGATAATGTATTATAGTCAGTAACAACAGGAGTCCAGGAAAAAAATGTGCTCCCTACAATTGTAAATAAGTCTCACCTTTTGACTACAGTTGTTTAAAATACTTCATTTAAAATGCTGCACTAATTATATGCATTTCCTTATATTCCACTTTAAATATAGTTCATATTCTCTTGTGGTCTTCTTAGGCAAAAAATAGTGTGCATATTTTCCATTCTGCAATATTATCACTCATGGACAGTGAGAGATAATAATCAGTCATCAGCATAGAAGAGTGGGTTTTTATTGGCTCTGATTCCAAGGCTGACAGTGAATTAGCCACTATCTCTTTCTTTGGAGTCAATATGGCTTCTTAACATGGTAATTAGATATTTCATTCTATCTTCAAGTATTAGATCTAAAAATGGTTCAGAAATTTCAATCTGTTAAAATAAAAATAGCATTATAGTATAATCATTGTTGCTATATTCAAATATAAGAGAACATTATTATTTTTTCTAAGAACTTGGAAATTAGGAGGGGAAGGAATCAGAATTGTCACTCACTCTTATTTTGTACCTTTTGAATTTGAATTAGAGCAATCCTTAGTTACTGGATCCCTTTCTTACTGAATACACAAAGTAAATACTGCTTCGATAATAAGCAGCTTTTCAATATTTTCTCTTATTCTAACTGTTCATTGCTTTGTCCCATATATTATTTACTCTGTTCTATTCAGTTCCTGCTGTAAAGAAGAAATGATTAATTTCCTCAAGTATTCTTCAGCAGCGTGCATCAATATACTATCTGAGTTTTTCACAAACGTTAATTAATCTTCATTACATCCTTCTGAAGGAGGGGTGGAATTAACCCCAATTTGTAGAAAGGAAATGGAATTACTGAGAGTGAAAGGTCACAGATGTCCATAATGTGAGTAATATTTACTGCTTAGTTTCTGAGTCCTGAATGTTACATAAGGCTTTATTTATGGAAAATTTCTATTCATTTCCATTTTGTTTGTAAGAAAGAAACATTTCTGCTACTGGGTTCCCTTCACTACATCAGGTAATAGTAATAAAAAATTTAAAAGACAGCAGTAATAATTAAGCATGAGAAATCTGTTTTTCTCGGTTGGTGAAGTCAGGAAGAAAAAACTGTTTCTGTAGGATAGAATTCAAGAGTGTGAGCCAGGAAGCCATATTTTTCTTCCTTCTTCTTTCTGTTTTGTTTGTTTGTTTGTTTGTTTTTCTCTTTCTTTTTGTTTGTTGTATTTTATATATCATATTGTTTCCATTTCTATCACAAGTCAGAGTTTTCTATGTGACTACATTGAACACTTCCTTCATTACTGTGCTTTGATTCCATGGAAAATCTACTCAGTGTCCTGGAAAAATTTAATCATTTAAGAAAAAGTGTATGTGATCTTGTATTTAAGATATTCTGTCTCAGCAGTGTAGGTTAGTTAATTTTGTGCTGGAAACCAGAAACTCAGCTTGAGTGCTTGACTTTGTGATTTCAATGATATCAGTTATTTTTACTGGTGATTTCTTTGTGTTCCTTCCTTGACTTGGGGAAGTATGGGGAAAGGCAAACTATAAAAGGCACAACAACTCCCAAAAAGGACTATTTTTTCTTTATAAACAATATAT
The DNA here is from genome assembly GCA_009812075.1 of Sialia sialis. Classification (NCBI taxonomy): domain Eukaryota; kingdom Metazoa; phylum Chordata; class Aves; order Passeriformes; family Turdidae; genus Sialia; species Sialia sialis. The sequence continues at coordinate 7,253,543 of VRYO01002355.1, forward strand.
TTCATCACCTTTGGGGTAAACTTAAGATTCACAATCCCCTAATATCAGAATTTTGCAGTGGGTGTAACGGGGAAAGACAAAGCTGGAAGAAGAGTCATTAGTAAAGCTAGATGATTTCCTCCTATCTAGGGGGATTCTGTCTTTGTACTTTTTGGGTGTGGAATGATTTTTGAAAGGTCTGAAAACACAGCATGTTTTGATGTTAAATTAATATTTAAGATTTTAAATATTTAGATTTGTTAAATTAAATAGTTCTATCTATGAACATTATTTTTATAAAAGCATGGGACATATATAAATTCTGTAAGAATTTTACAGTCCAGACAAGTTGCGTATAAATTAGTTCACATGTAAAACCTTTGCACAGAAGTTGCCTGCTGAGTTAAAGTTCTTGATTCAAAGCTTAGAGGTCCTAAATTAAGTAACATTTTTTGAAATAGGCACCATGTCATGTTTATGCCTCATTTTTCTCTGGGAAGATTTTTAAGCCTTCATGACTGAATATTTCCAGAAATTTTAGCTTAAATAAAGCCTTGGCTATATGATCTTTTCATACAGAATGAATTATGATAATAAAGCTTAAGGGAATTGAAGGGACAGCCTTGCTAGAGGGAATTACTGTGTGATTTTGATGTTAGGTGGTAATTCTGGGTTTGTTTATTATTACAGTAATGAATACTGAAAAATATTACAGAAGTTGTGCAGTTTACCACATCGTGAGGCTTTCATGCTGATTTTCAAGGTAGAGTTCAGCAGATTACCTTCTAAAATATAACCCCGTTGCTTAAAACTAAGCTTTTTTACTTCAAAAACACTTTTGCCAAGGAACACTTCCTAAATAGATAGTAATGCATCATTCAGAGCGTATGTACCTGTAGAACTTTGTATGTGCCTCCATCAGTTGAAATAAGCCACATTGTTTGAGCTAAACTGCACTGCAGTGCGGTGGCCTTTGACACTTGGGTCACATTTTAGTGCATGAGTATCTTTTTGACTATGTTAGAGGGTACTTGAGAGTGTGAAACACTCAGACTTGTATTTTCCATCTGGAATTCTGATTCTCATGAAGTTTGTAGGCTTGCAAATGGGAAATAGCAAATATAGATGGTGTCATTTGCCTTAAAATCTCACACTAACAACTTTCAGCTATCAGGATTTTGTGATACTTATATGATTTGACAACAAGTAAGTAAGGATGTCCTAATCTTTCCATTACAAAGCCATTTGCATATTAATTATAATGGTCCATGATTACATATTTGTACATGTTTTGCTATTACCTTTTAGATTTATATACAAACATCTAAATTACTTCATTGTTCTCCCTTTTTAGTGTGATATAAAGTGGCAGAGTTTAACATCATTTCAAAATCCTGTTGCGAGATCATAGTGAAGAGTGGTCCGTTCTGGGAGGGGAGGTTTTGAATGGAAGCAGTATTTTTTTTTTGTATTCATAAAAAAATTAAAGGCATAAGTGCTAGAGCTCTTCGACATTGTCACTTTTATGTTCAATCTTTATATATATCCACTTTATAGCAGAAAATATGGCCAAAGGTGACTCTGTGTGTTTGTCTGCACAACTGTCTCATTTGCTCACAGACCTCTAATGTGTTACTATACAGCAGTGCTGAGCCTCATGTCTGATTTCCCAAAATTTAGTGTCAAATCTCCTACCATACAAAAGATGCTAGTTATGCTTCAGTTGGAGCCCTTGAAGAGATGAAGCAATATTTACATTGCATATAGATCTTATAAGTGATAAATTAAATGAACAGGTGATGCTCTCAGCTTGCTGACTGCAACAGGATATGAACAGATGTAATAAATTCAAGATAATATTAAGTTTTTAAGTTTCGCTTTATGAATATGTTTGAAGAAAATCTATCATCTAAAGCATAGTTACTTGCAGGTATGATTTAAAAGCTATTGTTTTGCATGATTCCTAGAAAATAATCAAAACATTATTTTTAAATTATTTAGTATAGCCTAATGCACTTAATCCATGTATCCCTTTTACGAAGTGTTAGTTAAACTCTTGATTTTTAAATTGCATTATCAAATTTAATTTTAGGAGTAACTAATGTTTAGTTTGATTATAACTGCTAAATTTGTAGTATCTGGATGCTGCCACCTTCAGGCACAGAGGAGGGCAATAGAAAGTGAAAACCAGATCCTGAACTCCAATTAAAGCTGAACTTCTGTTATTCATACTAGGGAATACCCTCCCTCCGCAGCTGCTTCAGCAAGATCTCTAGATTCCCAGCTCATTTACAGAGTGTCTTGAACAAACATGTTTTCAGGCATTTGCTTAACAGAAGTTTGTAAGAAGATTTTGTTTACTTAGGGAAAAGCCACAGCATTTTTTTTATCCATAATTAAACTCTTTCTGAACTTTGCAGGGTGGGCATGCTTGATTATAAAGATCTCCTAGTAAAAAAGCAATAGAAAAGTGTACATGAAAAGGAATCAAGATTCTACAAGTTCAGATTTTGTCTGTTTTACTATTCAGAAACATACTAGAACAGATGTCCCCTCAGGGAATAACAAAAGTCAATATTGTCAAATATCCTGTTTCTGGCAGTAACCAGTAACACTTCTCTAATGAAGAGGGAAATTTCATAATGATATGTTGCTAGAAAACTACCCTATTAGAAAATGTTTGAGATTCAGGAGCCAGAATTTATACCCTGAATAGATATTTCTTACATGGATTTGTCTAGTTGCTTTCAAAAATCATATACCTTTCCAGCTGCTCAGGTTTTTCCAGCACATTCTGTACTTTGGCTCCTCCTTAAAAACCCTCATTTCTTCATTGTTGAAGTTTTTCATCTCAGAACTCAATGCAACACAGCTGGAACAGCATTTGTGTGATTTTATGTGGAAGTGTAACAATTTTCTTTAATTTTCTATTTCTTTCTTGATTTTTTTTAATTTTTTTTTTCCGAGAATTGAGAAATGTACAAAAACAATCTGTAAAGACCTGAAGATCTCAAGCTGGGCTAGTATTAATCAATGGATAGTTAAGGTTGAGTTTGACTCTTTTCCTCTGCTTAAGTTTCTCTGCATTAAATTGTATTTTCCATTGTATTGTTTCCATAACAGATAGTACTTGTTACTATGATCCTGCATAACTTCATGTCATCACAGACTTGTCACCTTACTAGTCACTTCCTGGGTAATTTGTGGTGTGAATCTCTTGAGCAGTATAGGTCTTACTCCTTACTCTTGTGCAACTTTATTAGTGATACTCTTCTCTGTGGTAGTTCACCATTACTCCATACTTTCTCTTACCATACTTTCATAAAATTACTGTTCCACTTGAGAGAATTTTTTTCTCTAAGCAACAGCCTATCCTGATTTTTCTTCTCTAAGTAAACCAGATGGGATGGATCCTATGGCTTGTTCATTCCTTAGAAAAAATCCAGTCAATCTTCTAGGCATTCCTTGCCTTTCAAAAGCTGACTCTTGTCCATAACATCTTTATCTGTGTGCCTTTTAATACTTTTCTTCAGAGTAATTTGCACTAATTGTTTGGTACAAATGTCATCCTAATGGTTTGAAGTTTCCTAGGTCTACCTTGGAGTTCTGCTAAAAATTCTCACAGTTAATTATTCTCAAAGCCTCTGGTATGGAAACGGTGTTAAGTGAAAGTTTACACTGTCATTATTCAATAAGATCTTTCATCTTTGAGTTCCTTTAGAACTTGGATAAATACTGTCTGTTCTAAGTGATTTACTGCTGATTCATGTATTTATTCTGTGATCTCTTCCATTGACCCTTAGCTCCACTTTTCTACTTTCTAAGTACTCTGTAAAAGGATTTGCCATATATGCAGCTCCCCAGCTTCTGGGTCAGCACAGATGCAAAAGATCCATTTGGCAGCTTGTGCTTTTTTGTACCTTAATCCTTTGTTAACCTTAAAGGCACTGTGATGAGCTTTCTGCTTCTGATGTGCTTTAACAAGGATTTATTTCTGGGTTTTGTGCTTTTGTACTTTTTCCACACATTTTTTAATGGCCTGTCGTATTTGCATTTCTTCACTGAAAGTGTGAGAACTTATGATCATCCTTTCCTAACTCAGACACAGCTTCACTTTTTCTTCTGATTCTTCATTGACATTTTTATCCTTACTCTTTAGTCACATTGGTTTTATTTTGGACCTTCCTTATTTCTTTGTGGCACTGTTACAGTTATTCTGAATCTTGAGAATTTTATTCTTGCACATTTTCTACAACACCTTTAAAAATGCAGCTTTTAAATTGTATTTTTTTCCTTATGAATAAGTCCTCACATTTTACTATAATGTTCTTTTTAAAAATCAAGTATAACCGTAATGATTTGATTATTATTGTTATTTACTTTGATTTTGTTCCTGCAAAGATATATTGAAGTGTGTGCATTATGATTACTGATAAAATGTATCTGTTCAATAATGACATCCTCTTCTGCCTTAGCTGTACACCATGCTTCCCAGTACTAATGTCCCAATGGTTGTCATCCTTCCCCCAGTTTCTGATCTGATTATTCTATCAATAGCCTTGTAAAAGAACAACTATTCTCTTGTCATAATTTGATTTCTGAAACTTCACATGTATCATTGCCTCACTCTCTGTTGCAAGAAGGTGCTTCAGAGTCAAAGACAAATCCTCATAGAGGTAGAGTCAATGCTCATTTATTGAAAGTCTGAGGGTTACATTTATAATGCAAAGCAGGGTTCAGCGCACTTCTTGCTCATATATGATTGGCCTAAGGATATTGTCCACACGATTACAGTAATTGGCAGTAATTGGCTTCTGGATATAGCTCAAGAGACTAGATACTAAGATGCTAAAGTTAGATGGCGTTGGTTTTTTGGCTCATGCATCGCAACACCTGCAAGCCTCCCTTGGAACGTCCTCTTCCCACGTCCCTTTATCAATCGTGACAAGGACAATGTCCAATACTCCCTTTCCTTAGTCACAGCTGCTCTCATTAGCTGTGTCTCCTCCTGTCACATAGCCCATGTCCTCTGCCAGGTAATCCATGTTAGGCATACAGGCCCTGTACAGAACTTCATAACCTGTCCCTTCAAATATTTTCCCCATAACTCTCCTCTGTTTCACTTGTCAATGTATTCTGACAATTCTCTGTTGCTACTTGATTGAATATTTCCAGCATCTGTCCTAAACTTCACTTTAAGATATAGAATATTTTTACTTTGTGATTTGATGTGGAGTACATCATGAGTACAACAAATTTCTGCACATCTGGGTTGAAGGCTTTCTAAAATATACATTGACATTCCTCTTTTTTAACTTTAAAATCTTGATGGACACTCTTGATATGAAAATGCAGCAATTTGCATTTCACAGTAACTGAAGAGAAGTCTGACCTTCCTATGTGAGCTTCGTCCTTTCCTGACTCCTTTCTGATAATCTTTATACCTTTTTCACTGTATGAATCAAAAATACATTTCTACTTTTTATCCTCAATAACGTTTTATTCTTTTTTTCTGCATTCTAGGAGAAGTTTCCGGAATCCTAGCACAGAGAACCTCTTTTTTAGCCTTCTATGCAGCTTGGCTTAATTCTACTTTTGTAGCTTCTGGTTTGTTTTTTCCTGTAATGCAGAACCATGGACCATGACTGTGATTTTCTACAAACCCATTTAGACACACTGTGTAGTCCTTTTTTTTGATGCTCACAACCATGTCACTGTGCATTTCTTTGAGAGATTACAAACTAACCTAGACTTGTAAAAGCAGGATTATTCACCCTTGTAACCAGCCACCCCTTTTTCCATGGGTTGCCTAGCTCAAGGCTCTCCTTTTTTCAAGGCACACATGGTAACATTTGAGGAAAACCTGCCACCATTTCCTCTTCCACCAGAGAGACATTTCCATGTCACAAGACAGCGGCTCCTGATTTGGAAATGGGACTTTTCCACAGTACTTTGGAAAGATTCCTTTATTCCTAGTATTATGTCTGTGTTTCTTTTGCTTCGTGTAGGTGGGAAGGTGATTGCTTTGTCTTGCCGTCGAGGTAATCCATTACCTTTAACATTTTGTCCCTTTGGTCTCACCCCCAGCTGAACTTGCAGCACAGTCAATTCTTTCCCTCTCTTTGCTGACCCATCCAGTTCAAGGGCTTTGCTCACCTTCTTTGCAGAACTACGCAGAGCCTCATGTGAGACTGTGATGAAGGGGTCTGGAAAAAAAAGTGAGATATTCTTTTAGACTGCCTAAAATATACTTCTGAAACTTCTTTTTCTTCTCAGGCACATAAAAAAATTTGGAGAAAACCAGAGTGTAAATTGACACGTTATATTGGGGTTCATGAAAGAGAAGTGAGAAAATGACTCCTTTTGAACCTAGTTTTATGCCTTTTTTATCTTCTACAAATGATTGCAAAAATGCTAAAAAACAAGAGATGAAGGTATGAAGAGAGTAAGTAAATAAATAAGTGTATGATCCAATTGTTAAAATTAGCCAATTTCTGACATTTAAAATTCCTTTTATCTTGTCTGGCCTTGGGCTTCTGCTGCAGAGGCATTTCAAAATGCAGTTGCTAAAGTTAGATACTGTTGACATGAAAACACCTTTAGACTTAGCAGTTCTAACAACATCCCATCCATTTTCTCATACTTTAAATATTTCAAGCTTTTGCTTCATAAGCCCTCTTCAGGGCTTGTGTCATCTGTACTGTTGGGATATTTTCCTTAATCCAAGTTTATCAACAGTTTTTCATCTTTTTTGATGTCATTCTCAGTTGTTTCATCTCCCTATGATAAAGTTCAGACTTAGGTAAATACAGTAATTTCACGACTATAAGGCACACCCTTTTGACTAGAATTTTGATCGAAACCCGGAAGTGCACCTTATAGTCCGGTGCACCTTATAGTTGTGAAATTACTGAACTTATGGTAAACACTTGATGTATGATTGCAAGAAAAAGCAAAGAAACAAATGCTGAACTGAATGATAGATGTAGAATTTATGCAGTCTAATGCTGGATCACACTTTTCTAGACTTTCTCCATCTCAGTTTTTAGGAGATGTAAAAAGATTAAGAAAGTGATAAAAGCTTGGAGCATGATGATTATAATTTTATAAACTTCAGACTGTTTCTTCCAATGTTTATACAACAACTTGTAACACTATGATGGCAGTTGGCAAGTTGTGAGAAAAATTGCTGGTGATGTAAGAAAAACATGCACCTTAAACTTGTATTACATTTTCTCATCTTTGGCTGCCATACATGATTTATTTGTTCAACTGCACTGTGCTGCTGTCTTTCACATTTTAAAATAGGGAGTTTTCTTTGGGGTGTACCCACAAAACAAAGTTTTAAGGATCAATGATGTTAAGCTAAACTTAATAAATATTAAAGGTCATTATTTTTCTCTGTTTTGTTATTACCCACCATTATTTCAACAGTACTGTTAAATAATAATAAACAGTGTGTTCTACATAAACAGATGTCTTCAATTCTTTTAATTTAGATTAGCTGAATTAAGGAGATGGTTTTTCTCGCTTTGCATGTCATAGTATTGCTGAATGGGTTTTGTCTTGCTTTCACCTTTTGCTTTTGTGTATTCATTCTATATATATAATCCTTATGGAGAAAGTTGATAAATTGGTTGTTAACACAAAATCATTTGTGAAGTTGAATAAGGTTAGATACAGGTCTCTTCAACACGTAGGAAGAATTTAATTAAAATGAAATTAAATTCTAAATTAAACTCAAGTAATAAATGGATGTTATCCAATATAGTAAGCTATTCTTAGAAGAAATGAACACTGTCCAGTAAACTGATTTTAGGTCTTGAGGCAAGGTTTTCTTAAAAATAATTGCACGACTGTCAAATAAAAAAAAATCCTAAGTTTTGGAGTTTTTTAGATGTCTTTTTTTTTCAGCAGTGTAAAATTCCACTATATATAAAAACTAAATTCTTCTCAGAAATTCTTAGAGAGTGACAAAATTTATTATTTCTTGAAGGAGATGAGATTAAATATAGTAGATATAAAGAAAAAAGCATGGTACATAGAAGTGGGCAGCTAACTCTGCAATCCATTTACAGCGTAAATGCTTCTTCCAAACATCCAAATTTTATTTATTTCCAGCCATGTTATTTTTTTAGAACAAGCTAATAGTCAAAAAGCTATGAAGTATGAAGAGCAAGTAATATATTACATATGTTTTACATATGAATCCTCTTAGTGTTAGAATGTTGAGGCAAAAGAGAAGCTGAATTCTAACACTGCTAGAAGTAATGTAGAAAAGAGTAGCTGTATCATTTCATGGTAGAAAAATATTAAATTCTTACACTTTTCCTGGGAATTTATTGGAAATTAGGGAATCAAGGTGGGAAAATAATGCAGTTTCTAGAGCTTGTGTTTTCCAAGAAGTTAGAGTACTTTGCTGAAGGGCTGCAAATACATTTATCTCTTCCAGCCTGGAAGTACTAAAATTACTACATGCTATCTTTGTTCTGCAAGCAAAGACTTATTTACACAGCCTTATTTTATCGTTCAGAAGGGAGTGGAAATATCATTGAAAAGAAAAAACCACTATGCGTTTGAGGTTATTATCATCAGTGTGCTTCAGTTCAGACTGTGAAGTGGAATTTTGCAGCAGGTAGGATGTTCAGTGTAGATTTATTTGCTCTTAATGAAGTGGCATTTAAATTGCTAGTTTCTCTTGTTTGCTTTCTGGATAAATGATATTAGGACACACAGTGTCATGTTTGGCATGTTTTACCCATATTTTATTTTATGTAAAACATGTCATACTTACATCTTTACATTTGTACTCTAGGAATTGTACACAGAATATAATAAAACATCTTGCTGTAAACAACAGAAGGGATTTTAAAAACCCCCTCAAAATGGAAAATAAATTAAGTAGATTACATAAAACATTTTTCTTTACCTTTTGGGTCTTGAATGTTTTATATTGACTGAAAAAAATGGGTAGTCTTTCTCCTGTTAGCTGATATGTCAGGAACACATTCAACATTGTGAAAAATATTTTACTGCTTTGAATAACTAACAGTAAAAAATGTATGTGTGCTTTCCTAACTAGCCCTCTGCAGATTTTTTTCCTCTCTACATATAAATAAATATAAAATTTTGGGGATTTTAATAAGATGGTATTTTTTTATTGTGCCTTGAAGGATCAAAGTCAGGCTGTTAGACACCAAGATTATATGAATTCAAGTCAGGAACTTCCATATTCCATGCTTAATGTCCAAAAATCTTGAAAATTATATGAAACCATGAGGCCTTCTCTCTCAATAGACATAAATTCATTATTACAAATGTCTCTGACTAGTTAAACTAATGCTTATCAAATGAGGAAAGCAGACTGAAAATATTACAAAAATTATGCTATGTGTGTTTCTTCTTGTAAAAGGACCAGGGCATCCCATGGAAATCATAAGTCAAAGTCACAGTTCTCAAGCCTTACCACCTGCTAAACAAAGTGAAACAAAATAAAGTCAACATAAGTTGATGTGGATGCCTCCAGCCTACAAAAGACATTTTTAGGTAATGTCTTTCCTGCATTTTTTTCCCTCTATGATGTGACTAGAATTGTAAAACTTCAGGCTATTTCTGTTCCTCAAATAATGCATATTGTACATGTTATCTACTCAATTTAGAATATTTACCTAAGATTACATCAGAATTTAGATCAATCATCCAAAGACCAAACCTTGAACTGACAGTTTCACTGATCTCTTCACAGGAAGCTGTTTGATCAATTTTTTTCAGCTTCAAAGGATATCATGGTAGTTTATGATGGGAGTCAGTGAAACAAAACCAGTATACACTCAGATTTCTGTTCTACTAGAAAAACTACTTCTGGGATGTATATTTTGTACTAGTTTTCTTTGATCTGTGATAAATTATGTCAGCTGTATGTTTAAGGCCAAAAACTGAACCCTATTTTTTAATCTCTTTAGCAGTCTGAGCAAAAAAGGATACTAAGTACAGAATAGCCACATTTCAATTATATATGTCAAAACCAAAGCTGTGATTACCCTTTCAACTGAGAATTGATTTATGAAAAATTTCAGCACCTTCAAACTTTCTGACTTAATTGAAATTGGTGAACCTGATGTCTCTAGTTCTCTTTGTTGGTTGTTAGGTGTTTAAATGTATGGTTGTCTTTGGGTACCTTGTCCTAGTTTACAATTATAACATACTTTCCCTTACTCAGATCTATAACAAAGAAAGATTTTCCATTTAAAATCAAAGGAAGTGATATTTTTTTAAGAGAATGGTTTGCTGTAACATTAGATGTATTTCCATGCAAGTTCCGGGTGTGGACTTTCCACTGGTAAGTGGCAGTGCTGGAAGGAAATGAAAGCACACATGCATCTAAAGGGGATAAAAGAAAAATAAAATTTCTTTGAGCATTATTACTATATTTAATTCATTGTATTCACTGCTAAGTGGTGCAACTACTCCAGATTTCAAACACAAATCTTAAATGAAGATTGCTTAAAACCTACATACAAATACAGGCTGTAAAAGGAGTTCTGTAAAATATGAGAAAAGAAATACCTTGCAACCAGAATGAACCTTAAATGAACCTTCATTAAGAATATTAAACCAGCTCCTAATAGACACAGGTATTGATCTAATTACAGGAAGTGCATAGCTGAACAAAAAGGTCCGATAGAATAAATCCTTTCGTGTTGACACCAGGTTGGCACAGAATTTAGACAATAATAGAACCCTCAGTATCAGTATCTCTCATCAGTTCTCCCCACCCCCATCCCCAAATATTCTCAATAATGATCAAGTCGCCTGGAAAAGCTTTTCAGCATGCATATGGTAACACTGTGCTTTCATTGCAGAGTAATTTAGCAGGAAAAAAAAAGAAAGAGACTCTTACAGCTTGCCTTATGTTTTGAAGATAAGAAATACAATGTAGTGAGAGGAGATGCACATAAAACACATTTTTCTATCTACTCTAAGTATTAAAAAAAGATAGAATGTCTAAATTTTTTTTACCAGTTTAAAGCAGTGCAAAGCCATCCATTTCAGTGAAACCACACTGCCAAGGTGAGCTTTTGTCCAAATATCTTGTTAATCTCTCAGACAATATGCATTTTTTAATCTATCAGGCATTATAAGGACTTAAAGACCATAATATACTTATAATACTATACTTATAATACTACTTATAATATACTAGTAAACTCCTACTCATATTAATTGGTAACTCCCTGTATTCCTACAAGGTAGAAGTTTAAATAACACTGTTTTTTAACACTGCTGCTTTTGTCATAATAAGAAGATGAAATATTATATTACTGTTTTTCTTTTTTGGACTCTCACATTCCTATTTAGTTCTCCCATTTCATATCCAATTTCAAAAGAGTATTTGATTTTAAAAATGAGGTATACCTATTTTTAAAGCTTATCTGATAGGGTTGTAAATAAGATGTAGGTACTGGCACTGCAAAATACATACATTTTCTATACACACCTATCCATATGCGCCCATACATGTACAGTGTAGAATACCACATACAGGAGAGACAGACACATAAGTATTTTTGTGGAGTATGTACTGAACTCTGAAATTAGGTGAAAATTAAATCCAAAGGTTTTCAGGTGACACACAAAAAGAATTCCATGGTCTGTAAGTCCTATAAAATGCTTTCAAAGGCATTTTTTGTGATTCACAGCTTACAAGAGAAAGTAATTGTTGTGCTTGCTCCAAATATGTTTTGCTCAGAAAAATGTATTGTGAAAATCTTGAAATTTAATCAACACAAATAGAATAGGACACATGCTCACTTTTTTTTTACTCAAATCCCTGTTTGAACTCACAAATAGGAAATATAAAACACTGAGAAAGTGTATGATAATGGGCAGATCTTGTTGTCTCAAACCACCTACATTTCTGATTATTTATACCAAAAAGTTTCAAGGTCAAACGCTGTAACTGCATGTTCCAATTACATAACATACTTGTGCATGAATTATTTTTAACTTGGACTCCAGAATAAATTGTACAAAAAAGTCACATAGCAATTTACAGGAAAGACTTTATAATTAAGTTAAAAGAAAAACCAAACAAAACATAGAATTACTTCTTTGTTTTGTATGTTATGGTCCCAAGGCTATGTTTTCTCTGAAATACATTTTATATCTTCATTTTGCCACTGTTTTTTCAGCTTTTTGTAGGTATTGCCTCAAAGTTATATACGCTTAATGTTACTAGAATTCTTATCCAGATGTGGATGTAGATCTTCACAAATAAATGGCATTTTTGTTGCAATTTTTGGTAAGCATAAATTTCCCATCTTATATCTTTACTTCCTAGAGCTGATAGGGATCCTACCTACACAAGAATAATTCCGTCCACAGTAAGGCAATTCCAGCCTCAGGGAATATTTCATCACTTCAGCTTCTATCAAGAAAAGAGAAAGCTACAAAGTTCTATTTTTATGCATACTTTTGGTCATTCCACATTGCTGATGTATAATAGTAATGATAATTATGATAGCACATTAGCAATCATTTTAATTTATTCATAGCTAGACACTGCTATCCTCAAAGAAAACTTTCATGTCTAACGAACTCAGCTTGTTTACTCCCCCTTAGCAAACCTCATTTCAATCTCATTTGAAAGTTAAGAAAGTTCTTGCCATTATTTTAGGGAAAATGGGAAAACGTCTAAAATAAATATTAATAGTAGAATTCACTTGTATAAATATTGATTCTTCTGTCTTCTGTGCATTTCAGAATAAATAGTATCATATCTATAAAACAGTGTATAACATAAATGCATAACATTGAAGGATGATTCATTAACATGATTTAGGCCTGGAGTACGAAATCTACTAGTTTCATGTGTCTGTATATCCAATCTATAACTGTTTCATTTACAAATTAAACAGATTTTCTCTTCATATATAAAGATTTCCACTGAGTCTATTAACTGTAAAATTATGATTTCAACTAAAATATTGTTGCATAATTCTTCTCTTGTTTCTGTCAGATGAGTCAATGACCAACCTTTTTATCTTCTTGAGAAGTGCCTCCATTGATATGAAGTATGTGAGGTATTTTTATGGTTTATTAAATTGCAATAAAATGTTAAATATCCAAAATATAGCTTGTAGCTCATTAGGTGTCTGTGTTTTAAATAAAGCAATTCCATTTCCTTTGTAAAGCTTGATGTTTTAAGGAGCATTCTATTTCTTCCAGGAGTAAGCACACAACTACAACCAATATAAAAATATATTTTAAGATACCATTAACTGTGTGAGGTATCACTAATTGTGTATTTAAGACCATCAGCCACAAGAAAACTGTCAGTATAAGACTATCTTCTCTGTCTTCACAGACATCCAAACATATTGAATAACATGCAACATTATTTCCAAGGGGTTTTTCAATTTTTTTCTAAACTGTTAAAATTGTTTTGAGTCACCTCCCTGAGTGATGCTGGGTCAGTGCTAGTGCTGTAAATAGGTTATTTTTGCTATGTGTTGAAAAAAATGTAGTGGATCATCTACTTGATTCATAATTCACATAATTCATGAAAGGGGAGAAGGCAAGATTCAAATTTCCTTTCTGATTCTGATGGAGGTAGTGACCTTGGATAGGACCTTTGAAGGTTACTCATCTTTTAAGTGATTTGAACTTCCCTAAGGAACTAGAAAATGCAAAAGAAGGAACCTTTCAGTATCTCATTCAGAGGGATGCTAGTCAGTAGGACCTCTGATATCCCCAGCTACTTAAATGATGAGTAGGTTCTTTATGCAGCTCACCTTGTGGGTATTTACATTATAAGCAGAGCTTACCACTTAAACCCACCACTTCCTCTACATTAGAATTACAGAAACCTAGGATAATTTAGGAAAAAAAAGGAACTTTGGCTGAGGACTATTCAAAGCAGGGCCAATGACCATATTTTGTCAAGTGGCTCAAGATCTTCCCAGAAAATTTGAGTGTGTCCAAGAGTGGATGTGGCAAAGCCTCTCAGATACCCTATTCATTCCATGCTTAAGAACCCTTATGGACATGTTTTGTTTCCTTTTTTCTAGTCATATTTTCCTTTGGTCTTGAGCCGCAAAAATAGGACTCTGAATATTACTCTGAAGTTTTTTTCACTGAATTTTAAGTAAAGGTGATGAGAGTTGCTTTTCAAGTCTCATAAAACTCAGACCATTTTTTGTTACAAGCTGAATTCTTGCAGTATTTGCTTCTCAGATATTATCCTGTACTTGCTAGATGTTATTTGACATTCTTGATTGAAACTAAAAATATTCCCTATATTTTGGGCTGTTCTCACTAATCTTGTTTCAAATCTATGTTAACTATGGGACCCTCCACCCTTCATATAATAAAACAGACGCAGTTTTTACACTGATGATAAAATAAATTCAGAGAGCAAAGACATACAAATGTATGAGGGAAAAAATATATTAAAGAAATCACACATAAGTGTTATATTATTGCAGTCTATTCTAATAATTGTTATCTATAGATAAGTAACTTGTACATCAGACAGAAATACATTCTGAGAGAAATAATGGAGAGCAATGTAATTGTGAAAGATACAATTCATACACAGGAAAATTAAGATGAATCCATGTAAATGTTCTGGTTTTGATCCAGGAAGACATTTGTATTTCTTGTTTGGTTTTTACAGGTCTGTTTACTTATCAGAAATATTTTTGGCCAAGGCTGAGCCTTAAAGAGTTGTAAATTGGTATAAGCACTACTTTGTAGATCTAGGCTATTTCTTGCTTAGTTATTTATGGGTTTTCTAAGAAACAAGAGTAGTTGTTGGTTGCTATAAAGTTGTTTATTGCAGAAACACATCAGTCTTAAAGGCAATGTGTCCAGAATATTAAAGTATTAAAATATTAAAGTATTAAAGCTTTCTGGCATCGAGTCCCAAGCAGAAGGAGGAGCAGCAGCTCTCTGTTTTTTTGTTCTTTTTTTGTTCTTCTTTTTCTGTCTCTTCTTCTTTTTCCATGTGTCATGGTAGTGATGATGATGATGGTGGAGGATGCCTTTTCCACCCCAATGCAGGGGTTTTTTTATTTGTAAATCATCCAAGGAGCTAAAAACACAAACCTAAAACAGTACTTCTAAATTTATTAGAATCCTAGTTCTATAGTGCAAAAGCAGTGTTAATTCTTACACATTAGTTATGCATATAGTTCTATCTATTCACATAAATGGTTCTATCCATTTTATTTACAAAATATAAGCAATGTTCTTACTATGTTTTTATTATGTCTGGGGCTAAGTTCCTGAACTTTTAATGAGGCCTAAACTTTACACTAGATTCTGGAGCTTTTCTCTCTTAAGGGACTTAAAGCATATTCTTATTTAATTTTAAGACTTACACTTCTACTTCATATTTATTTGACTTAATAATATTTCTACGTATTTCAAACTAAAGCTTACATTTCTACTTCATATCTGTGTGGCTTAACATATTTTAATTTCTTTAAAAGCTTTAATTCAATCCCTGCATTCTTCTCTCTCTCTGATGGACTCAGAGAGCCTTCTGTTTTACACACTCCAACAATTTCTGTAACTCTGACAGTGGTTATTTTAGAAATTGATTTTCCTCTATTCTTGGTAACTCTGTGGCATTCTAGTTAGTGGCTCCTGAGTATTCCATAACACCTGAGGAGGTGTAGAGAGGAATATTCCTAGGCAGGGGAGATAAACTGACTTTTTAGAAAATGCTACCCAGACCCGTTTGTCTTGTCACACGTATAGTGCCTGGATGACTACAAAACCACTGAGCTTTAAAAATAAGAGAGATTAGACTATGCTGCCAAAGAAAGACAGAGACACTCTGAGAGATTAAAGTAAAATGCGAAGCTTTTCCTCATCTGAATTTGTAACATTTCAGTCATCTATCTTCCACATTCCACAGCACACTAACCACTAGGGAGAAGATTATACAGCACAATTTTGCATGATCTCCCTAATGTTCTGAATCTCTCTTATTGGAGAAAACAAGGATTTAGACTACAGCTCATGCAAATCAATCCAAGGGCAGGCTAAGTAGCGGGTTGTATTGGTTTAAGAACTACCCTGATTTTGGCCAAACAGATTTAAAAAGTATATATTGTATTGTCCTGATGTAAACGCTGGCATTCTGGAAAAAACATTTTTTTATTTTTAGAATCTATGCATAATTAACAATAAATAATAGAAACAGAAATACTTGTACAAGAAAATTAAAGAAGGAAAAAAAAAGTTAAGAACTATGATGAGTGATCAAATTGCCCTGCAAGTATGAAGCCTCTGTTCTAGTCTAACACAAGTAAAACCTAAGTATGACATTATGTTGTACAACAATGACGTTTATTTACAGTCCTCAGTGATTAAACTGTACTGTTTTGAAACTGTACAAAAGTGACTAATAAGGCAAGTATCTACAATAAAAAATTAAAGGAATTTTGCCAACCTGACATTCCTACTGCCTACACTACTCTTCAATAAAAGATGAGTTTAAAAAAAAACTTTCTAGGGCTCAGATTGCAGTGATATAATTCTCCGGATGAGAAGTTTCTGCAACAATTTTTGCTATCTTGACCTTTCCTACCTCTTGAAGAGAGGAAGTCTGTGCAAAGTTAGATGTTTCTGATGGGTTAGAGCTTCCATATAAAAACAAAATGCAAATTCATTAATTTTGTGACAGCAAGTTCAATATGATTTTTCTGTGTATGCTGAAAATTGCAATCAGCTGCCCTATAAACACTTGAGTCACTGCTGAATCTGTGTATTTTAATTCATTACAGATTATTCAGGAGTCCTTAAAACTATTCCTATTCTCCTTAGCTCATTACTAGCCTCAGTATCAGCCCCTACAAGACCTGATATAATTTGATGAACAGCAGGAACCTTGTGTGTATGCTTACATGAAATCGGATTATATGTATGAGATGTCATATGACAACAAGATAATAACATATTTGATATCTTAGATACTTTTTATGTACAACCCCCTGCCTTGAGTAGGGACAGGTTGCTTGAAGCCCCATCCAACCTGACACTTCCGATGACAAATCCACAACTTCTCTAGGCAGTCCTTGACTTCCTTTTCAAAAAATAATACACGCTCAAGCAAAGATTTTAATTGAAATGAGAAATGCAGATGAAGACTATAAACATATCTATGCCATGTGCTATGGATCATTCTCTCAAATTCCTTTGGAAAAAAGATAACTTTTGATCTGGAAGGAGGAGTTGTGTGTGCACTCATGTTGAATGGGAATCCTAGTGGATTTGTCTGGAAAAATAGGGAAAATATGGCATGTTTATTTTGTCTGAAAAGCTAAAATGGGAGAGGTGGCAGTGTTTTTTGGTTAAATTAGTTTGGTTTGAAATTGAAGAGGATGGGAGAAAAGGTTTTATTCCTTTATTTTTGCAAGGAAAGGTCAGAACTGAGCACCTCTGAGATAATGAGTGCTCTGCATACTCACCCTTTGTTTTTGTTATCCAGCTAATGTTTGCTCCTTTCCATACAGACACCTTTAGGGATGAAAATCTTCCAAATCAGGTTTATGCAAATGCATTTCATTAGTTTAGGACAATGGTTCGGATACTTTTATTTTACATTGTGTTTCGAGGTAATTAATTTTAAAACTTTTGGGAAATAACTTCAGACATTATCACTGTGTACATTGAAATCAGAAGAGTTTCTTTTAATTATTATTTTTATTTTTAATATCCCTCATAGTAGCATTTGACTATTGTGAAAAAATCCAAGAGATTTTTTTTCCAACTCTTATCTACAGGTAGAACCTGATAGCAAGTATTAGACTGTCAGCACATCTCTAAATTTACTTTGATGCAGGCTGGCAGAAGCAAAAGGTGCAGAAAAACTAATCTTTCCAATAACATATGTCTTCTAGAAAGAGACAGGACTGTATGTATTAAAAATAGCTCCACTGAAGGAAAAAATATATTGACTAGGATTTTCTTATCTGATATTTACTTTTATGTACTGGCAGCCTACCTTCTTTCTCTCTTCTCTTCTCCCATGAGGAATAAAAAGAGGCCTGTGCTT
This sequence comes from Sialia sialis, assembly GCA_009812075.1. Taxonomy (NCBI): domain Eukaryota; kingdom Metazoa; phylum Chordata; class Aves; order Passeriformes; family Turdidae; genus Sialia; species Sialia sialis. The sequence goes on from VRYO01002355.1 coordinate 7,271,589, forward strand.
CTAGTAGATCCCCTTTTATATTTTATTAATAGTATGATATTTTGAAAAGGGGAAAAAAAATCTTTGTTTTTGCTTCCCCCTTCTAGTTTTTGAGATCAAAAAGTGAGCTACACTTAATTTTTTTGAAACAATCACACTTCTTTCCTCCTCACTGTTAACTAGTATCTACCTTCAGAGCAATATGGTGAATATCTCGTACAACAAATATTTGACTTACTGCACATTCCATTTAATAATCTTATTAAATATGTAGTTTAGCTTCCAGTTATTGTCTTATTCAATTGTTTTTTCTCATTTCTTAATATGCATAAAGATTATTTGTGATTACATTTTTAAATAGGAAAATCAGTCTTATATAGAGAGCAGGAATTTCCTGGATAGAGAGTTTTAGTTTTAATATGAAATTAGACTTGACTAAAATGCAATTATAAATAAAAGATTGATTACAATATAATTATGGAGACAAGTGAAAATTTGGGTTATTAGGAGGACAGAAACATTGCTATTTAGCAGTCATCCATTCAATTATATTGTTGGGTTGCAGTGATCTATACTGTATTGAGGATGCTCTTGTATGAATGTTTCATGTTCAGATACAGATCTTCCAAATTTCCATACCACCCACATCCTGAGCTGTCTGAGTGGGAAGGCATCTGTCTCCTTGATAGTACTTCTGATATATCCATGTTTCCTCTTAGTTATTGAAAATCTGGAGCTCACCCATAGAAGGCAGACAGCTGTTTGCCTCCCCCTGAACCTCCGCCTGCGCTTCCTCCAAAGCTCAGCAAGCCTAGTTGTATTCCTTTATTTGTCAGATGGCTCTCGCCTGCTCCAGTTATACCCTCAGCTGACATTCCCGTTTCCATCAAAGCAGAAAACACATTAAGTACTTCAAAGTGGCACTTACTTCTTAAAAATTACTTCCAGAATTTGTTTAATTACTTTTGTGCTTTTTGCATGTATTATATATGCTGTAAGTGTTGTTGCTGGTGCAGTTGCTGCTGATTCTAGGTTTTTTTAATCTTCTCTGAAGCAATGTAACAAACTTAAACAATGACAGGCTACTTCAATTCAGTGACCGCATTAATTCAACTTCTGTGAATTGTGAAAAATGTCTGTGAAGTATCAAAATATTATTCACATATATAGAGACAAGCAGAAGAGAGATAAAATGACTTGTCATAACATTTGACGCAAGAAAGAAACAAGCTCCTGTAATATGTTTCTTGTTTTGTGTGGATGGTTTTTAAGCTCAGCTGTCTCCCCTTTATCCTGAAGAATTATTCCTATTTTAAAGCAAGTGTCTGTCAGTTACAGATACCTTCTGTGGCTTAACTCCTTTGCAAGGTAAAAATAAAGAGAAAAGATTGTCTCTCCCTTTGTGATTTCTCCAAGATATACTGCATCTCCAAACTAGAAAAAAAACTTGGAGAAAAAATATTGTCTCAGGGTTCAATAGGAAATGTGCATTTCCCCCCCTCTCATCTCTGCACCAGTATGTTAAAGGATTAAATAAAAACATGGAAGAGCATTATGCATCCTTCAGGGTGAGACTGATTGAAAATTGAGAATAAAAGCCAGCACAGATCTCAAGGCTTAGATCATGAGTGTAATTTTCTTAAAATATCTCTGATTTTTTGGATGCGTCAGTGCAAGTGGTATTCCAGGCTTGTATGTACCTCTGATGGTCATGGTTGAAGTACTCTCCCTGTAACTGAGGCAATGCTTCACTGGAATGTCAGCACCAGGGTCAGATGTTCCTGGCATGCGGTGTATAGGCAGTAGACCCATCCATCGCACAGTGTGCAATGTGCTCGAGCTTCTCATCTAGTTGATGGTGGAGAGAACAGACCCTGAAAACCTGAGGTTATCAGAGGAATCAAGTCCACATAAAATGCTTTCCTTCTCTAATTTACTCTTAAGTGAGATACTGCTAAGGTGTCTTCCACTGGAAGTAGATGGAGATAACAGGAGTTTCCACTCTCTTGTCTGTCTTCATTCAGACATCCTTTGAGACTGCAACAGGCGTTTTGTTCACTTCTTCTGCATACTAAACTAGCCTCTGGAGAAGAATAACCTGGCATGGGGACTTGAGCTCTGAATGCCTCATAGCCCAGAGCAGACTGAATCCAAATTGCAAGGGAATACCAAGGAGCGTTCTGGTTAAAAGCATTTCTGTCCTCTTGCTGAAGCTGAGGCAGGCAAACAAATGTACAGGTTGGGAGGAGAGAAAGCAATTTTGGTCCTGATTCTCACCTAACTCAGCTGGAAAAAGAACAAACATCTGTACTTGCTTTAGAGTGTTTGTTTTTCTGTGCAGCTGTTTAGTTGACTTCAAAGGTAGTGTAATGGAGAGTTTACCAGAAAGCTGAGTCTGAAGCCTCAAGTTTACCCTTTGGTTAGCTGAGTATCAAAAAAACTCAAGAGCACACAGCCCTGCCTTGCCCTTGCATGCCCCTTTATTAACATATCTTTGACAGCAGGGAGCAGCCACCATCAGGGCGCCATCAGCAGCTGACCTCTACCATGATGGAGAGATACAAGGAGCTGATCCTGGACATGCTGGCCAATATTTATGAGAGGGTTTCAAGCTGAAACTGGGCTCTGGCAAGGAACAACAGATGGTTGGCTTTCCAAAAGATCAACCTAAAATCACCTGGTAATTTTTGAGGCATTTGTGACCTGCCCACAGTAATATCCTGGCTTAAATCTGAGCCAACATGCTACAGAACTTGAGCAGTCACTGGCCTTCACCGTGTCTCAGCTGTGGGAGCACCAGGCCAGTTAAATGCAGAATTGCTACTATACTATACTATACTATACTATACTATACTATACTATACTATACTATACTATACTATACTATACTCATCATCAGCCTGCTGCATTTTGCCATATAACCTGTTCCAAAGATATTATCAGACCTGGGAGCTGTACAGTACTGCAAAGCTCTGAGATTCTCTCTCAGAGAGGAAAAAGCTCCAGATTAATGTGAGGGACATAGGCAAGCGTCCACAGCTGGTCCTGGTTTCAGCTGGGATAGAGTTAATTTCTTCTCAGTAGCTGTTACAGTGCTGTGTTTTGGAGTCAGAATGAGAAAGGTGTGGATAGCACATTGAAATTTTGGTTTTTTGCTAAGTAGTGTTTACCCTAATTCAAGGACTTTTTTCCCCCTTTGTCTCATTCTTCACAAGTGAGGAAATACACAAAAGAAACTGGGAGGGAGCATAGCTGGGATGGGTGACCCAAACTGACCAAAGGGGTATTCCACACTAGAGAATGTCATGCTCAGTATATGAGCGGAGGGGTATTATCTGGAAGGATGGTTGATCTGGGTTCTGGAAGGAGAGTCTGGTATTGGTCAGTGGGTGGTGAGAAATTGTATTGTGCATCACTTGTGCTTTTTCCCGGTCTTCTTCTTCTTCTTCTTAGCCATTATTATTGCATTTTCAGTTATTAAACTGTTCTTATCTCAATATGCAAGTTTTACTTCATTTCTCCTCCCCATTCCACCAGGATGGGAAGGAAGTAATAGAGGGCAATTGAGCAAGTCGTTCCAATGTGTTTCATCTCCAGCTGGGCATAAAACCATTACACCAGTGATAATTCACTCTGCCTCAACTATGTGCTGAGGATGCCAGAACTCACTAAATCACAATCAGAAATTATGTCCCAGGTTCACTGGAGAAGGAATAAAGGCAGAAGAGTACAGGTTTAGAAAATATAAGGACTAGACAACAGGATACAATCATGAAGAATTTTTCTACTCAAATTATCTCAGGAATGCTGTTTGTAGTGTACAACACAGAAAATTCAGCATTGATAAGTCTCCCTCTTGAGAACACTGTGCTTTAGGATAGAGTTCAATGATTGTGCCAAAAACTACCTCAGCCTGTTCATTTAGAATTTGTGAATAAAGCTGAATTCAGTGATCTGAACACTAGGGCTGGATATTTAGCTTGGATTTTTTTCATTGCTTCTCTGAGAGAATTGTAGAATGAGCCTCCCAAATTCAGTGAATGTTTAGGATTTTCTAAACTAATGGTTGCAATTGAGTTTGTAAAATTTTGTGTGTTTTGAATATAAGAAAATACAGATTTAATAACATGAAAATACTTTTTAGTAAAAAAGAATTGTCCCTTCAACTATATGGAAAAAAAAAGTTTTGATAAAGACATTATATATTTCATTGCTTTGTTATATTTTCTGTTAAAATACTACCTTCTATATATAGGTGGTAACCACTCCATTTGGCAAGCTAGCAGAGATATAATGTCACCTTCCTCATTTCATTGTTCCTCATAACCTTGTGGTAGTAAAACTGTATAGAATTTGAGGCATGTTTATAAAATCACGTAATGGAGTAAGGAAAATTCCTTATATTCAATATCTGGTGTTTTCAACTCAGTTATTGTGACACTCGAACATTCTAATTTCATACATTCCCAGCAAGTAAATTGTCTCATCAGAAGGCAAATACTAGAGCTTGCACTAAGCCCTTCTGACCTCATTCTTTAGGCTATGCTGGAAAACCCAGCTCTCCTTCTCCTCTCTCCCTCCTCTCCCCTCAGGAGGCTTTAGAGCATGTAAAAGGAACACTTTTATGGATGTTTTTTGGCTCAACTGATGCAGCAATATATTATTAGCTTAGTGTAACTCTCTCAAAATTTTATGAGGCTTCACAGAGTAGTTGAAATGAACATAAGTTTTATGTTCCATACCTAACAGATCATGCAAGTTTCTGTCATTTTCAGTTAGGAGATGCTTGATCAAGTTCTGACAGTTGACAAATGATGAGGTATTTTTTCTTCACTGTGATGTATCTGAAAGTCAATAGATTGTTAAGGGGACTGGTTCCCATTTTAAAAATACAGAGTAATTATTGTTACCAAAGCTAGACATATTTAAATACTAGAAAAAAAATGTGTGGAAACTCAGAAAGATATTCAAAACCAGGTCACATGATGCAAGAAAATATCCTTAGTGCATTTGGTTCTCACACTTGGCAGATATGAAGCCTTCAAAGGTAAGTTTTGCATCTTACTACCATTTTGACTGAGTTTCTAAAACCTGAAGGCATTAAACTATGTTTTCAATAAGCATATTTATTAACTTTCCTTTTATTTTATTTTTCTTAGAACTCCTCTCCTCCAAAGAGGCAGAGTAGTATCACTGGATCAGAGGAGAAAGAACCTTGAACTTAGTAAGTGAGTTTAAACTAGATTTTTCCAGAGGGAAGGTTAGGCAAATAAAATAAATCATGGTGTAATTATTTTGTTTATCACAGATCATTGTGTTTATTTTTACTCCGTAAACAACTTTCTCATTTTTTGAAACCTTACGTTGGCATTGTTTTTGAGGTGATAGCTAGCTAGGGAATAAGCTAATCCAGTCCAAGCCAGGTGACTTGCAAGCTTTAGCAAACTACACTTCTCTACATCCATCCTGCTTTGTGGGATCCTGACAGGACAGAATGGTTTATTTGTTTGGTCTATTCTAGAAGATGAAATAGTTCTCTTTTTTAATAGAAATCAGGAGAGGTACACATAGGGAATATTAGGTCATAAGCTGCTCTTTGCATACTAAGATCTTAATTATAGGTAAGTGCAAATTTCAAAAGGGATGTTAATTTCAATTATATGCTCCACTTGGTCCAGTTAAGACCCCATTACCTTGTTCACTCAGTTATCCCCATCATAAGGATAAAATTAGGTTGTCATGTGTTGAAGAAACAAGTGTACTGTCCCAGTTTTCTGTCGGGCAATGGGGGAAACTCATGGCCTCTTTTATCATGGAAAGTATAACTGTGGCAGCGCTTTGTTCTGTGTTGAAAGTGGAAGTACCCAACATGAAACATGAAACACTGCTCCAACTGTGATCTCATACTCTTTTTTACACTAAAGCACTGGTTTCCAGTAGGTGAGTGTGCCCTAAGGTGTGGCTTGCTCACAGTACAAGAACTGTACAAGACAGGATGTTATTTACTGAGATCAAATTTTTCGTTACTCCTATTTTTATATGCCTATGGTTAGTAAAATACAGTAAGAAAAAAAAAAAAAAACACCTCTCCTTCTTTCTAATATCCCTGAGGTTTAAATGCATAATAATGTAATGCGAATTGATATATTTAGATCAGGTTGATTGAAGGTAGATTTTTTTTTTAAATTCAGTCTAGAGTTGGTTTTATACTAAACTTCAGCATAAATGACCTTCCCAAATGTATAAAACATCTGAAGGACTGAAAACAAAATTAATTTTGTCTCGAATATCTGACTACTTGCATGTCAGTGGGAAACATACCTAAGGCAAGTTTATTGTGAAAAAGGAAACCCTTATGCCCTTCAGACAAGGTACCCTCCACTACATACATTTACATGAAGCAAAACATCCCATGAGACTTAGGAAGCAGCCAAGGTAATAATCTTAGTTGTCCTGACCAATATATTATTTCTAAATAAAATAGGAACAAGTAGTTGAGATCTTTTAGTGAATAATATGACCTCTTTTGTTTGCCCACATAAGGAATTGGCAAGACATATTTAACTTGGCAATTATGCAGTAAGCCAAATGTAAGAATTGGGTTTTTTTGGAGATTATACATTTCTGAGCATTTTAAACAAATCTGCAAAATGAAACAATCCTTAGAATTAATTTGTAATTTGGTATTATTTTTCCTTGCTACCATTTTAACAAATATAATTATGATGCAATGAAATATGGTAAGAAGATCATATTAAAAAATTTACACATAAAGGATAATATAATCTCCCTGATAAGCAGTTAAATAGAGAGCTTTCTTATTAATAGCACAATGATACAATCAAATGATGGGTAATTTCTATTACCCTTACAAATAGATAAGAAGTATATAGATGTGAAAGAAGCGTTGATGTGGAAAATGTTAAAATAACAAATCTTATTAGATTAAAGAATTTAGAAATAACTTGTCAAGAGGGTAATGACCTCAATTAAATTTTATGTGCAATTATAATTGGCATTTTTAATAAAGAAATGCCATTGCAAATTGCATATTTGATATAATATTACAGGGCATCTTATTTCCTCTGGCCTGCACTTATATTAAATAAAAATCTTTGAGATAATCAAGGAAGATTCATAATTTAGTGTTTCGAGAATCTACTCAGATGATAGGTTTCATATAGCTTCAATACAAACAAGAAGTGAGAAAGTTATCTGATAGTGATCTTTTTTTTCTTTTTACCTGAAAGATGCTGCTATTCAACAGCTTTTGTTGATGTGGTGTGTATTGTTAGATGTAGTCAAGGTTGTAGCATCTTCAAGATGTAGTCAATTAGAATTTTTTATTATTAATACATCTAATTTGAGTCAAGAAAATTCACTGTGTGCAAAACTATCTATATCATTTCCTGAAAAACTTCTCAAAATGAACTCGTTTTCATATTTTGTGCATGTAGCTATAATGCCTTACATTATCATTCTGGTCATGTGCTAGTTTCCAACCCCCAAACTAATACTAAAATTGTAACTTCAAAGTACTTGTGCAAATATAATCCACAGTGTATGTTGGTTAGGAGGAGGTGCTTCCTGTGGAGTCCTCCCTCCAAAACACTACTCAATATAAGCTTCTTACTGATTTGTATTGTCAAGTAGTTTTGTTAACATAAAACCTAGATAGACTTACCAGTACTGGAATTGTGCAGGCTTTGAATCTGGGAGGATATTACAAAGATAAAAGTCATCTTAAACCTTCTCACAATGTTTCATGTTTCTCCTTTGCTTACATAAAATGGTAGGAAAAGAGGTGCAGTTGTAAATGTAATAATAGAAGGGATGAGTTTAACTGGTGCAAGAAAAAGCAACAAATAAGGACTACTCACTTGGGGATGACATTGCAAAAAAATAAGCTATAATAATTGTTAGGAAACTGCTTAATAGAAATTCTAAGCAAAAATAAATGGTGTCTGTAGCATTTGCAAATAAGCAGCTGGTACCATTCACAGTCTACCCCAATTACCTTCTGTTAATCTGGCACATCTTTAAAATGAAACACTGCATAATTTTTCATGGTTCAAATACTGCAGACTTTTCTTCAGGCACACCAAGAAAAGCCACTATCACAAGTGACCTGTGTAATCGAATGTGAGTAATTTTAGAAACAGATTTCCTCAGCGGGAAGGAGAGCTGTGGCCATGGGGAATCCTCAGCATTTACTTTTTAAATTCCGAGTTGATACATGAATGTAAAAAGAGATAAACTTATATTGTTGAAAAAGAAATGGCCATTCTTTAATGAAAAGTTTGTCATTTGCATACTGTCATAGGTATGTAGATATGTTTGTAGATACACTTGGGATTTACTGTAACCCAAGGACTCGATGCTGATGTAGTTTTGAAGATGAAATGTTTTATGGATGAAGAGCAGAGTACTGCTCCATCAAAGCACGTTTCAGCAGAAAACTCTGGGGAAGGGCTGCAGTAGCTACTTCACAGATTAGGTGAAATTTGGACAGTTAAGACCAAAAGCAACCCATAAGTCCTGTGTCTCATCTAGCTTTGTAGTAGCCTAAATTGATCTTATATCCACATTTTGGACTGTGGGGTTTTGACTTCTTTTTTTTTATTTTTTTTTTTTTTTCAATTCACCTAAACAGAAGATCTTTTCAATCCTTAAAGCTAATGCTTAGTTCTCATAAAGCACATTTGGGATCCAGTATGACATTGAGAGTTTCCTGGCCCTAGAGTGACCTTCTGACTGAGATGAAGTCATGAAAGCCAGTTGAAACAAGAACAAAATTTATGTCAGCTGATCTTCTAGCTGAATATTCAGTTGGGTCACCTTTTTTCAAAAATAGTAGTTATATTTAATTCATTTCCAGAAAGAAGTAACCATATTTCTCAAAGTACTACCAGAAGGATTAGGTTGTGTTTGCAATCCAGAGGTGTAAACTGATCACCACAGTTCACTGGAAAGTTTATTCTTACAGCTTGACAAGGACAGTTTTGTTTCTTCTTTTTTTCAGAATTGTCCCTAGAGTCCCATTTGAAGTTTTCATGTATTAAACACAACATTTGAGACTAAATGTACACTTTTTGCAGCCTACATTTTTGACATGTGGGTTTTTTTGCTGTATAAAATTTGCTGAACTTGACTGGAACAAGTAATCTGTAGAAATTGGTGTTTCTGGAGACAAGGAGTGCTTGAAGTTGCAGGCAGCTGATATTAGTATGACATTTTGAAAGCTGTTCTGTTGCTCAGGGAAACTTCTCTGAGCAACAGAAAACACTGTTTTGTGCAAACACAGAGCACTAAACTACTGAGCAGTGCCCTTTAAGTTATTTTGTTGTGCTGTTAATTCAAAAGTATATTTTATTTTATCATCAAATTTTCAACTTTAAAGTATCTTACTGAAATATTTACTGCATTATTGTTTTTTGAAATTATTTTTATCCAGTGCATAACTAGACAGATGATCACCAAAAAGATATGTCCTTTATCAATGTCATTCAATGCTTGTCTACTTGATTTATTGTATTAGAAAATTAATTATTGCATAATATCAAATAGCACTAGTGAAGTAGTGGCAATATTTTAAGTTATATTTGGAAAATTAGTTCCTCTCCTTTATCACCCCTTTTTTGTAGCTTAGTGCATTACTGTTTAGTTTTAAAAATATTTTAAATATGATTTGGAGTATGAAGCTTATCATAGAAGCTATCTTACAGCCTCATGACACACCTGTGTCATGAGTACACACCATGTGCTCATGATCAAGTTCCCACATGGGAAGAACCAAAGGATGGAATCTTTTGTAAGGTACCATTATTTGCTATCACTACATTCTACAATCTGCGTTTGTGGGGTGTTTTTCAGTAAAGCCACCTCTTTTTACTAGCCCACTAAAAGACTTGGTTTAGGGATGTTTTTAGTGCTTAAAGCAATACGTGCTGCTATGACAATTTTCACTGCTCAACAAAATCCTGATAGATGTTACTATAACTGGGAAGTTGTGGAAGATGATTTAGAGTCATCTAAATCCCTCAAAAACACATTTCAAGCTGACAAAAGACCAAAAATTCTAGGATGGAATTGTAAATCAAGGAATCTCATATTACCTTATGTTGATCACCATATTTCAGTCATGACATAAAAAATTGGGGCAGGGAAAGTCTTTTTATGCAAAAGCAGGACAGTAATATACTTGCCCTTCTGCATGAGATTAATCTGATTTCCTAGTGACTAAAGTATAGGACCACAGAGTAAATACTGTATATTATTTCTTCGAGAAACAGCTATGGCAATGATAATACCACACTTCTAAAACAAACATAATTATTTCATAATAAATAAGCCTATCTTTCCCACATAAATAAAAAGCCCTAAACTTTTGGCCTTTTCTATAGGATCTGCAATAGAACTGAAGTAACTTGTAAATGCTTGACTATTTCATGTCACTGGCATGTAGATTTTCATTACAAGATTCTTATTAAAAAATACTCGTTCAACCAAAAAGTGCATAATGCTGCCTAATCTGGGACTTTTTTGAAATCCCATCTCACTTAAGTTCCTTAAGAAAGAGTGATTGCCATGATATGCTTATATCCCTAAAACATAAATATGGCAACCACAACCTCAGAGTCTGAACAAAAGCCTTTGAGATAGTGTGCTAAAGGTCAAATCATTGGCACGCATGCAGTGTCATAACATCAATGTGCTCCATGGACAGCTTGGCTGAAGTCTATGGATTCTTTTCAGTATTCAGTACTATTTTAGGTTTTTTGTTTTCTGTTGCATGGTATTCTATTTTTCTCTGCTTTGCACAGAAACCATGCTAGCAGGATACACACATTATCTAGCCAGGACTGACGAACCAGTAGGATAACCATCAGCATGCTCAGCAACTGTCATGTGAGACCCAGTGGTTCCCTTTCTTACATCTGTGATTGTTTTCTGTGGACTTTGACCAAGTTGTGCTTTATTATGTAATTTTCTCAGACAAGGCTATACAGCTGGACTCTATCAAAAAGTCTTTGGATCAGAAAGTGGAACCACTTGGAGAAGAGTTAGCATTAAACTTCTGATTGAACAGTAGTTTGGAGGGAGTACAAATAGAAATGCTGCTGAAAGTTAGGAAACTAGTATCTTATAATGAATTTAATAAAGTCATAATGTGACCTCCACCCAATGCTCAGCTGTAATTGAGTGCAGGACAAAAAAGATGATATCCTCTGGATTTTACTAACACAAAAATATGGAAAGGCTAGGGACCATATAAAGAACTTCAGGTACTTAATTCTGTAAAACTAAATTATAATTTTAGCAATCATAGGGGATAAGAAACTCTTTCTCTTGTGCTGCTTGAGAATTTATAAAAAAAGAACAGGAAATTTTTGCCATGGAGAAAAAACACACTATTAACTTTTTATCATTATTTCTTATGGTCTTTAGACTTGAAGAAGCCCATCTTAGAACTTAGACTTAGCATAAGTCAAGCTAAACCACTGATTGGGTTTTTTCATACTGGGATTTTGTTTTCTTTTCATTGAGTGTTTTCAAAAAAATTATCTTGCTTTTATTACTTTGCTTTTTATAATCTTGACCAGTATATATTTCATTTGTTCATTCATCCCAGTCAAATGCTGTCTTCATGAATCTGGTGTCAATGATAATCACTTCTTTCGAAAGTGAGAAGCAATTGGCTACATTTTCAAGGTCAACTTTTCATTATCAATTCGTCCTCTGAAAATCTGGATCATCCACAATGCTTTTTAGACTATGTTCCAAAATGTATAGACCTGCTAAATACTGCATTCATTTTCTTTGCAAACTAAAAAAAGTTTTACTTTTAGAGATATGCTAACAGAATAGAAGCAAAATAGCCTTTGCTACTTTATATGAAAAATTAATATATTTAAGCATTTTTCATTATATACAAATAATATTTATTTGTATATCTGGTTTTTGTAAAGGTTTATAAATTTGATTATATTTATGTGAAAAACACACGTCAGATATCATACTGAAGTTGTGGTGAAAGTAATCTCATTTTTAGGTAGGGCAGAGATAAATATAAAGAGTTTATAAGTTAACTAGCATAATGATACACAGCTAATTAATTAATTCAGAATATTGCTGTTTATATTCCAATAAAATATTAAAGGTTCACATTAAGGTCAGCTAGATTTTGTCCAATTAAAGAGCACTCAAGTATCCGTAAAGAAGTTGTCAGTCGAAACAGAATAGAAAGTGTGGGAGGGAAATTATTATTTCAATCTCTTCTAATTATCTCTAGCATTATTTCAGGCATGAGGAAAGCTAAAGCATCATATTAACATTAGTAATTTCTCACGTTGTATCTGAATGTATCCTTGGGCTACTCTTTTACAACTCCTCTATTTCATCTACATCTCATAAACTGTGGTCTGAGATCCTGTTTGTGATCCTTAAAAGCACATGTTAGTGAACCACTCAGGATAGAAGGCAGGTGTTAAATCATACATTATGGTATTACCTGTCTCCAAAGTATGACAAGGCTGTCATTGATCTACTGATAGATTCCTACTGTCAAATCAGCGTCTATAAATATGGTAAAAGAATTGGCGGTGCAAGTTGCCAAATCTTAGTACCGTGTTCCAGTTTTTCAAGGATCAGTTGAAAGAATGTTCTAGTGGTTTAGTTTCATCCTTTTTCTGCCCTGTCTATTCTCTAAGTCTACTTGTAAGAGCTTTGCTTTTGCTTGTTCCTTGTCTTTAGGAGCTTAAACTGTCTGAAGGAGATCATTGTCTCCTTTCATCTGATTAGAGCTACTAGAAAATTTATTTCTTTAGCAGAATGGGCTGGAATTGATGGCTTCTATCCCTGACAATGAATGACAGTACTGAACAATCCCCCATACTAAATTAGTCTTATGCTTTTCATGTCTTGCTTCGCACTAAATGTGCAAAGAAACATCAAATTTCAGAAAATTTAGTCTTTTAATCTGTGAAATTTTATATATCGTGTCTAATTTAAAACACCTAAGAAGTATATAAATAAACAGACAACCCCGTCCCCAAACAACTACAACCAGGAGCTAAAAAGTGGAAATTAAAGTTTCCTTTTGGAAGAATGGATTTGTAGGCGCTTGCTTGGTGCCTATGGATAAAGCACTTTTTTACTCTTCTCAGTTAATTCTGAAACTGGTACAGAGATATCAAGAAAATGATCATATTCATGGAATCACACATGCTAGAGCAAAGTTGAGATTTCCTCCCATGCCCCCATTCCCTGAAAGGAAAAAAAAGCAGCACGAGTTTTTTTTCATTGTTTGTAGTAGGAACAATTCTTAGCAAAGTTTTCACAATTTAATTGGCAGAAGATGCTGACTTATACAGAAACACACGTGTGCATATATATATTTTCTTTTTAAACATTGTCATAAACTCAAAGACTTGAATGAAACTGCTGACATAAATCCATGTTCAATACTTTGATGAATGAGGAACATAATACTGTTTTTATTTTTGCTGTGCTTTAAAGCTGAGCTTAAATTTAGAAAAGACAAGATAGTTTGAAAATAAAAAAATACTGTTTTTTAGTCTCTAAAGAAACATGAAATAATATAGTAAGTCGGTTATTGCTATTGTGTTTTCTCCAGCTATTACGCAATACATTTTAATTTAGCATCTGAATTCCAGCTGATGTCTGCTCACTTTTTGAGTGAAGTATTTAAACAGAAAAAACTTTAGGAGATCTAAAATTTAAAATATTTTACTTCAAGATACACTTTTTTTACTAAAAAGCTCCATTGTATCAACAAGCCCATCAACAGTACAGGGTTGGGGCAGAGTGGCTCGAAAGCTGCCCAGTAGAATAAAAACTGGAGCTGCTGGCTGACAGCAGCTGAACAAGAGCCAGCTGTGCCCAGGTGGCCAAGAAGGCCAATGGCATCCTGGCCTGTATCAGCAATGGTGTGGCCAGCAGGAGCAGGGCAGGGATTGTCCCACTGTACTTGGCACTGGTGAGGCTACACCTTGACTCCTCTGTCCAGCTCCTGTCCCCTCACTACAAGAAGGACATTGAGGTGCTGGAGCATGTCCAGAGAAAGACAGTGGATCTGGTGAAGGGACTGGATTACAAGTCCTGTGAGGAGTGGCTGGAGGAGCTGGAGTCATTTAGCCTGGAGAAAAGAAGATTCAGGGGAGACCTTATGGCTCTCTACAGCTACCTGAAAGAAGGCTGTAGCCAGGTGAGAGTCATCCTGTTCTTCCAGGTAACCAGTGACAGAACAAGAGGAAATGGCCTCAAGTTGTACCAGGGAAAGTTTAGGCTGAATATTATGGAAGTTATTAACTTATTCACTGAAAGATTTGTCAAGCATTGGAGTAGTCTTCCCAAGGAGATATGTTTCACAATCCTTGAAAATGTTCAGAAACATGTAGACACTTTGCTTGGGAACATTGTTCAATGGTGGAATTGGCAGCGCTGGGTTAACAGTTGGACTTGATCTCAGAGGTTTCTGCCAACCATGATGGCTCTTTGATTCTGACATTTTGGAATATCATTGTTGTGTTTGACTGTGGCAACTTCAAGATTCCCTGGTGAAAATTCAATTAAAGCTTTTCATATACTCTTGTGCTGAGTGGAAAAAAAAAAACCTCCCATAAAACAAACCCCCCAAAACTATACATAAAAGGTTGGGAGTTTGGACATAATCACATTTGGATCATATTTAGTATGGGATTTTTGCATTATGATCTGCATGTTGTTGTGCAGAAGCCTACATTTCTGAGTCTGGTTTTTCTATGGATATTTTTCTTGATACTTGTTTTAAGCTAGATGAGCAAATCTCGTCTTCTCCGCCCCCATCATTTTCTGTATGTTAGTGCTGTAGGCAGGGATTTATATATATTGTAGCAACTCTCAAAATAAGTGTTGCCTCTTTGGATATCCTAAAAGATCCATGAATCTCAAACTATGAATCATAAAACAAGTATATATAGACACACAGATGCATGAAATTGCACTTGCATGTTTCTCATACCTGAATTCTGTGATATTTGCCAGTTGTTTTGTTTTATGTTCTGATATAAAACCACCAAAATTAAAGACAGTTTTTAAATGAAAAAGAATAATGTTTTCAGCTATATCTGGGTTTAGACCTGGAGACCCATCAGTAAATTACAATAAAACGAGATTATGCACACAGCTGTATACACAGAATTTATTTGAAACAATTTCTAGATGAGACAAAGTGTACAGATCTTGTCAATCCAGTCTTCAACAAAACATTTATTGTAGTTATGCTTCAATGAACACAGTGAAAGTGTCTGCTGATAGAAAATTAGTAAACATGCAAGTTAAAGCAACTTACTGTGGATAAAATTTTGAGCTAAAGAAAGGGTGAGAGCACACTCTGGACTTCTATCCTGCACTGGAGTTAACCAGAAGAATGTCCAAAGACATCGATGGTTGATTAATATTTTCGTGGAGAATGATACAAAAGGTAGAAGCAAGCTCATAATGTTTTATAAAAGTACAAATGTCAAGATCTTTCTCAAAAATGAACAGAATTAAAATGTTATGCAGTGAGAAAAGAATGAGTTGAAGAGTTGCACTAACATATGTGAGAAGACAGTACTTTAGAGTGCATCCTCATCTATCTAGGGACATAAAGGAAGAATTTCTATAGTGAAATAGGTTTTCAACATATACAAATAAAGAAAGAAATGAAAAATGCATATGTTAAGCATAGGCCATCATGCCATTTTTAGTTATGAAAAAATAACTGCAGAAAAAATATTTCTGGGACAAATGACCAAATGACCAAGCATTATTTATAACACTGTATATAAATATAATTTATGTGAATATAAATGTTGGTTTTAACAGACATGAAAGTCTGAACCAGTTCTTTAGCAGAGGCTGAGAAAATACAAAAATCTATTTACACCTATGGTACAATTTGGTCTCAGGGCTGTCTGAGAAGATGCCTTCTGTCTTTTTTTTTCCTCTTGTTCAAAAGTAACCCCATGTTACAAATATATTTCCTTTCTCAGCTGCAGTTAGAGGATTGCTATTAGTGTCTGACACCTTCATCCCTGGTTCTCAGTCAGACACTGACTAAAAGCCATTCTGAGTCAGCATGTCAAGAATATTCTGACAAAGAATCGAATAAGTAAAAGTTACAAGAAAACTGGGAGATAGGTTTACAATTGCAGCAAATGAATCTTGTGGATGTTTGGTACAAGTAAGTTCCAAGTGAATTGAAAAAAGCGCTTGAAGCAATGAGGAGAAATGTGAGTGGATGGGCACAGCTCTCAGGTAGTGACAATTTAGATGGAAAGAGAAGACATTCATGTACACAGGAAGGAAAGAGGGCTCATAAGCTCAAACAGAGCAATGAAGGAATGTTGCTTCCAGACTGAAGCTGTGTGGTGCTCTGCTAACTAGGCCAGTGAGAACTGAAGGATCTCAGGCAGACACTTCGTTTTTGAGCTCAAAAATAATTACCATGTTATGATGCCAGCTTCTATAGCCTTTCTGTTACATTTTCAAACTATCAGTTTCATGCTTTTTTGCATGGGGGAACTTTTCTATAAATATCCACACTATATTTACTTGACAATAATTAGGCTGCTGATGTAACATAATGTATATTAATAGAGGGCGTTTTCCCCTCAGATTTCTATTCTTCCTTTGCACTTTTACTTACCTTGTCATATGTTTTCAAGACAGATATTTTTGCTCTGTATTGGTCTAGTGCTTTCAAAAATAAGGTTTTGATCCGTGACTTCAAAACTAAAGTATGTGCTACTGGGTAAAAACACTCAAAAACATGCAGGCTTATGTGTTTTGAAGGTTCTGAATTTTGTCTTCAGTTCTTTATCTTTGCTACAGAATATTTCACAGTGCAGAATGTAAACTGAATTTTCTTTCATAACTTCCAGTTTTCTTGGAAAAGACTGATCCTTATAAGAAGTGTGTTGGGCAGAGGGCAAAAAAATCCAACATTTTTTTCAATTTCTCCCTTTTACTATTTTTCTTACTTTTCCTTGACTATTTATGTTTCATTTTCCAGTAGGAATCAAAATATGTGCCACTTGTTTTACTACAAGCAAGACTGCATCTTGTGTCTTTCAGCTTCAACACTTGCAGATTTTTTAGGACTTCTTTATTTACTAAAATCTAATCTTACTTTAGTGATTTAAGTCACACATAGCAGCAAAAACCTCACATTTAAAAACTCATAGTGATCCTGTAAATCTTGAAATCAATAGATTTCAATAATCTTTTACTGTTCCTTACATACGATCTCTGACAAATACACAATATGTTTAGTCTCTTAATTTCAAAATATCATTATATAATATCTCTTATATACTTTTCCCTGAAAATGCTCCAACAGAATTTGATTTCATTTATTTCGTATCAAATTGTGTAACAGTTTATTTTTTGTTCATTTCTTAAGATGTGAACTCTTAGAATGGAATTGAGTCTTTTGCAAAGAACTGCACTTGGTCAATGCAAAGGCATGTGCCTCCTCTAAGATTTGAAACAAATAATTTAAATAGGTTTTTAGAGGAGTCATGATTACTATACAAGCTTTCTGCACATAAATGAATATGATTTAGCTGCATATATTTATTCAGAATGTAATTACTTGCCAATCTATTTCTGCTCAGCTTTGCTGAGTCTATTTTTAGAATTAAATCATTATGTGTGCTTTTCCTCTCAGCACATGGACCCTGTGCTAGGATCTCCATGCTACTGAACTACAGAAGACTGCACTCTTGTACAAGGCCTCTGATGGAAGATTTAAAGCCTTTTTAAAGGAAGATTTTAAAGCTTCACAGGCTTTACAATAACTGGAGTGATTTTATACATTGTGTTTTAGGAAAACCCAAGCAAGTATGTTGTGATAGATGAAAGACATATCACTGTGTTAAATGGTGTCTCTAAGAGAAGCTTCTTTAGAAATCAACATGCCAGAATGATGGAGCAGGAAGAAACTTATATTGACTCTAAGTAGTGAAGCCCTTGACTATGAGATGAGCTATCCCTGTCTTCACCTCAGGCTTTTTTAAATACTTGTGGAATAACCTATTCACATTCCTAACTCCTAAAATGAACATCACTTTCTAAATTTTCTGTCTTTCACTCAAGCTAATGAAATTTTCAAAATATTTAATGTTTTCATTTTCACTGCTCTTTTCCTTAAGCTATGGAAAGTTTTGGTTTGCTTTTGTGCATCAGTTGGTATATTAGCCCATAAGAACAAAGTTTCCCTTGCTATGAACATTTGCATTTTTTGTTTGATCAACTTAGATTCTCCACATCTTAGGTATCAACATTTCTATTCCTCCATTGTATCACATATGAAATTTTTACCAGTCTCCTGTCTTCACTCTGATTCATCTTCTTCCTACGCACAGATTTTCTGATTATACAGTCTCAATCCTTCCACATTATTTCAACAACACCATGTTTCTCTTTTTTTTCTTGTTTCTTTTCCTAACAACTGACAGGAAAAACACATTTTCTTCTTTCCTTTTTTCCAGTTCCAGAAACTATATGAAATAACACATTAACTTCAGAAATTTAATGAAAGGGAAACCCTACATCTTGTCTAATTCCTTCATTCTGCTGTGAACAAGACATAAACTGTTACTTGTTTAATTTTACTGCAATATACTATTCAGGATGTGCCCCAAATGATTTCTTAGCAATTGCCTGGAGAAGTTGAAGTCCAAAAATCTGAAAGTTACTGATAACCTCTAGCCAAATGAATAAATCTATGTTTATGAGTTTTCTCTGCACATGAATTGCTAAGGAGAGCACAGCAATTCCAGTTTCTGTCTGCCATAAATGAATAAAGTTAGTGAGTGAATTATTCACAGTTCAATAGGATATCCTGGAAAAGTCTTCATTAACTAATACTTTTCTCCAATAGAATAACTTAAACTCAGTTTGGAGTCTAGCGTAATCAAAATGGATTCTGGTAGTTCCTGACTAGGCACATACCCAAGCCCATTTATTTTTCAGTATTTCAAAAATATAATATCAGAAAAACATGCAACAAGATGTATGTAAAGTGACACACCTCTGAGATGAAAATGACATTCAGTGTTACATTTTGATGTCAACTGAACTTTGACTTAGGAAGTGTTAGGGTTGATGGAGAAAAACATGACAGTTTGGAAATGAGGGCGGAGCAGTTAAAAATTGTGAGTTCAGAGTACATTGGTCTCCCATAGCGATACTTTTTATTTTTTAATAGCTGCTGATTTAGGCTGCTGAATTAATGTGTATGACTTTTAGTCAATTTTCTACCTGTACAGAGACTTTGATTTTATAACTTTTTTCTCCGCTTTTTCAAGGTGTTGATGTATGACAATGTTCTCTTGATTAGAATGATGACTGAGAGGTCTTGCAAGAAACAGTGCTTTATGGGAATGAAGAAATAATATTATATGCATGCATCTTATAAAACATAGATACAAGAAGGAGGGAGACTTATTTGCTAAAGCTGTGAAAGGGTTTGGTTTTTGGTTTTTATGATGCCTGGTCAAGTGTCAGCCATTCCAGAGCCAATGGTTGCTTCTGTCTGGTAAGGCTGTGCTTTCCACCTTCTTTTTTGGTTGTAAATAATGTGCATGTGTGGAATATGGTGACCTAGTATTATGTCCTGAGGGCCCAAATGTACTGTAAGATTAGAAAAGCCATTCAATGAGCATTTTTATCAGTGAAGTCATCTTAGAAGACTCTAAAGCAGTCAACATTGCTTCGTTTTCATTTGCTTTGGTTCTCCTTCCTTTTCTCTATTTATAAACCTCCGGGAGGAGTTCCCTGGCTGCCTGCTGGCTCTGAAACTCCCATAATAAGAGCTCAGGGAGTTCCTCACTGCTCAGGCAGTGAGCACATAGTGAGCTACTGCGGTGAGCTCAGTGCTGCTGCCTGGAGCTGGAGCTGTTTACATTGCTGTCTGCCCCTGGAGCAGAGAATAGCTGTCAAAGTGTGGGGAGAGGGGAGGTGCTTTATATTTGGCCAAATGACAACAACTGCCTTTTGAAGTTTTGAAATATGTTTTTGTTTCAGAAGATGTGAACAGCATCTTTTGAGTATGCTGCAAATTGTATGTGTGAATGCTGCTTTTGATTGAAGTAAAACATTTCTCATCCCTAAAACAGAATGCAGAGTAATCTTTAGCCCTGTCTCTGAGTATTTACAGATCCAATTTTTATTCTTCGTTATGATTCTTTTCATATAGATGCCAATATTATGACAGTACCTTACAAATAAGGTCAGAACCATATTTATTCTGAATAGGGTTTGTTTGCAAGTTTTAGCTATACATTTAACTTTTCTGTATTCGGCACATGATATTGAAACAAATACTCTAAAATATTCCAGACAAGGAAAGTTTATATCAGCTATATTTAAATATTTTAAGTGGAGATAGTGTATTGGCTGCACATGCATTCTATAACTGCATTCTTTTCTTTTATATCCTCTTACCTCAAAATTTATTCTGCCTTTTTCTGAATGCTGCAAAGAAACTAAATCCTCCAAAACTGTCACTAAGAAAAATTACCTGAGGGCATTCTGACTTTCTGCTTAAGCTTTACTTTGTCATTAATTTCTATTAACAATCATTAAGGAATTTAATAATTATAAGCCTCATTAGCATTTTAATGAGACCAGTGGCCATTGCTAAGTGTAATTAAATTAGTTTTATTGTATGATATTTTGAAGCTGTGATTAAATTAAGTTTTACTGTGCTTTGAAGACTAAACCTGTAGAGATCACTCTTCAGCAACGGTCTTGTTAACTTGTGAGGACTCTGCAAAATAGATATAGCCAGGAAAAAAGGCAAAAGTTTCCCTACTGAAGTTAGTCATAAAAATTGAGAAATCAGATGTTCCTGCTTCAACCAGCTCTAATATTACCAATATATTCTTAGTGACAATAGTAGCCTATCAAACAGCATTAATTGTGAGTAGCTTTGTATAATCTATTTTTGTTTTTCCCAAACAACATCTAGATGATCTGGCCAATAGTTCTTTATAAATCAGGGAGAGAATCATACAGTTCTTGCTTAGCCAAAACTTCCATTGAATTCAATGGAATTTCATCCCATTGAGAACAGCGGGGTATGTAACAGCAAAGTGTTTGTTGTCGTTACTAAGAAAAAAATTACAGCAATTTCACGATTATATGGCACACCCTTTTGACTAAAATTTTGATCGAAACCCAGAAGTTTATAATCTTATAATCTGGTGCGCCTTATACATGAACAAAGTTTGAAAATTTGCCAACCTGGAAGTGTGAACCGAGGCGTGGAGCAGAGCCAATGAGGCGCGGCAGCTGCGGAGGTGAGCTGAGCCGCAGCTCCGCAGCTTGGCCCCGCAGCTACTGAAAAGATGCGTCTTATAGTCCGGTGCGCCTTATATGTGGATGAAGTTCGGAAACTTGTTGACAACCTGGAAGTGCACCTTATAATCCAGTGCATCTTATAGTTGTTAAATTACTGTAATTGGGTAGTGAGAAAAGACAATGAGAAGAAGAAAAGAGATGCTACAATCAGAATCAGCTAAATTCCTATGATTGTCCATTAAAATCCTATGAAAAGACACACATACATAAGATTAGGCATATATCAGTCCATGTCCAACCTCTGTGAAATATTTAATAGAGTGCACTGAACTAGAGAGGGTAAGCACTCTGGAAACACTGGAATGTAGTTTGTTTGTTCTCACTCATTTATCAGTTAACAACTTCAGTCTACCTTCCAGGTTCTCATCTTTTCTTACTATCATGATTGCACTGGAATATGCTGCCTCATTTAGCTGGACTTCAATAAGCATGAAGTCTGTTAACAAGTACAGTGATTTCACAATTATAAGCCATGCCTGATTATCAGCCACACATCCGTGTAGCTGGGAAGACCACAGAAATTTTCCATAAATAAGCCGCACTGGATAATAAGCCGCATTTAAAAAAAAAACAACAAAAAAACGAGGATCCATGTGCAACAAAGTAACGAGTTAGTAACAGAATCGCTCGAGCACAGGGTTTGGTGTCAGGTACTCAAGTTGCAAACAGTTTTCATAGATAGGCAAACCTTTAAAGGCAGCCCCAGGCACCCTCCCTGTGCACTCCTGCCCCAGGCACTGGTGGCAGCTCCCCACGCCACGCGAAGCCGGCCAGCCGCCCGCCTGCCCCCCATCGCTGTGGGCTCGAAGCCAGCTCGTGCCAGGAGCCTGCTCCTTCCTCGCCACAGGCTCGAAACCAGCTCACGCCTGGAGCCCGCTCCTTCCTCGCTGCGGGCTGCGAAGGCGGCAGTGGCAGCACGCTGGCTGCGGCAAAGGCGGCAAAGGCAGCTCACTCGAACGCGGCAAAGGCGGCTCGCTCGCTCATGTGAAGGCGACGAAGCCGGGCTGGCCTCACCAGTCCAGTGGCAGCCCGCCGCCTGCTTGCCAGTGGCTCTGGCTCATCGCCCACCTGGCAGCGGCTCCGTGGCACCTCCCTCCCCAGCTGGCTCCCACTTCTGGGTTGGCATTTCACTGGGATTTGTCCATAGATAAGCCGCACCTGAATATAAGCTGCACTACTGGGCTAGGCTGGATTCTTCAATGAAAAAGGTGTGGCTTATAATCGTGAAATTACTGTAAATTAAAAATAAATAGAGTCTGTAACTCTTAAAGACTGTTCCTTGTGTAGGAACCAAATTCAGGGTCCCCACTAGTTTAATATTTTTTGTTATAATTATGTTCCCTCTGCCAGTAGTAATTGGTAGTGATTCGTGTTAAAGAAAAACCAACAACAACAAAAAAAAAAAACCAAACACAAAAACCCCAAAAGAAAACAAAACAAATCAAAAACAACAAAAACAAACAAACAAACAAAAAAGATAAAAACCACAAAGCCAAACAAACTACAATAAAACAAAACAAAACCCAAACAACAATAACAAAAAACCCCAAAACTTCTTTGCAATGTCAATATGTTAGTTCAAATAGCAGCAGACTGGGATTCAAATCTAAACATTCCTTTCCTCATAATGAGTAAGGGTTAAGTATAGTCAAAAGGTTATATTTCTAGGGCTTTTAAAACTTTTTTTTTTTTTTTTTAATTCAATAGTGAGCACTTTTTTTTTTTTATTTGATTTTACTCTTGGAAAGCTGAGAACTTGAAGGTATTTGGGTCATCCACATGCATATGCTAGTTGAGGTCAAGACAGTGCTTAGAATACTGTGGACAGAGGAATCCTGATCCAAGTTGTGATCAGATCAAATAATTGCAAACTGTAGAAAATCATAGCAGCAAATTGACCAAAGCAAAACTAGGCTCAATTCTAATGTTGGAAAGTTGTTGCCATTTTTAACTTTAGATTTTCTTTCCTAAATCAAGTGTATTACATATCTCATTCAATTGTAGTTTATCTGTATTTAAAGAACTGTTTAACATATTTAAATCCATTTTTGTTGTGATAGCTGACAGCGTGGAGACCACACAGGAGTTCTTCCAGTAAGGCAAATGACTGACTAAATTATAGCTCAAACCTAAAAACAGCTAAATTATAAACTGTGAGAAAGCCTTCAGTGTAGATACATGAGTCCTGGTTACATAAAATAACTATTTGTGGATAGTCTCACACATTTAGAAGATTTTATCTGGGACTGAAAGAAACATTTTTGTGATATGCACTTGTAAGCCAAAATCCTGATTCTCTTCCTGTATCTCTTCTCTTAATGTGCCCTGAAGCTAGTCAGGCTTGTGCATTTGAGAAGTGCTTCAGCATTCAGCTCACATATAAAGGATAAAACATAGTACTCTATTTTTAGCTGCATTGTAACTTCTGATGAACCGCAGTTCATCAAAATTAGGAGAACTTCAGTGAGTCTTTTTTATGGCTAGACTGTTCCAGCAGTATCTTTATAATAAAGTACTACTTCATAGTATATAAAACTGCTAACTGTCCTTGGTTCCTACAAGAAAAATATGGGGGATGCAAAGATTTTGCATTGAGAGAAAAAGGTTGGATAATTTGTTACTCATCTCTGGCACTGTAAGATATTATAGTACAGAAAGGTATTATTGAAATGTTTCTGTGGTTTTTAATGGCATGAGAAACCATCTTCCCTTTCCTTGGGAGATGTCTCCACAAGCCATCCATCAGCACTGAGTGCAGCGGGAATTCCACCCATTGCAAAGTCGAAGCATTCCCTGCAGAACATTTTCTCCCCTTTTCCCGTTCTTTACAGATAGTACAGAGTTTAGGAGTTGTGTTCCTGTGAAGTTCATCTGGTATATTCAGGTACCTGGAGAGGGAACTCTCTCAGCTCCTGCTTGCTGTTGTTGGCTCTTACACTTTGTTTTAACTGATACTGCTGTTATTACAGAATGAAATTTTGAAATACCCTCAAAAGCATAACAAGATAGTTGTGTTTTCTGATGAATTGCTTTACAGCGATTGTAATTATGCATTTTATAGGATAGCTATTTGTATACCACACAAAGCACATGTTTACTTGTGGGAATTGTGTGGTTTTGCTGTAATTATTAGAACCTATTGTTTTCCATTTTGTTAATGTTTCTAAATTAAGCCATATGAAGCAATTTTCTGCCATCCTGTATCTCAGAAGCCTAGGGATATTATTTGTAACTTCTACTGCAAGTCTAGACACCTATGTGAATAAAACTAATAATTTACTTAATTTTAAGTTTCTCTTCTGATTGTAATCAATGAACCTTGCACTGTGGAATAATAATGAGGTGACAAATAAGGAAATAACCCTTCTGAAATAGGGAAAGGGTGATGATAAAAGGTACAAGGAACATTCAATTGAATTCATAAAAAATGACGCTTTTGCCCTTTTTTTTTTAAATGCTGGCTATTTTCAGATAATCATAAGCTGTTTGTAGTTATGACCACTTCAAAAAGGAAGAATAATTTTAATGATGAGCCATTATTATAATTGCTTCAGCATATCCTGAACTAGTTGAGAGATTTTATTCCTGGTCATAGAGTACTTCATTGGCTTTTGATATACTGTGTCATCTGTTCAATTTCTGAGAAACTATCAAAGGCGAATAACTGAATGCTAGGGGTGGAAATACCAAAAGATTTCTGCCAATTATTTCCAAGATCAGCTGCAGTCAAGTTGGCCTGATTTTACTACTTCTAAACTTACTTCAGAAATATGAATACAGTAATTTAACGCCTATAAGGCACAGCTTTTGGACTAAAATGTTGATTGAAACCCAGAAGTGCGCCTTATAGTCCAGTGCACCCTGTATATGGACAAATTTCGGAAAATTTGCCAACCCAGAAGTGCAAGCCGCAAGAGCCGTGGCGAGAGCTGGCATCCGTGGCATCCACGTGGGGAGAGCCAGCAATGGATCCTCCCTGCAAATAAAAGTGTGCCTTATAGTCCAGCGTGCTTTATAAATGGACAGAGTTCGGAAAATTTCCGACAACCTGGAAGTGTGCCTTACAGTCTGGTGCGCATTATAGTTGTGAAATTACTGTATATTCTGATTTCAAAATTGGTTTTAATCTCCTTTAGGATAACCATTCCTGTGTTACAGCTTTGTGTTTTATTGTTGTGTTTTGTGTAATTTAATGCACTCTCAAAATCTTCCATATGATTCTATGACTTTTACTTAATTTCCTATCTTATGTATCTATACTTTAATTTGTTCCTTCTTTCCTTTTATTAGATTTGTTCTTTTCCTTCACACCTTCACATTTTATTTTTATGCTTCTTATGATTCTCTTTTGTTATGTTTTTTCTTTTTATTTTTCCATGTTTCGTATTTGCTCTTGTGGTATTTCATATAAGAACAAAGGCCACAGTTATGAGATGTAAAGGTGGCTTTATATTTCTGTTTAACCCTATGTACTTGGAAAGTTAGTAAAATAGAAGCATTCAAAGGGGGGTATGTGTGTTATATTTATTATTTCTAAATGCATGTATAAACACATGCCCTGCTATTTATATATTGCTTTTGACAAGAGAAAGAAATATCTCAACTTCTTCAAGTAGTCAGAGTGTAAGAAATTAATGTATTTGTAGATTTGTGGATGTACAAGTCTGTAATTCTCCACTAGTTATTCTTTAAGAAGAAAGGTAATGAAAATATTTGAGCATTCTGAGCCCTTTATATCAGGAACTGTGAGAATTTGCTGACATATAATGATTTCTTAACTTTTTTCCAAAAGTTTTCATTGGCACAGAACAAAGCTCATACTCAAAATCCAGAGAATATCCATATCCTTGGTTTAGAAAATGTAGTAGTACAAATGTTTATTTATTTAGTAAATAAGTTAGTTAGATAAGTTTCTCCCTTGATTTCTTTTTTGGGTGGTAATCGTGGTCTTTTTGTTATCTTTGTTTTTATTTTGCTAATAGAGTTTATATATTATCCTTGAGATTGATTGATATGTTTGAACTGAAATGCTCTATCCCAATCCAAAGTGAGCTAGATTTGACAGAAACCACCCAACTGAATGGAAAAGACTGAGCCATAGAGACAAACAGGAATATTTTTGCTGCGTTGGTGGACATTTGCTCATATAGCTTGGATAGGAGACTTGCTTCTCTTAGTTGCTTGCTCCTTAAGTGTTTGAGATAAAAAGATAGGCACTTTCAGAAATTAAAAAAAAACCAAAACAAATAAACCAAACCAAAGCAAACAACAAAACAAACCTAGCATACATACACCCCCCCGCCCCACAAAACCAAACATGATAGAGAGCAGGACTGTGCTCACAAACGTCTGTGTTTGTACAGGTGATAATGTCACTTGTAGCCCATAAGAATCCTGAATCCTGGTTACAGAAAACATTCCCCGCAGGAAAATAGTCTCACATTGAAGTGAGTGTGCTGAGAAACAGTACTATACCAAGTCAAAGAAGCTTAAATACCTATCCATGTGCACGTGAGAGAGGATTCAGCATGGCTTAGTTACCTATTCCAAGGTAGTTTAGTTGACATCTGTTGCAAGGAGGCCACCAGCTGTGGCCTGTCTGTATGCACACCTATGGTTTATGTTACAGAAATAAGACTGAAGTAGATTGCAGTGCTGCCTTTGAAGCTTTGGGCATACTGAGCTGAAAAGGTGAACACAGGGTGATGATTTTTTTAGGTCTGCAGTGCACCATGCAGGGCCACCCCACCAGCACAGCTTGGTCATTGTGTGGGTGCACCAGGCTGCTTTGCTAACCTTTAGCAATATGGGGCAGATGCACTGAGCAGTGTTGACACAGCCTTTATTTACCAGGTGTGAGTCCTGAGCAAGGCTGTGAATCCTACTGTCAGCACAAGAATGCTCTGAAGAGGTTCAAGGAAATGGTTGGAATGTATTATTCTTTTGGAAACAAATATAGGGTAGTAACGGAGCTTTCATGAGTGTAAATAAGCATGTCTGAGCAGGAAGAGATTTTGCTTAACTGTACTAAATCAAAATTAATTGTCTATTTTCTTTGTTGAGTCATGTTAGCAGACTTGTTTTTTACATTGCTTTGTCATGCACTAAGGAGTAAAGAGGTATACTAGATTCATATTGGTTTGCTTTTGTAAAGACACTGAATATTAATGATTCTAAACTATATTAATTAAAAGGAAGTCTTAATAGAGAAAGCAGACTTATGAGGTAGACTTCTTACCAAACAGAAGGACTCACCTGATTCAGATGTTTCTGGGGTTGTTTTTTATTTAAATGGCCTCCCCACCAGCCAATTTGGACAGTGAGGGACAGTAATTTTTTAAGCGCAGTAGTATTATTTTTTATTTTTTAAGAAAAGCATTGATAGGATATAGGATTTATTTATGATCCATTTTCATACTCAGGAAGTTTAGGAGAATTACAATTTTTTGATATCATAGGACTGAGTTGGAAGGTTGGTTTGGTTGGAAGAGACCTTTTAAAGATCATCTTCTGTTAAATGATGTTCCTCAAAATACCTGATCACACATCTGTCTTCTTGATACCTATCTTAAGTAAGTCTTTCACATTCAAAAGGAAAAAACATACATGGACTCTGCTTACTATGATTAATTCAAAAGATTTAGATATTTTAAAGATTTGCCTGTGAACCATATAATAATTTGATATATTCCTAAAAAAAAATTCAGTGAGCATGAACACAAAGTTTTCAGTAAGGTCCTAAGTCAGTTCTAGTGACTACACTTGCACAGCATTCATATGTCAGATTTCGTAATCCATGAGGATTCACAGACTAAATTTCTTGAAGAAGTCAAGCCATTAATATGTATGAAACCTGGTAAGGACACCTTTTTGGGGTGCATCTGACAAGGGGTGCACACAGAATTTTAAGTGCAACACTCTAAGAGGACACTGGTAGCACTACTCAGAATGTTTCAGATAGGATGCAGTAAGGAGCTGTAACCTGCCTGTTGCTGATTTAATCCACTGCTGCTACATTTTGATAAAGATCCATGCTTCTGAGCATTGGTGTTTCAGTGCACGTGATGTGCAGCAGAACAGTGTTTTTTAGCTTACCAGAATCCTTTCTGTTCTTTGACAAAACTGATGGGGCAGGTCCCTCCTAACCTGCTGATGTGGAAGCAATTGGTTGATATCTTATGACTGAGTCCAGGATTAGATACCTAAATTGAATTATTCTCCAGACATGACCTCTGTTTTTACGAAGCTGGTGTTCATTAGAAAGGCTCCTTAAAATTTTTCAGCCTTTGAACATAAAAGTTGCTTTCAAGTTAATAATTAAGGAACTTAAAAATAAAAGAGTAGAATGCATTTGATCTAGCTTTTCATATTTTCTAAGTATGCCAAATAAGAGTGCCTTGAATAAAGCTGCTGAATTCAAAAGGTTGAGTATGAAGTAAAATAGTGCCGTCTGGTTTAGAGGAGGAATTAATGCAAGGAAATACAGTAATTTCACGATTATAAGCCGCACCTGATTATAAACCGCACCTCCCGGTAGCCGGGCAGACCACGAGATTTGTCCATATATAAGCCGCACCTGAATATAAGCCGCACTACTGGGGCAGGCTATATTCTTCAAGGAAAAAGGTGCGGCTTATAATCGTGAAATTACTGAACTCAACCAGAATTACTCCAGAGAATATATCCCAAAAGATAGAGATTATGTTTACTATATTGTTAATATTATATTTCCTTGTATAAAATAATACTTCTAAAACTTAGTAAATATTTTTCCTATTAAACGACCGTGGCAATAATAACTCATACTTTTCTCCCAAGATTTGCTAACATTTTTGTAGATATTAGAGAAGGAAAAATATAAGGAGGAAAAAACTGAGAGAGCAAAAGGAATTCTTAGTTTATGATAACAATTCTTTAGAGACTGAAAAAAGACATTTTTACTGAAAAGCCTTTGTCAGAGACAGTTTAATTTGCAGAATTTAAAAATTGTTTACACTTTGGAAAAATGCAAACACAGCATTTAGGAAAATTACCTTTGCATTACTTGCTCCACTAATTACCTCCAAAGCACCTCTAAAGCATACAATATAATTTCAAATCATGTTAAATGGACAAAAATTGCAAAGCATTTTCTAAAGTTCAGATGTTAGAACTAAGATCTGTGGCATATTTTTATTTGCTAAAACTGTATGTATGTCTTGAAACTTTCTTGTTACAATAATCACTTCTTGAATTGTTCACTTGCTTACCCAAGTATTTTTTTCCTTTTTCTCTCTCTCCAGTCTCTCTCTAATACATAAACTACCTACTGGGTTTTTTTAAAGCAAAATTATTACTTTTATTATATAGAAGGGAAGTTGATAAGAATGCAAAAAGAGGGTATTTCCATATAATAACAACAAAGATCCTGAAACTGATTATTCATTTTTTCTCTCTAAGCAAAGGCCTCAACTGATATTGTTTCATGTCCAGTCAGAATACGATTGGATTTCATAGTGAGTATTAATGGCTACAATGGACAACTGAGCTATTATGAAAATTCTATTCAATCTCAGAAAATATTGAGAGTATCACAATTCTGCATTCATATTAACAGCTTAGTGGCAGTTTATTCAGTCTATAAACTTCTGTTCATTTCATTGACATTCACTGTAATGGGAGATTTTGATGATAAATGTAGGAACTTATGTTGCTATGTCACTAATCTTATCTCAAATATTAAAAAGTAATCATCAGTGTCCTTTATTCTTTGAATGAAAATATCATTGAACCATTTCACCAGCAGTGTTTAATTTTCAAAGGTAAATTCAGGCAAATTTTGCAACCACAGAGATTTTGAAGTAAGTGTGTCTTGAGTAGTGTGTATAGGAACTAGAAAAAAATCCTAGAAAACACTGTATCTCTGAAAAAAAACATAAATATTGAAACCATAAATCCTTTTCTTCTAATAGACACAGTATGCAAGAGGCAATATTGCATCTTGTGTGATGTAAAGGAACTTTCCCTAATAAGATAATAAGAAATGTTTATATAAACTACTTTAGAAAACATACACATGGGTTTATTGGTTGTTTTTTTCTTTTTTTCCCCATTAAATCTGAATGGGAGAGCAATCTATCAATATTTTTTAATGGGATATTAGAAAGTGAGATAAGAATAACTTCCTAGAAATTGCATAATACAGTAAAGTAAGCAGAGCTGGACATGATCAAAATAATAAAAGCAGATTATGTGATAACCAGTTTAAACCTCTGTCTAGTAATGTGTTGATGCAGCATGCTAAAGCTGTGGTCACAAAATGAAAAAAAAACAGAACTAGCAGCAGATACATGTGTAAGCTTTATTTTGTTGAGAGACACTGAATTATTTTTTCCTCTTTATTTTTTTTTTGTTCCATGTTCATCTTCAATATTTTCAGCATATGATTTTTAAATGTCATTTCTTGATAGCATTGTTATGTACAAAAGGAAAAAAGCTTCCCATGACTACTTAGAATTGTTTGATCAGTGAGACAAGGCAACTACTTTACAAAATGTAAAACTATTTGCACTGATTTTCTGTATTATACTGACATTTGCAATTATAGTTCTTTTCATCAAGAATCATGAATAAATTCTGAACCCAAGCAATTTTTACCAAATATTTTCCATTTTATTTTGGACCTTTGAGAGAAGAAAAAGTAGGAATCAAATTTCTCTGAATAGTTCAGGAAAGGGAAAGTTAAACACAGTTGTATAAGTGACATCGACAGGTTACCAAAGCTTCAGCTTTTTTTTTTTAATTTTAACTTTGTTTTCCTAACAGTTAAGAAAGATACTTAACATTTCAAAGGTTCTGGAAAAATACAGATAGAAGTCAGTCTGTTTCTTTATCTTACAGGAGTAAAGTACAGTAATTTCACACTCATAAGCAGCACCTGGTTATAAGCCGCACTTCCAGGTAGCCGGGAAGACCACGGAATTTGTCCATAAATAAGCCACACCGGGTGATAAGCTGCACATTTTTTTTTTTTAAAGCGAGGATCCGTGGGCAACAAAGTAATGAGTTAGTAACAGAATCGCGCAATCGCAGGGTTTGCTATCAGGTGCTCAATTTGCAAACAGTTTTCACAGACCGGTGAAGCCTTTAAACGCAGCCCCAGGCGCCCTCCCCATGCTGCGGGCCCGGCACTTCCACCCCTGTTGCTGGCTGCCACGGCTCCCCGCACCGCTCAAAAGCAGCAAGTGGCTTGGTTTCACGAGAAGCCGGCAGCAGCTCGCCGCCCGCTCGCCAGTGGCTTCGCAGCAGCTCCCCGGCCATGGCTCAGCAGCAGCTCCCTGCCCAGCAGCGGCTTCGCGGCAGCTCCCTCCCTGGCCAGCTTGCACATCTGGGTTGGCATTTCACCAGAATCTGTCCATAAATAAGCTGCACCTGGTGATTAGCCGCACTTCTGGGATCGGCTTGATTCTTCAGTGAAATAGGTGCGGCTTATCAGTGTGAAATTACTGTATATGTGGATGAACAAAAAATGTATTTGTGGAGGGACTTAAGTGCATGACTAATCTAAGTCAAAGCCTACATCATAAGCATCATTATAAGAAGCTTTCCACATTACTGAATGCACTTCCTTAGTGTTGTCTATACATCAATCTTCTCCTAATTCCCCCATTGGTAGCTCCAGTAATATCTGAAACCACAGACTTCCCATGTCCAAAACAAAAAAATGAAGGCGATGAGGAAAGCTGCAACTTTCCCTGTCATGATTGTAATTCTTTCCCAACAATAAATTTTCTCTTTGTTTAATTGTAAGCCATGCTTCTCATTATTGTCTCAATTTTCTCAGCAAAGCATCTGGAGATCGACATTAATGTTATTACTTTGGTAATAATTGTGTTAAATAACTGCAGAAAAGCGATAGCACAAAACTATTTATTATTATAGTTCTGCTGCTATTGCACTCCTGTCTACTATATAACATAAAAGAACTTGACAGTGTAAATACTCAGGTGACAAAAGTGTTGCTAAAATTAAAATAATCATGAATAGAGTGAAGATTTAATAAATATACTTTTATTTTTTTCCTTTTTTAATTTTGTAAATAGTTTGATTATCAGTAATACATGCAGGAAAAAATAAATCCAACTAGATAAAGTGTGATGAAAATAGAATGTAAGTAAAAGACGTGAGAGAAAAAAAAGGAGAAAAAAAATTGAAGTTTGGACAAAAAGGCTGTTCCAGATCATTGCTCAAAATTAGTTAGTGCAATATCAGAGGCAAAATCATTGTCTCATATTCTGGTAACCCCAGAAGCAATCTCTGCAGCTCCTGCTGCTGGATGCACTCTGCAGATGATTTCCATAAGAGTACTTTTCCCAAAAGATTAGGAAAACTCTTACTCTGCTACAGAAAACAGGCTCACAATACCAAAATGCTTATTCAAACACTAACAACATCTTTTCAATATTAAGCCCTTGCAATGCAAATCTACCATAAAGTCTCCCTTTTATTTATTTGTGGGATGTTTTTTGGTGCAGGAAGAGGGAGGGAGGGTAGCAGGGCTCATCAGGGCACACCTGGGAAGGGCAGCTCCCAGCACAGCTGAGCAATCCCTGGGGCCAGCAGGTCACTTCTGGTGTTTGCTCTCCTAGCTGGAGGAGGATGAGGTCTGAGCTGCTGTGGACAGCTTGGGCTTTTGTTTATTTTTTTGGATGAGGTCTACTGCATTCTGAAAACAAATGAAGCTAAGTCGTAGCCTTTCTTAGGCACTAACAGGCACATGTCATAGTTACAGATCATCAGTGTTCTGTGGATACAGCTGCAAAATGGAGAATCACTAGCGGAGAACAAAAAGAGAAATTTAGAAAAGGAATTGGAAGACATATGCATCAGATTCTGCTCATTGAAGAACTGTAGGAATAGGTGTTTGTGACTGATGGGGAAAAAAACCCCAAACCCTCAACAAGCCTTCATGCTCCCTCCTGGACAGGCAGCTTAAAACACCAGAGCTACACACCTTGTGGCCTAGCAGATGTCCTGTGAGCAGCAAAGTACTTCTGAGGTGCAGAAAAGACCAAAGAGAACCTTGGTGATTCTGGAACTATGTAGTTGTGAACCTGGCTGATAAACCCCAGTGCTTTATTAAGCTTAGTAATTTGAATTCTGGAAACTCTTAGAGGGGGGTTTGCATCCTCCCTCATTTTACCATGTCTCCCCCTACTAGTCCTGGCAGAGGGGAAAACAATGCTTTTTCAAACTGCAGATGATCTTGACAAAAAAATGCTCTGGCAAGTAAGGCATGCCTAGTACAAATGGCTCAGGACAGGAGCATTCTGAACACATTCCCAGCTTTGTGCAGTCTGAGGCAGGTGATAGAGATTTGCACTGAAATGTTTGGCGTGGCAAAGAGGGGAAGTCAGTGTGGATAGAAAGGTAAGGTGCTCTTCAGTAGTGCTTTCTGCCATAATGTAGTAACTGTTTGCAAACTTGTTCTGTTAAGCCAACAAATGTTTTTTGGCAAAGTAACTGTAAATGAGAAGCAGCACAGGCACATGTGCTGCGGGGTGAGCTACAGAAGTTAAAGTCCATGTTTCTGTAAATTATGCTGGGCTACTCTGTGCAGTATTCTTAAAATAATGAACATATCTGTGAACAAATGATGTGAGAAGAGTCCTTCCCCAGCTGGGCAGCTCTATCGAACAGTTCCCTTCTCCCAGATTAGAAAATTCCGAGCCTTTACAAGTAGATGAAGCATGAGGAGCCTGGCTGTTGTTGCTTGATTCTTCAACTACTATTCTTCTCACGCTTTTACTCTTACACCGCATTAAGCTGTTCCCTGTAAGATTCACCCCTCTTTCCATCCAAAACCTACTCTAGTCCATTTTTTCTCTTGTTGGTTAACTCTTTAATTATCCTACATTTTTCAGTTTTGGATAGATTTTCTTGTCTTTATCCTTGTGCACTTTCTCTTATAACTTCATTTCTGCTCATTCTGCTCTCCTTTCTATTCCATTTGTGTAATTTTCCTTCTACTCCCATTTTCCCACATCTCATCTTCTTGTCTTACCTCATTCTGTTCTTATTATGTATCTCTCAATGAGAGTTTGTTAAGGTGAGAAGAAAAAGGATGACATGCTTTGCCAGTTCCTTTCTGAAGGTCTTCTAATTACTAGCAAACCAGTTGTACTTGCTGAAACAAATTGCCAAACCATGCTTTCTCCCGTGACACTTGAAATTCACTTCATGAAATGTTAGACTGCTTTAGTCAATCTAAGCAAAAAAATCCATTTGAAAGGTTCCAAGAAGCTAGTCTTTTTAACAGAAACTGATGATTTTGGTGGGCAGAATTTCCAACTGAAGCTTCAGGACAAGTGGATATGTCAGTCTGATAAAAGCCACTTGGCCAACAAATATTTGCCTGGTGGGAGAAAGCCTGAAGGATGGGGAAAAGCCTGAAACAGCGAGAATTAAAAAGTTAACTGTAAACTGGATTTTTTTTAAAAGGCAGCTTAAATGATAAAATACCAAATCATAGTTATGACCATGGCTTTGGAAGTTATTAAAAACAACTGGTAGGCACAGAAAGCTGGGTCACACCAATTAGTCTACCTGTAAGAAATCTTGTTTCAGACTCTCTAAAAAGAAAAATCAACTTTCCAAAGGCATAAGAACACTTCTATGAATGTCAGACAGATGAGAAGTGAAAGAGAAATTTCTTTATACATTCTTTTTTGATGCTTTTAAAAGATGAACTTTCTTCTTCTGACTCCTATTTTCCACTAATTATTCTTAACCATACCACTGCTTCTTGTAACCCTATTTTAAATGACACACTATAGCTCTCTAACCTATACAGTAGAAACTTTTTTTTTTTCAAAAGTATTATTTAATCATCAATACTTAAAAATTTTCTTTTAAAGTTGTGGTGGTCTGATTTCATTTTTCTAAACAAGTGTGGGAGAGAGCTACAGGGGTGGTTTCTGTGAGAAGCTGGAAGCTGCTAGATGCTTCCCCTCTATCTCATAGAGCCAAAGCTAATCAGCTCCAAGATGGAGCTGCTGAGAGAGGAGTGAGAGTATGGACAAGAAAAAGCTGTGCAGGAGAAGGATGGGAGGTGCTCCAGGCAGCAGAGCAGAGATTCCCCTGCAGCCTGAGTTCTAGAGCGTAGTGAAACAGCTGTGCCCCTGCAGCACATGCAGGTCAAGGGCAGAGCAGAGATCACCCCCAGCCTGTGGTGGATCCCCCACCAGAGAAGGGGGATGCCTGAAGGAGTCTGCTGCTCTGTGGGAAATCCAGGCTGGAGCAGGCTCTTGGCAAACCTTTGGACCTGTGGAGAGAACCCCACTGGAGCAGGCTCCTTGTGGCATGCTGGGGACATATGTTGGACTCTTCTTCCTGAAGGACTGCACTCCCTGGAAGAGACCTATGCTTGAGCAGTTCCTGGAGAACTGCAGCCTGTGGGGAGAATTCGTGTTGGAGCAGTTAACAGAGAACTGCCTTCCATGGGAGGGACCCCAAAATGGAGTGGGGGAAGAGTGTGAGGAGTCCTCACCCTGAGAAGAAAGCAATGAGAGAGACAATACATGACCTTATCTCATCCCATGAGACTTTCATTCTGTTTTATTTTTCCTGTCCAGCTGAGGGAAGGAAGTGATGGAGCAGCTTTGGTGGGCACCTGGCATCCAGCCAGCATCAGCATCAACCCACTACAGGCAATTTAATGGCTCCTGACTTTAGGACTGAACAGGTTCTTTTAATTTACAATCTTTGAAGTCTTGTTCTCTGAAGATTCTTTCTCCTTCTGGTAATGGAGTCCTGGTCAAAAGGTTAAACCCCAGGAAAAAAACAAGCAATAAATTTGATCCTTACTGAATTTCATGCACTCTCAGTACAGATGAATACACAGGAGATGTGGCTTAGGGGACAGTGAGTGGGGGAAAAAAGGAATGGGGTGCACTGTTTTGTGGTATATTATTATATGTTTCCTGGTATAAGTGATTCTAGATTTTATTTGTACTGCATTATAAAAAAAAAAATAAAAAATGAAATAACAAAGACAAGCTGTCCTCCCTCCAAAACATTAAAAGACCTCAAAACAAGGAACACCCCAAAACAGGGTGATAATATTGATACCCTTCAGTGGAAGATAGTGTGAATGTGTGTGCCACTGCTGGTTTCAATTATTCTGTGCAGTGCAGCATGATGATATTGCATAATGATAATACATCTGCCTTAGTGATGTGATGGGCATGCAGTACTATAAGCTTTGTCCCTGAAGTGCAGGATTTGTTAGGTCAGGTACAGTTTTACACTGAGATTTTTGTGCTAATATATGACTTGGGAGTCAATAACCTTCAGGACTTCTCTGCATTTTGCTGGGGATGTGTACCAGGGATGTGCTTGCTGTGCCAAGCCTTTCTGTAGATAAGAATTTACTTAAAAAAATTATGGTTTTCTGTACAGTTTACTTGGTTTTGTTTGTCCAGTTTTAGTTGTTGCCATTTACCAATGTACATATTTTCAGAAACACCCAAGTGTTTACCCAGTCATTTCAGGTTCTTGCTTTCCCTGTCTCTGAGCATTTGTGAATGAACTGTGACTGAGGGACTGTATTAAATGAGTAGATGTAAAATATGATTGAAGCACAAGGCTTGTATTGAGTCAGAAATAGAGTGACGTTTTCCTTTCAGTGTCCTATCACATAGGAATGTACTGTTGCTGATATAAATGTGATAAATTGCCTATGAATAATAAAAAAGTTTCACCTCTTTATGATTCTCTATATAAAAACTGATTTCTATAGAGCTCTTTCAATGACTCTTATCTGCTTTTATTACTGCTTTTTAGATATAGCTCATCCTTAAATGTTCCTTAAAGCAGGATTTTTTCTGCTTTTGTTCCTAAGTGTGCTCATGCAATTGCTATGGAATGGGATCTCCCAAGAGTATTAAACATCTCTTCAGACTAAATGTGAATTAATATACCATTGATTAACAACTTTGAATTGATATGAATGTACTTATGCTTATTCTGCATGATTTTGTTTGTAGGTTTTTATAAGAAGTTATGCTCACATGTTAAATAGGTGGCTGGTCAAAAGGTACTGGGCTTGCAAACTCCTGACAGCAGCAGGCATGAAGAAAGGGAACTGATTATTCTGTGGTTAGTTCTTGTCTTTGCAGTGTGTTTCAAACTTGTCAGAGCAGAATGCTTTGTGCACTTTGGTGTCTTGAACCCTTTGTAATTACTAGTCACTGGCAGACACTTCTTCCTGCTTCTGTCTCTCTTGTGCTGGCTCTACCTAGCACAGAGAGTTGAAACCAAGAGGTTTTGTAGCACTACAACGTTCAAGCTAAAATGGAAGCTGTACCTGGCAGGTAGGACACTTCTCAATGTGCTCACTTGCTGTAATCCAAAGATTTACATCTTCCTTGGGTGAGAAAAGTCTTGCAGTTCATGTGGTTACTGTGGGATTAGTTTAATTCTAGGCCTGTAAAGGTAAGATAAAATGACAATATTTTAATTATATTCCAAATTAGAAAGTTAGTTAAAAGGCTAATAAAATGTAAAAATCAATAAATAGTTTTGGTATGGTCAGGATGAGGTTCTTTTGAAAGCCTTCCCTCATCTCCAGGAGGCCACTCTTCCCTTGTCAGCAAGAGACAGTGAGGAGTATCAATCAATTTTCTTCTTCAGGCTGCCCAAATCTCATAAATATGTTTCAGTCTTTTGACTTTCTTTATGTTGGTTTCTAGCCTGGAAGTATTCTGGCCATTTAATTAGAATAAACATTGCTTCAATCTCTTATAAATGTGTTTATCTGTCTATTAAGCAGTGCATCATCCCCATTTGCCTTGATAGTAAATTGCTGCTTGCTGCATCTGTACCAGCACATTGCAGGTCTTATATTGCATTTGGCATTCCACATTATGTGGTATGTGAGGAATTTGTGACATAATTGTTCAAAAAGAACAAAATGTATCTCATTACTTGGCTGGATATGCTAATAATTAATTACTGATACCAGATCTTTCTTCAAAACAGACAGACCTCCAATAGTCTGCAGTTTCTGTTGCATGGGTTCCATTGTCATTAGTTGTGAGAAGGAATTATTTTGGAGGACATGGATTTTAAAAATGAGAGCAAATTCTTAGAGTTC
This sequence comes from Sialia sialis, assembly GCA_009812075.1. NCBI lineage: Eukaryota > Metazoa > Chordata > Aves > Passeriformes > Turdidae > Sialia > Sialia sialis. Next base: position 7,310,116 of record VRYO01002355.1, read on the forward strand.
AGCCTGTAATTTCCCATAGTTTGGCTTACATTTATTAGTATTATTATTATTAATAATAATAATTATTATTATTTTCTGGAGGGTTTTGAGGAAATTAACCACGTTTTTTAGAGTGGTTTGTGTTGGTTTTTTTCCTTTGTTTTCATTGTTAGTAAGTTACAGTGATCAAATATACACATCTGTTACACTGTAAGGTGTGTACAGTTTAGATTTTTACATAGTGTAAAAAAAATTCTTACTCTGAAGTTACATATTTGATTTTGTTTTAAAGGTTATTTTTTGGTTATACTTTTATTTTGCCTTCCACCTGACTAGAAACAGCCATCCACATCTGTTTAATTAATTAAAAAACAACAAAAAACCAACAAAAAAACACCTAAGGAAAAAACTACATTGATATCTTTCTTTTTAAACAGAAAGTTCTATAAAATTTATGAAAAAATAGTTCAAAAATGAAGTAAATGATGCATTTTTGATTTAAAACATTTTGATCAGATATCCTCAGCCTATCAACAAACATTTCAATGAGTATACCATTCTGTTTGGTTTTAGTTTGTTTTTTTTTCTTAAAGGGGAAAGGAAAAATCTCGTATTTAGAATCAACCTCATGTAGAAATAGCAATAACTGCATGGTAAAAAAGAAAATAATTTATGGCTATATTATCTATGTTGCTTTTAAACACAGCAACTTAGAAAATTTAGCTTACGTGAGTGATCTAGGGGATTTTATCTACCAATGTATTTGGAGATGATATAAATTATATAAGCCTTTAGATGTAATGTAAAAAAAAAAACAGATAATTTTATTTGCAATTCCAAAATCTATATACAGATTCTGATGTTTGCTCAGGATTTTATTGTAGCTAGATTAGTTTGTTCCTCTGGTTGCTTAATGATTTGTTCAGTCACCTACAGGTAAGAACTGAATTTGTGCCTCTGGTCAGTAACATTAAATTTGTCTTTAAAATACGCACTTCAATTAATACTGCCCTTGATGTAGAACTGAAATTTTCTCTGTGACAGGGAAAACAGGAGTCCAGATATGGTGTCAGTGCAATTGGGGGTGTGTGTGTGTGTATATATATATATATATATATATATATGTTCAGAGGTGCAGACAAATGGTATCAGGCCTTCTTCCACATGGGCACAATCACAAGGGTGAGATATATATGCATTTATTTATTTATTTATTTAATCTTTTAAGTAATATTTTTAGCGATGGAAGTAGGAAATGAGAGAAACCAAAGAAGGTAGCAGTTTGCAAATATTGCTAATATCATGGAGGACTAATGCTATCCTTTCTTAACTCACACATTGAATTAAATCTGGTTCTTGACTCACAATAGTTGTTAACTCTGTTAGTGATAATATTAAAAGCCAGCAAACAGAACCACTAAGCTTTGAGACAGAAACTGTTTATCTTGCCCTTCTGGCATAAAAATATATTCTAGAACATCCCCTATTTTAATGACCTTACAAATCTGGAAACAACTATCTTTAAAAATTATGCAAGTTCTGTGATGTGAACGAATACTACTGAGTAATATTGCAAAAACCCACGTATTATGTGACTTGTTACATATTGTTTTTTTCAAACTGTACAAAGAATAAAAGATTATTTCATGTCTTCTGTGTTTAAGACTACTTTTGCATAATATTAGCATTAAAATGGACAAAATATGCTTTCATTTTTGAAATTGTTTCTAGGTTTTCTTGTAGTGAAAAATGTAGGAAAGTAGAAAGGTTTTGCTTCATTGCTGAGAAGTTTATGAATTTTTTAAAATCTTATCATGCAACTTTCTTGACACTTACCCAAAGTTCTCCTGCTCCTGACTTGGTTGCTGTCTTTTATCCGAAGGTCTCCTAGTATAATTTACTTTTTCCCCATTTGGATCTGGAGGCCACATGAAACAAAACCTGCAGTTCTGTCTTAAATACTTTCTTGATTAACCTGCAAATAAGGTTTCTGTTGCAGGATATCCATGTCTCATCTTGAGTATTAAATCTCAGCTTTTATGTAATGCAAAACATGTAAAATGCTGGTAGGATTTAAAACATAATTCTACTTAAAGAATCATAGAATTTGCCTGTGGAGAAGGGGGAAATGGAGCACTAGTTGAAACTAAGATGTTTTCATGATTGAAAATACATGTTTACTTTGAAGTATCATTATAATCTGGAGTGACAACTTTTTTTCTTTATATTGTTTCTACAGTTGTAGGATCTCAATAGCTCAGGGCACATTGCCATGTTTTATTCATTCTACTGTGGCATGTAAGGAATCACATTAAGAATTCAGAGATAACTTCTAATTTACAAAGCATCTGTGGACTTATCCACTTTCATGAATCCTAAATTCCTGACATTGTCAATATGTAACACAATGGATGTTTTTTGTAATTTAATTTACCAGAAATTGGTATTTCTATAAATGGAAGGGAAAATACAAGTAAGATTACCTGTAAGACTGAACAAATCATATGAAAATTATTTTAATTATTTTTGATTTGGCTTTGTTTCTGTGTTTCTTTTGTTGCAAACCCCCCCTTTTATTTCAAAATTAGAATATATCAGTGTAGGAAACTATTTTTATGCTAATTAATCACTTGCTGTAGCTGATATATGAGAATGAGCATTGGCAATGTGATCAGATTTAAATTTTTCTCAGATCTGATACATTTGATAAGTCTATTGGTATAAGTGATAATCTGGAGACACCATTATCTCAGATTTAATGTATAAAAAAGTCAGCAGAATTATATCTAATGCATGTCTTTAATATCTGGTCCTATTTATTTTGCCAGTTATAAGTGAAAATATATTGTAGTAATATATTGTAGTAATTTGTGTCTGCTGCTGGAGTATTAGAATGTATCAGAACTTCTTTTTCATTCCATTAGGTTTTTGTTTGTGCATATTGTGAATTTTTTCCTTTGGTCCCAAGGCAGAATTTGTTAGCTCATTTTGTGACAGCGTCTCTATAAAGACATAAATTCCACTTGTCCTGCCTTTGTGATTCTTGTGGGGATGGGGGAAAAACACAGACCTTATTATGGGTATATTTCTTATTTATAGTATGAAAAGACTCTTATTAGCTTTTGAAATTCAAAGTTCATTCCATATTAAATTAATATATTTCTGTTGTTTTGACTTCTTAACAGGCAATAACTTCAAACTATAGCTTCATGCTTTCGATGAGAACATAGATTCTACTGCCAGGAAGTAACAGTAAGTGCTAGGTGTTATAATTTCTTTTTAATGAAGAAGTTTTCTTTTTAAGTGTTTGATGTTTGCTTTAAATGTGTTCCAGGAAGTCATTATGGCCATCCACTATATTGCCAGTGCTGAAATATGCAAGTAGGTTCTCTCAGTGGATCAGATGGCTCTTGCTCAGATTTTGTTATCTTTCGCAAGAAGGAAAACCCAGTTGGAGTAAAGGCTTCTGTTTCAGTTGGCTCTAATTCTAAGTGTTTTCATTGAATGGGTATATAGGTGTTTATGAAACAATTATTTGAAATTATTTAAAAATTTTTGAAACTGAAGTGGAAGAGTTACCATACCTTTAAAGAGTTTTATTATACTTAAATGGATAACAGGAGACAAGAAAATTAGTGTTTAGATGGAGAGCAGGTCAGTGTTCTGAAAGACTGAACAAAGTTACAAAAGCAGTTCACAGTAGGCTATTTTTAGGTTATTGCTTTGGGGTTTTTCAGCCAGGGTTTAAAATAAGTAGCCATCAACAATAATTTAAAAAAAGACTTCATTGTCTTTCATAAAGACACTGCTCCTCTTAACAGCTTTTAACAGCCTCCATGTAAAACTGCACAATTTGGAATTGCTGTCCACATTAAGGCTTTATGTCCTTTGTAAAGGAATTTTGAACACATACACCTGTTGTAAGATTGAATATAAAAGTAAATTTATATCATTGCTGTGTTTATTACCAAGGGATTGATTTAGGAAGGTTGTGTCTTTTATTAGCTTCCAGTTTGCCTTCAGTTTTCATTAGATACTGAATAAGGATTGTTGGAGGGAGACAGGCAGTCCTGCACTCAGAAGCAGAGTGTGCTGCTGCTAGAGGGCTTTTATGACCTCAGGGTACCAGCGCTTGGGGCAATGTCTGATCCAGATCAGAAGAGTAAGCTCTGTAGTATTTCAAGAGGTCTGTAACAATCAGTGTCGTTACAAAGCTGTGTTAAGACTACTTTTGGTTATATGTTTTTGAATGTAGTATTAAGTCCCTACCTCTTTTCCTAAATTCATCTCTACCTGTGAGTTATCAAAAACAATTACACAATCTTCTACTTCTACAACCTGTGGTACAATGTACTGAGATCTAATTAAATCCTTGGAGAAAGGGAAATGCAGAGTATTCTTAAATCAACTTACCTCCACTGATTTTGGTGTATATACAAGTTGACATATATGTTGAATCATTTTTTCCACTATTCTTTTAAGCAAAAGGGGAGAGTTGGTGATCTTGAAGAGAGAAATCAGCTTTTATTTGCAATATGAACATCTTGATTTTAGGAAAACGTTTCAAAACTTTTCCTTGGTCAATTTTCTATAGGGCTTGTTTTTTTTAAACTTTAGTTACTGCTAGTGGTCTGATACATTTGAAAGCAGGAGAGTACTTTTGAAGGATTTTGTATAAATATTTACATAAATGCAAACTTTGTCTCTCCTGATCATCATAAAATTGTTTCAATTTCTTTCTGATGACAGTCTTCTCTGTGGAGAAAAATGGTTGCTCTGCATCATGTGATCTAGTTTTTGAAATATATTGAGGGGGCTAAGGTTTGGGGGTTTTGTTCTTGGGTTTTTTTCAATTGAAATGAGGCTGGGGGAGTTTCTCCACTCCCAGTCTCATTTAGATGTCTTTCAAAGAAAACTTGAGATTTGATTTCTAGAAAAATTAATAGGAATAATTAGACTTTCATATTAAAGCTTTGTGGCAAACTTTTTGTTGCTTTGGTTTTATTTTTCCTTGATTTCTTCTTTTTTTTTTTAAGTTGGTCAATCTATTTGTCCCCACATGCTGTGGTATTATTGAGCCAACACATATCATTTGCTTCTCAACTAAGCAGTGAAGAAGTGTTGAAAAAGGCAGTGTCAGCTAGAAGTAGAGACAATACTATGTTCCAGCAGAGGGGTAAATTAATTTTAAAACTTCACAGTATTTGATCTTGCAAAGATCTATTTTCTTTGCTTAATCACTTGAAGTTCTGTCAATTGGATAAAAAGAGAGGATTCCATTGCTATCCTAAATAAAGTACTGAAATGTTTATTTTACTACCAGTGAATAAGTAATTTTTTTAAAAATCCTATTATGCATTAATATTTTTTGTGGCTTTTCAAAAATAAATCCCAGTGTCCAGCATATAGTGTAAAATAATTAAAGGTGAATAAATAGTAAAGCCACTTCTTTCACCAATTCTGATTGCACCTAGAAGCCCATGTGTACTTTATCTTGAAACATCAGTTATTCTAGCACATTTGAAAAGCCCTTTGGAGAATTGCTCTGCTGATTAGGAGTAGATTTATTTACGTTTTCTGTGTCTAGTATATTTCTTGCCTTTGTAGAAACATCCTATGGCTTGAAGGAGATGAAGAACAGCAGGGAGCCCATTATCTGGGCATCTCTACAGATGACCATTCTTATGCACACCCATTGTTTCACAGGAGAAGGCTTATGGCTAGATGGAATATTGCATTTTCAATACGTTACACAAAACTAAATAGTTGGTTTTGATTGAAGCGGAAACCTTATATTAAATATGAAGGGAAAGCAGTAGACTATCTTGTAATCTGTCTCAAAAATCAGTGGGTTTAGGTGCCTTCTTGGAAGTTTGATTAGTAAAAAACCAAAAAAAAAAAAAGAAAAAATTTACCAAGAAAAATGACTATATTCCCTGGAAAGGGAAACATTAAAGTTCAGAACTTGGACAGGTACATCATTTTAAATACTAGAATTTATCATTTCTGCAATGTTAGTGAAATTAATTAAATAATCTTTATTTCATCTTGCATGTTCTATGTTTTGAAGTCCTGTCCAGTCTGCTAATTGTAATATGTGATTTTTTTTGTTTTGATTTGTTTTTTTGATCCTTTTT
>VRYO01002355.1:7316458-7330245 GCA_009812075.1 Sialia sialis
GTGCTGATTTGTTTACCAATAAGAAATTACAAAGATTATTTCAAGGATGAGGACCTTCTAATATGAAATTCAGAATGTTGACACGAATGTGCTTCTTTACATCTCTAAAATATTAGCAAACTGAATAATCCGTTAGATGTTTTCAAAATGCTTTTTTCCTCTGTCTTCCAGAATAACCCATCTATTGTGCTTGTACAGTTCAAAAGCCTGTTGATACAGGCAGACCCAGAGTGCCAACACCTGAGTCCTTAATTAGAATGTTGCTATTTTTAAATAAAAAACTTATTCAATTTCAGTAAATTAAGTAATTTTTTAGACCACTTTTTTATTTTACTTTCAGATATAAAGTAATTGGGGTACTCTAATTCACATAAATTAGAGTTTTGTAAAGCAGTAGCTGAAAAAGATCCTGTCAGGCTATTCAACCAGATGAGCTTTGAGATAAGTGTGGTATACTTGTGGATATGGTGAGTTTAGCCCTTTTTTTGCATAAAGAAGCATTGTTGGCATGTAATCAAAATAATGATGACTGTCTGGGAAATATACTTTCAAGGGTTACTTCCAGAAATGAGTCATAAGTAAAAGCTCTTCATCTAGCACAGAACACATTAAGCTGAAAGAACAAACAAAAAGCTTGTTGGTAGATCAAAGAAAATACAAGTATAAAAGATACTCTTAGAAGATCAGTTGGTCTAAATATCAGAATTGTAGTAATATATTTCGGTCTTATTCTCCTCTGGTTTCTTGCTTTCATGTATACCTTGATTATTTTAGCTGCTGGCATAATTTCCTTCAAAAAGCTGCTCATTTACTGCAACTTTAATGGGATAGAGAGCAAAGTGTTAGCAGTCTTAGGAGAACTGAATTCATGTTCTAATAGAATTTTTAGCCAATTCTCTTGTACTTTGTTCAGCTAACTCTAGAAAAGGAAATCAAACATTTGGGACTGGATCTGGCATTTATAAAACCTGCTGTGTGTATCTACCTGTCCATCTGGAGGTAGATAAAGTATATGATTGCTGCAGAAAGTGAGATATCTTTCTATCTACTGAGAATGTATTTTTACGGCTCATTCACAACATAAATTCTTGTATGATTTCTGACATAAAACATTTTAGATGTAGGTGCTTCCAGATTGCATAGCGACCATTTATGGCCTGAAGATTGTATCAGATTTGTCAACTATTCTAGCTTTTCTTCTTTGCTTTAAAATTTAACTTCTTTCAAGTAGATAGGAAGTGAACGAGATGATTTGTCCTTGCAGCTCATTCTTCTGTAAACCTTTTTCATTTTTCATTTGACTGAAAGCAGGTCCACTCTACAATCCAATAGTCCACCACGTAAACACGTATTTTGGTGGTCTGATGATGCGCTAGTGATGCAGCTGCTTTCTGCATGTGACTTGGGCTAGCTTTCAGTCTCTTAGCTAGGGACAAATGCCCCGTGTAAGAGGACAATTTACTCTGTAAGAAAACATATAAGCTTTGGGCTTATACAGCTGCCCTTCTGGTTGCATAAGATATGAAGGCTCAGTCTTGAAGTTTAAATGTGCTTCTGAGGGTGTCTGTGTCTAGGTCTTGGCTAAAGCTGAGCAGTCAGTCACTCTACTTACAAGGGAACCTCTTCCTAAATAAGTAAAATATGATCTTCTGTCATAGGGAAATCTGTAGCGAATAGACTGAAGAGAAATATATTAATTTGGCTTTTTATCTTCTAATAAGATGGAATTAAGCTACTAAAGAGCTTATATATAGCAATAAAAGAAATCTTCATTGGTGACTTAGGGTTTTAGTAGAGATATAGCAGGAGGAAAAAGCACTGATCATTATATAAGGTATGTGAACAAAAATGGAGTCATACTTTGAACGTCCTTACTCATTATTTTATACATAAAAAATTGCTATTGCAAATCAACTTGTCTGTTTTTGGATAAAATATCTTCCCCTTGTCACAGAAAGAAGACAGGAGCATACAAATAATTTTAAATTTTCAAAAGACGTTGTTTGGTGAAGGGCTGCATGTTGTATCAACAAAGTCACTACTGGCTGCAAAATTGAACGGGACACAAATGTATTGCATTCATAATATTAGCTATAAAATTTGAAATTAATATCAGTTTCTCTTACCATGTGCTAATTAGCATAAAATAAACTTTGCCGTAAGAGCTGTGAGGTAATTAACACAAAATTCAAACCCAGAAAACATTTCCAAATCAGAAAAGGCTCTAAATGAAAATGGCTGTTGGGAAAGCACTGAAGCAAGAATGATGTATATTTTCTGATATCTACTTGCCAGGCATCTACTTTAGGCCAAATTACAGGGAGGGGGAGAATATAATTTGCTGGGCAAGGCAGACCTTTGATTCACTGCACATGACTATTACCACAGGAAAAAACATTCAAAAACATTATTTTAGATTGCTGTAGTAAAAATGCATATAAAATGCTGTTTCCCTTCTGGAAGCTCTTTGTTATAGAGTGACAATTTTGGGAATCATGCTACAGTGTGTTAGTTGTCATTTCTAATGCTCGGCTATTAGCCACAATGTTGAGTTAGATTATGAGATTTTGATCTCTTCAGATCATCTGACAATGCTCTCCCTAAGGCATTCCAGCAGTTCTATGTAAAACAGTCTACGCTTCTTCAACATTTCAGAGTTGGGAATATTTTTGTGCCTTTAATCTGATGGAGTGCATTTTACCTTTTAGCATGTGTCAAATGGATGGAGAAATGTATGAAGTCAGGGCATCAGAAAAGATAGTTGGCTTTTGATGATGTGTAGTACAGAGCATGAGATGCACAGTACAAAACAGTGTCTTTGCCTGCCCTTGGTCTGCACAAAGGTCTCTAACTTCACTAGGAAGAACAGTAGTTGCTGCCTACTGATTTACTGAGAGATTGATTGATTTGAAAAACTAGCCCAATAGCTAGACTTTCTAGAAACTATTTGTAACTTTCTCTAGTGTTTGTAACAGAACTGCATATGACGCCTTCAGGTGTGGGGAACTTTCTTGTTCATAGTATGTCATTTTAAAGGTAACCTCAGCAAATATCCAATATGCAGTTCCAATGATTAGCATTAAATATAGTATATTTCAAAATATATCAGTATAATGCTGCATCAGCATTTCAAAGTGCCTTCGTGATTACTAGTGCCAGAGTGGGGAGAATAAAGTTTGGATGAAGTAATTAGAATGACCTTGCATTACTGAGCCGGTGAATGGTACTGGATTTTGTCCACAAGTAATGGAGTTTTTCACAAGATTCTGCTTATCAACAGCATGGGCATGCAGATATCAATGAAAGTTAATGTGAATACCTGCACATGAATGGAAATTGCAAACCAAGTACGTATTATATTTTCCATAAGCATTACAGTTTTAGCTGAGCTAATTTAAGAAGTATTTTTTTCCTTATTCTTATTAACTTAAAGTTTTTAGCAAACTAGAACTTATTCCTAGAATATTCTTTAATTACCAGTATGTTTTTTATATTGACAGTGCTTTGCACCAGGCAGTCTACCTTCACTAACTGTTAATATGGTGTTTGGGGGTACACTGCAACAGTATGTGTTTAGTTTAATAATGGTTTATAATTTAGCTGAAAACTTCTTCAGAGACTAAACTAGATATTAAGTTATCTTTGATACATTATTTATTAATACACATAATCTGCAAATGCTTGGGTTTTTTTGCATTTTGCTTTTAGAGCTAAGAATTGTCTTAAATAGTAGAAAAGCAGAATGCAGAATGCTGGCAGTCTTCTAAAATATGTAGAGAAACAGCAGTTTTTTGCTGAACATCAAGTTGTGTTTTCTTTTTCCAGTATTTCTGCCATGAACTTTTACTGTTATGGTAAAAAAAACCTGAAGTCATTGTAATATGGTATACTTAGAATAATCTGGGTTGTCTTTTAACAGCCTTGGAACAAAAATCTTTAACTTTTGCAACTGTGTAATTACTGCATCAACTGTGGACTGAAAGACTGTCAATGCACTACCTATTATATGCTTTTATAGTACAGTTTTTAGGTCCATGAGTTCTCCATATTTTGTATGTTGTCTAACAAGCTCTTTCTGAGGTGATGAAGATCCATGTATACCAAATAACTTTAAAATACTATACCAGTGGAAAAACAAACCAACTCCCAATGCAAAAGAACAGGAACGTAAAGCAGCTTCAGGGAGGGAAAAACTAATTGTCAAGTAATGGACAAAAGGGTCTCAGGAAACAAAGATATTGCTAAATGTAGGATTTTCACTCTGAGTATTGAATCCTATGGAGTATTTATGTGAGAAGCTGGTAAGTGAGGCACTCTTAACTGTTTCCCTGCTTGTCAAAACATTAAATTGGAAAGACTTGTTTACAAGGGATTTCTTTGCTGTCTGAGGATGATGATCAGTTGTAACGTCTGAGTATAACCAAGCCACAGAGCAAGACACAGGGTGCTGTCCACTTGTGATGGTGATAACACCTGCACAGTCTCTTGGGCTGCTTCTACATTCTTATACAACACACTGCAGATTCGTGGTCCCCTGGGATGGCATCCACAGAAAGTGCCACCTAGGCCATACCCTTAGGTTTTCTGTGAGAAGCAACCTGTGTGTGACAGGACAGGAATGGAGGGCTTGTGAACACAGGGGAATCAGGAAAGTGCTGGATGCACAGCTAGACTCAGATATGTACTGACAAGCTAAGCTAACTATGAAGCCTACTGAAATATGAGGTCCCTGTCACACAGTGATTTTACCCTGTGCTGCTACAGTTTACAGCTTAACAAATAGCTAGATTTTCTTTTGCATGTATTGAGAAAATGTCTCATTTTTACAGTCTTCTGATTTTATGCCGAATGAAATGTTAACTTGACATTTCCCCCCCCTCCAGTTTAAAAGATTTAAAGGCTTACTGCAAAAATAATTCCAAACAAACATACTCTACGTGCTGTAGAATTAAATGTGTCACTTTCAGATAAAGTGAAAAGTAATGTCTGGGTGTTTGGTATTTGAACTCTTAAAAGTTCCATTACAAATCCACTGGAGTTATCTTCATTTCATCTATCTTACTGGTCAATCGGTGTGCTGACCAGAAAAATTTATCATTTGTACATCTCTGATCTAAAGCCTATTTATGAGGAGGGTGATGTTTACAATACAGAAAATGAAGGCCTTTTTTCAAAGTTGTTGAGAAAATATTGTGAATGCGTTTTTGATGCTTTAAGTGGTCATGTCTAAGCTTTCAAATGATGTATAGAGCAATCTGTTTCTTGGTCCTTATGGGAAACAAGTTGGCATTAGAGTTTAGCAGGGCAGGGTTTATACAGATCAAGATCATCATGATAATAGCAGAATCTGAAGGGGAGCCACTCCTCTTAGCAGTTATCATCTTTTTACTGAGAATTGTCATCATTTTCATATTTATTCTTTTAGCTGGTGTTATCCAGTACTAGTTATAGCATCAGCTTACATGATCAGGGAGGCTCAGCTAGCAAAATTGTTCTTGAATGGCTTCAACTCTGATTTGAACTCCTGAAATGTGTCTGTGTATTCCTTGCTTCCAGATTTGTTGTATTGGGCATTACAAAAACAGAAGATTCAGACTTGCGTGAAGTCTAGTAGATTAATTCAGAGATTTGTGATGAAAGAAATGTCAGCATTTAAATTAATTTGATTTCATTAGCTAGGTTTTTGTAGAGACATGAACAAAGGATAATTCTGCCCCTCTCCCCAAATTTATTTTTTCTTACATGTATATAAACTTCTTATTTACTCAAAACTGACAAACTACAAAAATTATTTGTTTCTCCTATCTGTTTGTAGCTTTTCCTTAAAGTTGAGTTGGAAGCAAAACAGTGACTGAGATTTGAATTGAGTTTCTTTAAAATCATGTCAAATATTCAGGCTGCCCAGGGTTCTAGTACCTGGAGGAAACTATAATAGAATATATGGGTATTATTCAGTGGGAGGCAAGTTGTAAATCAGATACCTGTACCTGTAACAAAAGAGACAAATGTTTTAACCTAATATACTGTAAGGCAAGTATTATAAAGATTATTCGTAGAAATCCAACATAAATTTCTTCCAGGTGTTTTGTACTTCAGTTATTTAATTGTCTTCTTCTAGATTACTAATCTGTTTGAGTTAGAGTCTTTCCCTTTAAAATCAGGAAAACACTTTTCTTCATATTTAAGCTTTAAAAATCATCTGTATTCTGTGCTTGTGCACTCCCATGTTCACGTTTATTACACAAGATTAAATAAATGCATCCTTTTGTAGTATTGTTTGACACATTCAAGGATTTTCAACAATCATTCCACTCAACTATACTTTGAAGCATATCTTGCAAGGTAGCATATTGAAACAGGCATGAGAAGAAATGTTTTCCAGAACAATTCAAAACTACATTTAGATGAGAAAATGAAGTGGTATAATATAGTCCAATGTTGCTTCTCATGGGAGTGGAGTTTTTTTTTCTGTATCAGTTGAAGTGTTCTGGGAATCTAAGGTTAACTGTATACACCAGTAGAAATTATTCAAGGAGCAATGAGGCACATGTTCATAAATAATTGCTGTCGTAGTTTTTAAATTATTTCACAGAAATTCCCCTAGGAGTTGTTTTGCTCTTCATAGTTCTAATGTTTAAGTGATCCTTTCTATGGAAAGATTTATAAGTGTAGATAAATTGGACTTTTCCTTTCTATTTCTGGCTTGGTTTAGATACACAATTTAAACTATTTTTTTAATTGTCTCAAAAGATTCCAAGCTTGCATGACAAACTAAAAAGATATTATAATTTATTACTTTGTATAGTGTCTTAGTTTTCTCTTTCTTGCATTCATTCTTTTTTTTTTTATGTGGAGTAAACCCTGAAAAAATGTCACCTATAGATGGATGAGGAGGGGAAGTGCTAATTCTAGGATTCTGCAAGTTCTTTCTGAAGGCTGTAAGGGATACAGAAGGAACTGGCAAAAAAAAAACTTCCCCATGACTGAAAAAGCATTATGTCAGAGCAATTTCACAGAAGAATCTTTGTAAAGAAGCCATGTAAAGATTCATAGCCCTTCTAGCAGTGACTGGCTTTCTGTTCCAACAAGTCAATTATTTTCTCTGGCCATAGCTGTCTAATGGCTAGAGATGTATATAGCAGATTATTTTGAAAATAGGGAAAGTTTTATTCAGTCTCTCTCATTGTGCAGCAGCTCTACCACTGGTCTTCCATCCATCACAGTTCAGAAGTCACTGAAGTGTTTGGCTTGTCCAGTTCACTTTTTTACTCCTGAGGGGACTTCAGATTATACTACGACAGATAGCTACCTGGGGGATATTGCTCTAAGAATTACAGTGGATATCTCAACCCAACCCAGAGGTTTCCTCTTCCACTTAAATCTTTCAGCTATGCAGCAGCCCTGTGTCACGAGAACCTCTGGGATTTACAAAAGGATAAATTGCACAGAAAAACATGAGTTATGAAAAAGTTTAGTATTTCATATCCAATGATTAGGATTTTCAGAGGTTCTCTCCTCTGACACCAAAGCAGACACAACATACTAGAAATCAATTATTACACAAGATAGAATAGTTTTTGAAAGTATATACAAAGTTTGCAGGACCATATTATATCTTAGAATCTGTCATGCTTTGCAAGCCGAGGTAAACCTGGGAATTCTCTTTATTGAAAGGCTCTCCTTATGTGATTCACTGAATAGGTGGTATACAGATTTTCAGATCACTTTCTTAAAACTTAAGTGGCCTTAAAAACTGATCTCGCTAAATTTGACTAAAATATGTTTTCTGTGAAGTTCATTAAAGTAAGAACAGGTAAGTAGGACCATGGAGGTGTTACTAAATTCCAAGTATTCAAATTGAGAATAGCATCTACATTATTGAGCTGTCATGTTAAATGAAGCTGAATATTTTTAAATTATTCACATGCAGATTGTTAAAAAAGACAGATAGTCTGGATTATCAAGCAGGGCTCATTACTTTTCAAAATTAAGGGTACAATAAGACCTAATTTTTGGAATTTAGCCATGCAGAAAGTGTGCGAGGCTGATTCTCTTTTTCTGACAATAGAATAAGTTCTGTAGAAATAACCATTAAAGAGCATTTTCATGCTTTTCATATATTCAGTTGTTCATAATTTCATTAGCCATTAATCTACATAGATCTAGTTCTTAATATTACTGCAATATGTAAAATTATAAATTTCTGCAAAATAAAACTTTTAAGTACCTCGTTGATTGTTCATTTTGATGAGGAACTAAATTGTTAATAATCCTGAAAAGTCTTAAATATGTAGGTAAAATAGGCTCACTACATGCAGCTCTTTCCATCTTAGAGCTATTGTGCCAGACTTTCTGCAGAGCGGCTTTTATATTTAAGGATTTTCTCAGTGTGAAGATTGAGTCTAAAAATAAAGAATTTGAGTGAATGACACAAGCGTGGAAAATATTTTAATATAGGAGGGTGGCTGGTGATGTATACTTGATCATGCAAGTTTTTTCAGACTTCTGCTCAGAAGAGAATAAGGGTCACATTATTGCTGTAACAATATAAAACTCTTCTGTACCACGTATCACCAACAGGAGGAGGGGGGGGACAGTGAAAAGTCTTAATCAAATTGGAAAAAATTGAATTTAATTGAAAATTTAAACAGAGGTCTGCCTCAATGTCTATGGTAATGAGTATTTCCACCTAATGTGGAGAGATCTAAAACTGTCATTCTTGTAACTGCTGGGCTTGGTGTTTACAATATTTCAAATGCAGTTGTATGAAGGCTTTTTTTTTTTTTTTTCCTCTTCCCCAAATCTTAACTTTCCTTAGCCAAATATAATTAATATTGATTCACCTTAAAGATAAGTATCTGGTTTTAAAGACTTGGATCTCTATGTACCACTGTGGATGCAGACACATGATCAAACAGTAATAGCCTAATGAGTTGCACCATTCTGCTGTAGTAGATGTTGTGGATGTGCCTGAGAGAGGTTCCTGTTGGACAGAAAGATGAATTTCTGAATGTATTTGGTCAGAAATGTCTGATTAGTTTGAACTAGCACAGTTCTTGTTATGTTGTGAAACCAGTGGTGTTTGATTTGGTTCTTGTGCTTTGCTATCAGTCTTGCTCTGGGCAAATCACTTCCACTGTGTTTGTTTGGCTCTGTAAAACACCGCTGCTGCCTAATTCCTTTGAACTCTGGTAAGTTTGAGGCAATACAAGGCTTTCTATAAAGCTTCAACTCTGTCTGGAGTTTTTGTTATGAAACTCCCCTTTCCTTACTTTGTTATATGCAGTCTGCTCTTTTAGGGAGATTGGAGGCGCTCCCAAGAGTGTTGCTTGTCAAAAATGCTGCATGGCAATATCTGAATTCAGCCTGAAGTTCTCAAAATGCAAGTAAAGGGGTTTTTTTTAATACAATAGCAAGCAGGGACTTTGCCTCAGGGGGAATTAATTATTCTGGGAACTTTCATGGTGTTAGTATCACAGGCGATACTACTAATTGCTATCAAAGCAAATGTGATTTTGGGGACTGTTTTACCCTCTAGAACAGATATTAGTATCAAATAATGACAGCAAATTAAACGAGAGACTATAAGTGTGTTTGGAAAAAAATGGTCAGATTCCAAATGGAGTTCATGTCCAAAATTTTTTTCATGCGGTAAATGTATTAAAAATTGCTCTTACTTTATGGTTGCTTTGTGCCAGGGGTCCCCCACCATGTGTGTACACAAACTTATATGCAAATATGTGCCTATTCAAAATTTAATATTTAAGTCCTCTATTTGGGATAATGTAATCCTGTTTTGCTGCAAAACTTCACTTCTGAAAGAATATAAACATAATTTTACACCTAGAAAAGACCAAGTTTAGTTTCTCATTGTGATATTACTCATTATTCCCTTAATCTGTGGTTCTCAGATGAATTACGGTTCATTTTAATAATAGGAACATAGACTGAACTAAGGCCTTGGGATGACTGAGACTTGGTTTAGTCTCTGTTTTGGTACTGATTTAAAGCCCACATATACTGTCTGAAATATAATCAAATTAGTCATGAGATCTCGCTCCTACCCTTTGAGAGCATTTGTACTTTTGAAATGAAGTGCTATAAAGCATAAGCATTTCTTTCTAGTACATGCAAGATAAGCTCATTCACAGCTTTATATGTGAGCCGTTGGAATTTTAAAAAGACTTCTCAGGGCTAGCTGTAGGGTCTGTGACATTCAGAAAAGGAAGGTGTATTTTCCTTTTTGATAAAGCATAGCAGTATTTAGTGTAGGGAAAAGAAACTGTTTCATAAGGTATAATAAATGTTCATTTGTTTACTGCTTTGTTAGCCTCAATTCCTGCACAGTTAAATTATCAGGGTAAATTAGATATATTGCTGTAGCTCAGGAAAGCCAGCAGTTAAGCAGTAGTATATGCTCTTTACCTGTGAAATTACCTGTAATGTGCTTTCTGTTAGCACAAATTAAGAGCCACAAGAAGGAAGTTACTGCTCATATTTAAGACTTGGCTTTCTGTGAGATTTGGTTGTGGTGGATGGCGGGCAGAAAAAACTGGCTCACCTGAGCAAGCCATAGCTCAGCCCTGTCCTCCAGCTGGGATAAGCTGTTCCAAGGCCACAGTTCAACAGCACACTGAATCTGGCTTTAGGGCTCCTGCTTCTAATCAAGAATGCTGCAGCTACATGATGGTAAGCAATGATCCGGTACAAACATATTCTGCTACCTCAACAGTTTTCTGGGAATTTTGACAAGTCAACATTATTGTCAGGCTTTATGCCAGATTGACTATTATCTGTTCTACTATGGCTGTCATGTAACCAGGGCAGAGCAGAAAGCTATCACAGAGACTATATTGTCTGCGCCATCTCATTTGAGGGGAAATGCAGCTGTGTTCTTGTGTCTAATACAAATCAAATCTGTATTGCAGTGCACAGCTCCAGTATTAATGGATATGGAACTATAGCTTAAGAACACACTGTTTTGACTCTTTTCTCCTGGCTAGGAGTAGGTTGAATACACATCTTTGCAGAAGACCTTCAGCACTTCAAGTGCGTGCATACACATACGTGGTATGAAAGCATGGGGATAACACAGCATTCTGGAAATCTGAGTGGGACAGAGTGAGTGGTGTCTTTGGTTCATTATGTTAATTACCTTTTAACCTTTGCTCTTTTTTTCCATACCATATTTTTCAGACTATAAGACACTGAAAATCCTAAAATTTGATCAAAAACCAGCAGTGCGCCTTAAGATTCGGTGCACCTTATATATGAACCTTGAGTGTTGAAGGGACCTCAAAACAATTTCTGTTTCCCATTGCACAGCAACAAACATGAAGCTCGCAATCAAATGACCATGAGCAGGCACACACACATCCCTCAGGTCCGTCCCTCCCGATTTTACACTAAAAGTTGCAGAAGTTGCGCGCAGATCAACATAGCAAAAAAAGTGCGCCTCATAATCCGGTGCACCTTATTTATGAAAATAGTTTGAAAATTTACATTTGACTGATATTGTGCCTTATAATCCAGTGTGCCTTATGGTCACAAAAATACGGTACATGCCATATGCATAAAGTCACAAAAAACCCCAAGTAAACATAAGAATGAAAATATTGTCATTTATTTCAGTAGAGTTTAAGAATTAATACTCTGAAGCTGTCGGGGTCCTCTGTTACTAATGAACGTTGGGAAAAGGCAACTTTTATGTTGCAGCAGAATATTTTTTTCTATCAATGTAGCATGAAAATACTTGGATAATACCATGAAAATCAGTACACAGAAAATGCTTACCTTTGGCTGTGATTTATTATGGTTGATCTAAAGGACAGTGTACTTTCCCTTCTGTTAGTCTCAATTTATTTTTGCTTGTGTTGCAGACATTACAACTGTCTGAAGTGATACATACCTGTATAGCATGTCAAGCTGAGAAATGTTTAGAATATCAGATTGAGTCAAACATTAAATGCCTAGTTTTTCTCAGGAAGTGATGAAATTTTCAGTGCAGTGCACTTTTTTAATGGTGCAGACTTTTGCTTCAGAATTTGTATACAAAGGAGTCAGTGATGACTGACTAAATCCTGTAAAGTGGATTTATTGAAGCAAATTTTATGTGTGGTAAGGCCATGAATTTAGCATTCTTTATAAATGTTCTATGGAAAATGCTATTAAAATCTAGATTTATAATTTCTCTTGGTACCACATCTTTGTAGGCAGTGATGTCTAGTTTTTGGAGATGGTGAAGATCTTTATTTTCTCCATCTCTCCCTAGCAGTTCTGAAATTCTGAGACATCAGATATGCTTTCATATTTAGCGTAATATCCCCATGCCCCCCTCCTTTTTTTTATTGTTCCCCCGTCAAGAAAAGGCTCTGGAATGAAACCTGGTCTCTGATGCAATTTTTCTACTTTTTCCTTTCCTCTGTGCATAACCATGGTTTATTTGCAGTTTAAAATTTTTCTTTATATGGTTCATTTTATTCTAATTTAGGGAATAGGGATGTAAGAAGAATGGCAGCAAATGGGGAATTGAACGGTTATGAGACCTCCTGAATGGCCAGTGGAAATTATAGAGACTGATTTCTGCAGGCTTCAAGCAGTTATTGCCATTGTCTTCACGTACTCTTGCCCTGAATTCTCCTAGACTGAAACAGGAACAACACATCTAAATATAATAAAATTATGAGCAGGCATAAAATGCAGTTGCATACACGCATTCATGTGCATGGTGCATGTATACACACACACACACGCACACGTGTATATATAAATTTATTTTCCTCCCTTGTTTGGAACTCCATTGCTGTCATCTTTTATGTGCTTCAGCACTAATAGTCATGCAAATTGTCAAATCACTGAGCTTCTTTTTTCTCATACCACCTAAATTTATTTAGTTCTTATTTATAATAATTAAATGTCAGCTGCTTTCTGCTTGGCTAATTTTAACCAAGATTCATACATTGTGCGTTACAGTGTATTGGCAGAAAAAGAAAACAGTTTTTATGTCACAGGCCTAGCTACTTTCAGTTGGTTAAAAGTTGAAAAGGTGTATGTATCCCTTCTATGTATTTGGAATATAAACTTTTATTTTTACTGAAAGACACAAGACTTCTACATGTATTTCTGATTTCCCTAGTGCATTTTGTGAAGTGTGAATTATACTGAATTACTGAATATTGAATTATATACTGAGTTGGAAGGGACCCATTGAGTCCAACTCAAGTGAATGGCCTGTACAAGGCTGGACTTCACATAGGCTGGGCATTATTAGCACCATGCTCTGACCTACTGAGCTCATCTTAGGGTCAAAGTAAGAGTCATCTTTAAAATTGATAGTGTTAAAATTTTATGATGATGTGTGGGGCCTTCCAAAAACTGTGGTGTAAAGTTGAGTATAACTTAAATGCTTTGTTTCTTTTCATTTTTTTTTTCATGTTATGAATAGTTGATTTCTTAGTGACAAACTCTGAATTAAGCAGGAATTGATTTTCAGAAGTCCATTGTGGGGATTCACTTTCAGTGGTGGGTGGGTTTTTGTATATTAACAGAAACACTGTCTACCAAAGTGATATGCATAGAAGTGCAGGATGATATTTTTTCCTTGCAATGCCCCCATTCCAAAGCCAGAGTAGAGAAAACTTAGTTTGACAGCTATTAAGAAATATGTTTATGGTAAACTGGGACTTAACTATACTCTTCGATAAGTAATCGTGAGTATTTTGCAAAATGGGTAGTACAGTAATTTCACGAATATAAGCTGCACCCGAATATAAGCCGCACCCCCCCCC
>VRYO01002355.1:7330451-7378120 GCA_009812075.1 Sialia sialis
GCGGCTTATATTCGTGAAATTACTGTATTCTTAGTTGGAAAAAAGAGGAAAAGACACTACTAAAAGAGGAAAAAGGCTTCCATGGAATCAAAGGTAATAAATTTGGAACTATATGTATTTATTTAAGACACAAATAAATGAAAAAATCACAGACACAAATGTGTGAAAATAACAGTAAGAAGGATTTCGTCCGTTTCTTTGTTGTAATATCATTAGAGCTAGCAAATATGAATGTCTCAAGTTTGCATTAATGAAAGAAAATATTATTGGGAGAAATTAAATATATATATATAATATATAAAGCAGCATGTATCAATGAATCTTGCTTCCTGGTTCTAACAGTATTTCCTATGAACTTTGAGGTTCTGTGGTATTCAACACAATGAAGCTATTTTCTTAATCTTTTTCAGAATTAATCAGTGGGGAAAATAGGAAGACTTTGATATATTGCAAGCATAGCTGCATCCATCTAGCAGCAACCTTTATAGTCTTATCCCATTGTACCTATTACAAACAAGTTCTAATATAACCAAGATAAAAACGTATTTTGCATGTGCATGTATAATTCATTTTTACAGTAGACAGATACCAGCATTCTTAGCTGAGTTTTAAAAAGTAACCATGTTTAGATGTGGTGTTTGAAGGCATTGCAAATTTACATCAATACGTTTTCCTATCAAATATATGCCTTCTGTAATTGTAGAACTTGAGCATCCCTAATTTTTTTATATATTTGTGTGGAATTTTAAGCACATGATATTATTTACATTATGGTTTAGCCTAATACAGGCTATATTGTTAGGAACATTAGTATTGAAAATAATATTCCTGCTGAATTCTGTGTAAGTAGCAGAGTGAACAGATATATGTACTTCAATCAAATATTTTTCTTGTATGTTGTGCTACTCCTTTTTTTTTTGGCCTGCTGAATGAACAGGAGTAAGTATTTGAAATAATGCATGTTCAAACTAAACTACTACTTTACTCTTATATTTGGTTCTTTGCTAATAATGCTATCTTGACAGATCAGGCTTTTAATTTAAAAACCAACAGGCCTTTTTTTTGGACACGAAATGTGCTCTGACATTTCTGTACTATTAGGGTTCTGCCTTCTACTGTCTGCACATTATGCCAGTCAATTTCTCTTTTGGAACCTGAAAATATTACTGCAATGTTCTTCTAACTCAGATCCTGTAATGAGGCTTGATGCAAAAACCCCTGGGTCTCTTGAGAGAAGCATTGTGTGTGGTATTGCTCTATTTGTCCTTTTTTGGTCAGTATTATCAAGGTTCTTACTTATGGAGTCACTTGTAATTCTTAATATTGGAGGATATTTTGTTATAGGTTGGTTTTATCTTAAGTAAAATCCTCAGTTGTGACAATGTACAGTGACGTAAATATTGACTAGAAGTCCAGCTTCAGATAATTTCCAGGTGTGAGAATTATGATCCTGAACCATGTTAAAAATGTTAAATTTTAAGATTATCAATGGCTCAAAACCAAGTACAAAAAGAGGTAAATACTTGAATATCCCAATTACAATTGTGGAATTTGTAATGTATTAAGTTATCTGATACTAGTAGTCAAATCTGTGACTTTTAGCCCATGGTTTCCACAGATTTTCTTTCAAATATACCCTTTAATGATGTGTTTAAATACATGTATGTTCTGGAGGTTTTTAGTTTTGTGGTTTTGGGTTTTTTTGGAGGGAGGTGGTTTGTGAGGAGAGGGATTGTGTTTTTTGATGTTGTAGTTTGGATTTTTATCGTTTTTAAAGCAGCTATCTTTTTTTTGCCTTAAGTGGAGGGGTTTTTTTCAATAAATGCTGACTCTTACATCGAACTACTCCAAGCTGACAAAAAGTGCTGTATTTTCCAAATGATAATTTTAGCCTTGGGAAAACGTCTTCAGATTTGTCTTTCTATTATTGTATATATTAAACTTTATGCTGGTGTTAGTCAGATTAGTACAAAGTGTGTTTCTAGATAGAAATTAATACATCCATGCAATTTGAGATGTTTTTAACAAATGCACTGATAAGCCAGCTTTTACTTCAGTTGCATTTATTTCTCCTGAAACAGTTGTATTCTAGTGCTATTTCTAACAAAGCTACATCTGCTTTATATTCAGAGTGTTCAGAAATACTAACAAAATTGCTTTTTGTAATCCTCGAAAATACTGATGCTTGTGCAAAACCCCCGTCTGTTTACTGGAGATTCATCAGGCCAGGTACAGATGCTGGTTCTACAAGATCTTCCCTAGAGTGGAGTTTTAATTAAAACAACTCTTTTTACCCCAGCTGTCAGTGTAACCCATATGAAAAGCAGGAAGCTTGTTTTCAGAGAAGAGTTGAATGTTTAGCTTGTTCCAAAGTCTATAACCACAAAATGAAGCATTGAATTTCCTACTTATCTGAATTCTTTTCTCCCTTCCTAGTTAGTGCCAACTTTGTCACTCTAGAACTTTCTAAAGCTTGCTTTCTTCATGTGGGTTTCACAATGCATATTGATTCCATTCAACTAGAAAATATTTTGCAGGAAATTTTTTAAGATTCTTTTAATCTAAAAACTGCTTTACAGATAGCTAAAGTTGTACTGCACATCCTACAACAATGTTTTGGTTTTTATCTCTTGCCTTATGGAGTAATATCTCAGATTCTAATTCTTGTTAAGTCAAACCTTCCTGGAAGGTAGGGGAATATTGACTTAAAAATACACCACAAAAAGTGGAAGATGGCTGTAGGGGGGAAAAAACAAACAAACAAACAAAAAATCTCCATTCTCTACATAATCCAAATTGAATTCTTATTTACCTGACATCAGTACTACTTCATGGAGAGATTTTAGTTGAAATGCGTCTTGCAGTTCAAACCTAACAGTTCTGGTTTAATCCCAGCTGGCAACAGTGCACCCCCCATCTACTTACCCATTCCTCTGCCTCTCCATGATGAGAGGGGAAATTGGAATCGAATCAGAAGAGTAAAAGTGAGAAGTTGTGGATTGAGATAAAGACAGTTTAATAGGGAAAATAAAATCTGTACACAAAAGCAGAGCAAAGCATTTGTTCCATCCTTCCCATGGGCAGGCAGATGTTCAGCCTTCCCTAGGAAAGCAGGGCTTCACCATGCATAACAATGGCTTGGGAAGGCAAATGCCATAATTCCAAATGTTCCCCTTTCCTCCTTCTTCTGGACTCTTATATGCTGAGCATGGGGCCAGAAGGTATAAAATATCCCTTTGGTCAGGGGAAGTCAGTTGTAGTGGTTCTTTCTGAGCTTCTTGTGTACTCTAAGTCTTCTCACTGATAGGGTGATTAAAAAAACTGAAAAGATCTTGACAGTGTGTAAGCACTTCTTAGTAATAGCAAAAACATTTCTTTTATGAACACTGTTTTTAGGACAAGTCAGAAACCTAGGTCTATCCTAGCTATTAGGATGAAAATTAACTGCACCCCAGCTACAATCAGCATATAGACCTAGGTTGTTCAAATTCCTAAAATCCTTCATTTCCCAAGTCCTATTTGATCTTCTACTCCTACTACTAATTCTAGCCTTCCTTTTGATCAGTCCCAGCAGTTAAGGTGAATTTTTCCTCAAAAATGTTTGCCACAAAAGTGGATTACTGCAATTACTGTCTTAAATTTCTTCAATTCTAAAAGACATATATGAGATATATTTCTAGTTACCAAATTATGTCCACTTCAAAAGTTGTGGACGTTAAATAGTTTCTGCTTCACCATCAGTTTTTGTGCTTTGACTGTATACTGTGAGTGTGTGCCTAATGCATTTTCGTTTTTTTTTTTTTTTTGAGCAGGTAGACTGATGAAGTAAAGGTGAGGATAGAAAAATCCTCCTCCTAAGTGTTTCATTCTATTCTACTCAAAGTCATACTTGTCCTGCTGTATTAGCAATGCATCTGTAGTTCCTTTGTGTAACTCCTGTTCCAGGAATCCTACATGGCTGCTGTCTGCCTTGGGTCCTTTTACCAAAGATGAATGGGAATTGTGTGTGTCATCTGTAAATGCTTTTCTACTCCTCCACCTAGTTGCTTTATGGCACTGAGTTGGCAGGAACCTTAAAAACCATGCTAAGCATATTTTCAGATTAATTATTTATTTTATTATTCCTGTCAATAATAGCTGTGCTGAGATATCATGTCCTTATGAGTCCACAAGGCTTAATACAAAAAAAGAAAGATGGTTGGGCAGAAGTGCTGCAGCTGTTGCACTCTTAGACTGCCACAGAACCATATCTTGTGTTCAGCGCTATGTTTTAACATTGATCTGGTTCAAAGTACCAAGTTTGGGAGTTTTTGTTGGTTAGTTTTTATTTGAATATGTTTTAAGCTGGATGATGAGAGATACTCATGTATAGCTGCAGCAGATGAGAGAACAAAGCCTGTGGCATTGAAGATTGCTTTGCAGAATCTGAAAGCCAAAAGATTGTAGAAAAACTCGTTCCCCCTTTCTTTTGAAAAAGAAGATGTGAAGAATGAGTTTGCCATCGCTGTGCTTGTGTCAGTTACTTGAAAAATCCTGAAAACACAACTGAGAGTCCAAAGCTCCTAAACATGTGTAGCACTTAGATTCCTAAGTTTTCATGGATAGAACTTGAGATCCTGCAGACTCCTGGTTGCCCAAGAATGTCAGGAATTGTGTTCTCTGTCGTCTCCTAAGGGGTACTACAATGGGTTGTTCAGGTGGTACTTAATGTCCTCCCCAGTTCTTCCCATAATTGACCAGTTTTTGATTTCTTCAAAATTAGAAAATTGCTTTCCCATGCAGCATAATTGGATGCATTTATATAATGTGTATGAATTACAGTATTTTATTCAAATTTAGCTCTTTTAGTTGGGTTTCTGAGTAGCCATGCTGAGTCATTCCTTAGATGCTTAAGATCATTTGAAGAAAATGTTTTTGTTTCTTTTAGCATTAAATTTGAAAAGAATATATTTTGCACCTCTTCTGCACTTGTTGAATAGAATCAGTGTTCATATAATGCTTGTAAAAGCATTTATGCAAATCAAATTGCAAGAAAATTCCTGAAAATTTTTTGGTTAGGAAGCTTTTTTAATAAGCAAATACTATTTGTAATTTTTTTCATTTTATTTTCAAAGCAGGATTCATACACTAGAGACATAGGACAATACACTTTCACCCAGAGTTCAGGAGGTTAAGCATGATTCCTAAAGTGAGAATGTAGCAGGGGTTAAGAACCCTCTTAAGTACTGCCAGTGTGTATTATTTCAGATTTTAAATAATGAAGGAAGTTTAATTACTTGTTAAACATTTTAAACTGCCTGATTAATTCCCTTTATGAAAAAATTCTCTAAAATTATTTTTCATAGAACCAAAAATGCAGTAATTATTTTCTGCAGACTATAAGTAATCACTAGAGAAGGTTCTTGAGTAGGCATTATCTAAAAGGAAGCTGCTTTTTTTAGCACAGAATCTTCAAGATAGCTAAAGCATTGCCTTTGCTGTGAGGACTGGTCTCTGAACAGAAACTCTGCAAACACTAAGGTGTAAGAATTAATGTGATCATTTTTCTTCACTTGTGTGTGTTCTTCTATAGAGCAACTTGGGGAAAAAAATAAATTTGGGGCAGGAGTTCTTGGAAGCAGAGCTAGGAATTTGTGGCATTTTTAATGTGTTCTGGTTGTCTGGGGACTTCAGGGACCAATTTTGCCTTCAGTATCCATTTTAATATTATTAAATTACTTTATTATTGAAGAAGGATCTTTCCCTTTAGTTACAGGCAGAAACACATGCTGCAGTAAGTGCAGATCCTATCCACATCTCTAAAACTCCTTACAAATTTTTTCACAGCACCTCAGGGTCTTACCTCTGCACTTTCTAAATTCCTGACAGCGTGTTAAGCTAATTCCCTTACCACTCTTGAGCCAGGTAGGTGAGGGAAAACGTACTCTGAAGTTGCTTAGGGATCCTGCAGGCTAACCAGCAACCTAAGCACTAGAGCTAACTCTCAAGCTGTTCCTCAGTGGAGGCTTCCTGTTCAGCTGGTGATGGGGGAAATTCAATATCATAAATATTCAGTGTTTATTGAAAAGGAGGCAAAATGTTCTAAACAGATGTGTAGAAGTTCAAATAGAATGACTGTAGAAGCTTCACTTTGACAAGTTAAAAATTCCAACTCTAAAGCAGTCCATATTTTTTTGACTCGGTCTTTATAATACTAGGTATGCCATAAGTATATAGATAAAAATATATTTCAGTCTACCACTACTGCAATCACCAAGTTTCATCATGTATATGTTTTAGAGACAAGATTTCACTTCAGAAGAACAATCAAGAGGTTTGAAAGGAATCATTATTACATTATAATAAGTGTTCCCAATTGGGATTATTTCAGAGATTCACCAGAATTTATTGCATGAAATCCAGTTTGTTATGTAAAGGTCTGTACACCTGTCATTTTGAGGGCAAAAAGGCAAAGTTACTTTTGGAGCTGTAAAACAAAGAGCTGCATGCATACTGCTAGGCAAGTAAATGAAGTCATTTTGAAAGCAGTAGGTTCCTAAGGATTGGTTCTTCCTAGATATATGCATTGCTACTAATGACATTACTTTTTTTTTTCTGAATTCTGGCTACACAAACCTTTCAACTGTTCTTGTGTAGGGGAATTGGTCACAAGTAAACTTTATTCTCTTCCTTACAGAGAAAATAGTGGATTTTATCTACTGTGGCACAACTTTCATGGGAGAATTTTGCTCACATGACTTCCCTTTCTAAAACTGACCTCAAGCATTTTTAGCATTCCAGAAGAGGGCTTTAATCTTTGCAGTAGCAAGGAATTGAATCAAAAGTGCTGCATGAAAATTGTCATAGCACATAATAATGAAAAGAAGGTTACCTGCATTTATGGGTGTGGGTTTAAAACAAACTGGTAGTTGCTGGACTCTGAAGGAATGTTGGAGAATTTGGCTTCTATTAAAACTGTCATCCAGGTCCTTGAAGACTCTGGATTCACATGAACCAGTGTCTGTGTCACCTCAGTTAGTTCTGTCTGTGTGTTCAGGGTCACTTGAAGTACCTGGACACTCAACAGTGGTTGGTTTAATGTCTGCCACTGAAATAATTCCAGAAGTGTTTCACTGGGACATGGGAGCTCTAGGCTGGAAGGTGTCAAAGGAAAAGATGGGATGCTAGCTGCTACCAGCTCACTGTCAGGCTGTAGTGGAACTGCAACTTGGTCCAAGTTATACATGTGAAATTCATTTTCAGGTCTGGATTTGTCTGTCTCTGTCAGGTGCAATGTTGCAGAATAAGAAACTGATGCAAATGACCAAACCCCATTGATTCTTCCCTCCAAAAGCCAAAGTTTAGCAATTCATGCAGTTATCATCAACCTGGTTTTCAAATAGTTCATAAGCCTAAAAAGGTGCAACTCCCCACCATCCTGAGCTCCTACATGGCAGACATCTCCTTCCCTCACAGGACACATGGGCCACAAACACAACTCCTCTTCCAACGCTGAGATTTCCCCTATTTACATCTCATATTGGAAGTTAATGCTTTTTGTGTGCTTGAGTTGCCCCTACAATGTACATGCTGGTGAGGAAGCACCCAAGCCCTCTCATATGCAGATAGGGGTGTGCTGCATGTATTTTGTTGCACTGTGTGTTTTCCCTCCTTCTGCTGGCTGCTGTCCCAGTGCCTGAAGGGAAAGTTGAATCTAAGTGGAGATGACAAGGTCAGTGATTTCTGTTTTCGACAGAATTCAAACCAGGCTTTTTCCTCTAATAAGTTATATTCTTCTTTGTCCCTACTATGACAAATAATTTTTTTTTTTTATTTTTTTAGTTTTTTTTTTAGAAATGACTCCTTAAAATCTTAGTGTAGTTTGCTGGTTGATATTTAATCTGACATGACGGGCAATAGTCTTCTCTTGCATTATAAATTTTGGGCAAATGAGCTGATAGGTGGTTCTGGATGATCTTTTCACATGCTCTTTATGCTTGCTTCCCTGCTACATCAGTGGCTGTTACCCAGACCACGCAGATATCTCCATAGTGGAAAGCTTTGTGATTTTTATTATCTAAATGTCAGGGAACAGACTGAACTATAAAGGATAACAGAAAAGGTAGGAGAGAAAGGGTTCAGAACAAGACCCCTGTTTTTTCACAGGGGAGGGTTTTAGGCTAGGCTGCCTTCTCTTTCTCTCTCTCTCTATTTTTTTTAATTTTTTTTTTTAACCCTAGTGTGCTCTGAGGCCCAAGTCATCTTTAGGTCTTGGTTTTATATACTGCTATTTACCTTTCCAGATTTTGTTTTATTTTTTTTTTTTAACTTGCAACTTAGTTAATTAATAACTTCATTTGCTCTAGCCATTTTTCTTATTTAGCTCTACTTGGTCACTTTAAAACTTTCTTTTCTATGAAATTGTAGTAAGTAAGGCTACTGAAAGGATGCTGCTTACTGTGCAAAAGGTCTTTGAGAATAAGCTCCTTCTTTTCAGTCTTCTAATAGGCTTTCAACCAGTTAGTCTTTCTTGTTTTAATACAGAAAACCCTGCATTCTTTGTCAGAAAATAAAAACCAAAGACACCTATGCATAGTATTTATTTAATTAAAATGAAAAAAAGTAGTGATTCTTAATATTGTTTTTAAAGTAACCTTCTAGGGGTTTTGGTATTTTGGGGGAGGTAGGAGAGGAGACAATAAAATCTTGCTGCATAGAAACAAATGACTGAGTTAGGTTAGTTAATTTAACTCTCCAGTGGACCTTATTATTTAATGTTTATAATGTGTCAGAGTATTCTGAAGACTGGAATTTCAAGGTCTCAGCTGACATTTTTTAATTTCTATGTATCTTCATGAAGGCACCTGGTTTTATGTTGCCGTCTCTCTGTCATGAAGATGAAGTCAAGGAACCCCAAATCTGCAGGTTTCTCATAGAAAACCACTGGAATGTATGGTAGGGTAGCTGAGATGTTTTTTGTGGAAAAAAAAGTTTCAGTTCACTTAAGAGCCTTCAACAAGGAATGTTGGCCCATGGAAGGATAGTGGATATCATTGTTCTTTATACACTCCCATTGGCCCTTAAGCTGTCATCTGCACCTGAGCGGAAATAATCTGTTGTAAAGTTTCATCTTTCTGTGTTAATTTGAGCTAGGAAATGCTTTCAAAAATAGTCTAGCAATTGCCCCTCTACCTCCCCATCCAACAACAACAAAGGGACACCTTCACAAAACAATAAAATAATTTATTAGCACCACATTAATTCCTTGTCGTTTGGGGAGATTCTGAGCTATTCTACTTAGTGAAATAATCTTTTTTAAGAGATCCAGTTAGTACTAGGAATTAAATAAAGCAAGGTTAGGTATGGGAAAGCAGTAAGAAATGAATAGCATAATAGGAGTGGACAAAGGAGGAAAAATGAACACTTTTTTTGACTATGAAATTGTATGTATGGGATTACATAACTTGTAGGGAGCTAAAGTCAATCAAAGGAAGGTTCTAGTACTTATGTAGTAGAATTATCACAAGGCAGATTTCTGTGGTACAAAGAAACGAGGTAATTGAGGTGTTGCAGTTTTGATATTGCTTGGCTTCTTGTCCTCTTCTTGTTTTCCTCATCAAAAAGACTATTACAGATTGGCCTGAAAAAAAAAGAAGATAAATAATGGATTAGAAATTAAATAAATTGTACACATTTAATCCAAAGCTAACCTTTCAAAGACACAAAGACTGAAGCCTGAATTTGGAAAGAATAGAAAGTATCTGCTTCCTGTTGCTTTGTAGAGGAAGAGAACTATTTTTTTTTCTTATTTTTTCCTCAAAGAACTAGCTACTAAGGATCAATGATTTAACTCATCCAGAGTATTGCAGTAGTTTATGTTTAAAGATACAGTCACTAATCTCCTTAGGGCTTTTATCCTAAAGCTGCTGCCATTATCCAAATTAAATATCGTAATATGATGTTGTAATGAAAACATTGTTGAAGATGTCCCTGCTCTTGGGGTGGGGAGGGTGGACCAGATGATATTTAAAGGTCCCTTCTAATCCTTATTGTTTTGTGATTCTAAACATATCATTAATTGCTCAGCCCTGAAAAGACAACAAATATAAAGATGGTCTGTTGTGTTTGGTTAAAGGAGGGTTAAAGGTACTTTTTAAATAAGATTAGGATATAAGTTCAAAAGTAAGTGGATCTAAAAATTAGTTCAGTTCCATATGCTGCCTATCTTGATCTTCATACTCCTCTAAATTCACCTGATATTTTGAAAATGTTTAAACTGCCAACCATTTTACATAGTATTTATGACTGAGTAACAGAAAGCTTAGACAAAATGTTTGAGAAATGATCAGTCATTGCACTTCTGTACGTGAAACGTGAGCATTTTTTGAGGTGAAAGGGGGAGCTTCAGGGGAAGAGGGATTTAATTTTTTCATTCAGTTTTGCTTGGAGTTAAACAAATCTAACTCTGAAACAAGTAGACATTCCATAGTCTTTGAAAATGTTGTTTCATTAATATATTTAAGTAATAGGTCTCCTCCCTGCAGAATTATCTCCAGAAATGTGCTGGAGTGTCTTTACTTTGTTCAGGAATATGTGTAGGGTGATAGCTGCATAAAAAACTTCAAAATTAAAGATTACGTTTAGGCAAATTTTATAAGAACCTGGAGAAAAAACAAGAAAAGTTAAAACCCAAATTTGCACAGTCTTAAAGCAGATAATGTAAGATAAATGAAATGGTATCAGAATCTTCCTTGGAGTTAAATGTAGGCATATATTGGTCTTCATAATGAACCAGAAAATAACAATCAGATTACTGAATTAAAACTTATATCTAAATAGCAATAACTGCATTTAATTACTTGTTTAGATATAGCACTAGGGTCTGTTATAAATTGCAATTTCTTTACTAAATAAAATGAGACATTTCAGAATGTATTTGAATAAGTAAACCTAGATTTGGCAACAAATATTTAAGCAAAAAGTACTAACATTTGTCAATCACTGATGTAACTCAAAGGTTTCCAATATCTATTTTTTATCTGATATATACCTGTTCACATTCGTTTTTATCTGTTCCTATCTCACTTCAATATTTTTGCTTTAATCAATGTAATTTCAGAAGATTTTCACAAAAAATACCACTTTTGCAAAGGATTTGAGGGACATATGTCATTATTTTGTGAGGCTGTGGTATTGGGGTTGTAAATAAATCATAGCTGATATGCACAACTCTTGACTGTTTTACTAATTAGAGTGGCGGGGTTTTGTTTTGTTTTTATTCCTTCTTTGACACAAGTAAAAATGAAAAAAAAAAACATGGAAGAATTTCTAAGCAGCCTTTTCCAGCCACTTAAAGTGACTCTTTACATTTAGAGTTCTTGATAAGACTCATTAAGACATTTTTGGTTCCAATGCCCCTGTAGTTCTTCAGGGACTTAGTGTAGTATTTTAAAACGCTCTGAGTTTTTCCACTTCTATGCAATTTCTGCTCATTCATTGAGCACAAGTGGAGTCATATTGCCCCCAGCAGGGAAAATGCAGAACATGACTTGGTTCTTTTATATCAGGCCTAAAGCACAGAGCTGGATTCAAATATGTGTGTTCCATACATAAAAATATATATATAACTGTAACTTATAAACAACTAATCTGAATTTACCATGCTTAAATAGAAAAAATTCTTTTTTTCCCCTTTTTGTTTTAGAACTTAACTGATCCGTATGTACAGCAGTAGTTCACATAAAATAAACACAAGATATTTTATTTTCTGAAATCTACTCTCAAGGCTGGTCACATGCTTTTTGTGGGGTTTTTTAAGACTTATTTTGATAAATTTAAGAATATGCAAAGTTCCTTTTTTGCCATAATGTCCAGAGTACTTTCAACAGAGTAAAAAAAAAAAGTAAATAATAATATAAAGTTTGTTTGGTTGTACTTGTCTGCTTGATTTTAATAAATTAATTTGTTATATACAAGGAAGCAAAAATATCATAATAAGGCATCATTTATTAAAGAACTGTGGAGATGATAATCAGTGTTGTGTGTAGAAATTCAACCTCTTTGCTTGTTACATAAAGATGCATTGACTTTATCCTTTATTGAAATCCTGTTCAGAATCACTGTGCCTTGATTAAAAAACTACTTTTTAAGAACCACATGATGCATGGCATGATTTTTTCTTGATTATCTTTTAATATAATTTTATTTTCAGCATTTCTCTTTAAAATAGTCCACATAGATAATGTGTGACAATATCATATCATTCTGACATACCTCTTAACATATAAGTTCTGTCCCATTTTAAACCTTAATAAGAAAGTTACTGCCAAATATTGAAAGAATGTCACTTTAAATTATAGCATCCATTAAAGCTTATGTATCTTTTTTGGACTTCAATATATTAAAAGATACTTCATGTCTGATAAGATGTTTGAGATTAAATATTCCTTTCTACGAACATTAAAATTGTTGCATCTATAAGTAGGCTCTTAAGTCTTCTTAGATAACAACCTAGATCTAAAGGTTAATATTAGTCTAGTTGGTGTGTTTCATGTCAGGGTGAGGTTGATTTTTGTCTTGTTTGTGTTAACAGAGAGGAACAGCTTCATCATTTTTGTAACATAGCAAAAAAATGACTGCTAATTTTGCACATTTGAAAAATTTGATGACTCTTTCTGCCTGCCTGCCTATAGTCATTGTTATTTAGTAGATATTTCAAAGTTAGCACAGTATTGGGATTTGTGCCCAGTGTGTCCCTTGCCATTATATTGCCTTGAAACTTGGAAAAGGAAATCATAGTTTGAACATCTTCTTTTGATAGGTCTCTGGGAATGTAATGAGACAGAAAACTTCTTGTAACTAAAAATACTTGTAAATCTTACTGCTAGGTAGTTTGTGCATGAACTCTTCCATTCTATTATGGCACGTGGTCTGTGGGAGTGTGTCTTAACCCAATCCCTATTTCTTTCCTTGGGAAAAAAAGCCTAATATACATTGTGTTCAGTTGGGATTTAGTACAGTGAATTTATGCAGAGCATGGTCAAAAATCAGAAGTAATATCTCATTCTAAATCTGTTTCTCAAGATCTTAGTACAGTAATTTCACACTCATAAGCTGCACCAGGTGATAAGCCGCACTTCCAGGTAGCCGGGAAGACCACGGAATTTGTCCATAAATAAGCTGCACAGGGTGATAAGCCACACTTTTTTTTTTTAAAGTGGGGATCCATGTGCAACAAAGTAACAAGTTAGTAACAGAATTGTGAGATCGCCAGGTTGGCTATCAGGTGCACAATTTGCAAACAGTTTTCACAGATTGGCGAAGCCTTTAAACGCAGCCCCAGACGCCCTCCCCATGCCGCGGGCCCTGGCACTCCCGCCCCCGGCACTGGCTGCCGCGGCTCCCCGCACCACTCAAAAGTGGCGGCTCGGCGGGCTGGCTGTGCTATGGTGGCAAAAAGCAGCGGATTCGCATGATGGTGGCAAAAAGCAGAGGCAAAAAGCAGCGGCTTCACATGAAGCTGGCAGAAGGCGGCGGCAAAAAGCGACGGCAGCAAAAAGTGGCGGCTTCACACGAAGCCGGCAAAAGGTGGTGGCAAAAAGCAGCGGCAAAGTGGCTTGGCTTCGTGTGAAGGCGGCAAAGCAGCCTCTCCCTCCCCGCCCGGCTCACACTTCCGGGTTGGCATTTCGCCGGAATTTTTCCATAAATAAGCCGCACCTGGTGATTAGCCACATTTCCGGGATCAGCTCGATTCTTCAGTGAAATAGGTGTGGCTTATCAGTGTGAAATTACTGTAGCTTTTTTTAGTTCTTGTCAAAATTAAGAACCTGAATTGCTTCATGTAAGAATTAAAAGAAAACATGGTTGGAAAGATGCGAAGCTGGAATCGTTTGTTTTGGTGGCTAATCCAGATGAGGGATTTGTTGCAAAAGTTCTCAAATTGCACTGGAAAAACTGTTGGGAAAATATGGGAATCAGGTAACTTTTAAGTCTTGATTTGAAGTTACACATTCGTTACAAATGAGTAGTTGAATGACAAGACTGTAGTGTAGTGCCTGCAAGTTATTGACAAAGAACTCAGTTTCTGTAATTTTCCTCCTGCTCTTCCAAAAACTGTGGTCTTAATCTCACCTTACACTTGGTCCTTGCCAGCATACAAATACTTGAACCTGTGTTTCTTAGTGCTGCTTTGAACTTGTGTTTTGTGAAACAGTAAGAATACACATTTAAAGGAGAAAATTGTATCATAAAAATATTTAATATTTAAATGTTTATCCTCTCTCTGTGACTGAGTGCTTCTACAACCATATCTACACATGATTTTAGTGAGTGTAGTTGCTGATATAAAATACACTGATTTCTCCAAGTTTACACCTAGCCACACAGGACCAAATTATACACAGACCATTACAGCTAGATGCAACTAACTTTAAAACTTAATTTCTATGCTTACTGACTAAGCAAAATTTTCAAGGAGGTTTTACCACAGATATTATGCAATGCAAATAGAAATTGCTTCTGCGCAAATGCTATAAGCAAAAATGTATTACAGAGTTTGGAACTGCAAATTGGAAAATTTTTAATCTAGTACTTGTCCAATATTTTTTTAATAGCACCTGGAAATAATATGGAAAAAGCTTCTACAATTTAGATGTATTTTACTGATTTATGCATGCTTAAAAAAATTTTTTTTAAAAAATCAAAAGACCCAATTTCAGTTCTGTCCCTTTTTCTGTCCTCCTAAATAAGTTTAGAAAAATAGTTTAAATAAAATAAATATAAATTGGCCTAATAAATAGCCTAAATAGATACAGTGTTGAACGGCTGACTCTTTCTATTTCACCTGCTGTCTTCATAAATCAGTTACTTGAGCAGAGATTCTGGAATATAGAAAATCGTATTTCTTAATACATTTCTAATAGTAATTTTAGAGTATCAAGGAGAGGGAATCACTCTAGATAATATATGATATTTAAAACAATTTTTTTAAAAAAGGAGAAAAAGTT
Source organism: Sialia sialis (assembly GCA_009812075.1). Lineage (NCBI taxonomy): Eukaryota > Metazoa > Chordata > Aves > Passeriformes > Turdidae > Sialia > Sialia sialis. Next base: position 7,345,436 of record VRYO01002355.1, read on the forward strand.
GATGCCCATTTCCAAAATAATAGTCAAGAAAATACACTGAACTGGAAATATGTGTGCAGCATAAAGTGTTTTATATTTATTAAACTGAAGTTTAATAACTGAAATGTTGGTAAAATATTTTTGAGATACAAAAATATAGTGTAAAAAACAAGAGTTAATGACATGCTGAAGTACCAAACATTAAGAAGTAGTTTATCATTCTAATTGGGGGCAACAAATAAAAAAAACCCCAAAGAAGTTTCTGTCTTGGAGATTGCTGTCATGCATAGAAGTAAATAGAATTGATTGAAATGTGTTTATCCTAACTTAGGAGGTGAAATGGTTGACTTTTCAATAACTGCTCTAAATATGAAAGCTGAAGCGCAAATATTTATTTGACCCTGATAAGGTTAGTTTCTTTGAACTTTTTTCTTTATTTAGAACTGACATAGAAGACTTTAGAAGACATTGAATTGCGTAAATAGCTCAGGTCAGATTTATGCATGCAATTCTTTTATATTTTATTTAAATAAAATGCTTGATGCTGCCTTTTTTTAAAATCACAACTATGTTTTTTTTTGTGTTACATATAAATATTTTTTGTTCAGAAATGAAATGTCCTGAAGTCAGAAGTAATGCAACTTCAGCATGCATACTTGATTTCCCAAAAATTATGCAGAGCCTTAACATCTCTGATAGCAATCATGTACTGCAATTCAGTTATTAAAATACTAAAAATAATTTTGATTGATTTCCTGATTTGGGGAACTAATAGTTGGACAAAAGCATGTTTAAATTATACTTTGAGAGCAATGTCTTTGCAAGACAATCTCCTGTAGCTTCTAGATTGGCCTATTCCATTACATTCCTTAACACATATTTTTGCAACTCCTTGATTTTCAAATGTTGAAAAAAAAAAGCCCACCAAACCTGATGAAAATTTTAGAGATGACAATACGCCCCATATTTTTAAAAACATAAAAAACCCCAAACAAAACAAAACAAAAGAACAAAACTCAAATAACTTGCTATCTTCCATTCTCTGAAAGCTAGTCAGTGGTATGATTCCTTTATCAGTAAGTGTTGTAACAATTTTAAATTCTATTTTCTGTATGTCAGATCAGTTATTGAGAACACACGTCGTCTAACTCTATCAGCATTGTGCACTTCCCTGTCTAGATTATTGTCCAAATAAATACAACTTTACCTCAAAAGTTTACCTCAAATTTTGGTCATAGGTGGTTAGATTTGTATTATGATAAATAATAATTTTTGTAAGTTTTTCTTGTTCATGAATGCTAAGCAAGGAATTAGATTTTTGCCTCCCACAAGGTCATTCATCATTTCTGTTCTCACTTAGTTCCAAGGCCCCTTACTGGGCTGGGTGGGACAGAGAGTTCTACACAAATCTTCTATGATACGTGCACAGCTCCTCAAGGGAAAAATATTTACAGTATAAGAAGCAGAATTGCATTTGCTTTTTCAGAAACTTTGTGTAGCAGTATTTTAAGAGCATTTATGTAAAATTAAGTCTTAGCTAAAAATTGAAGTCTTGGTTTTCCATACTGAATCATATGCATGTTTTCAGCTTAAATGACCCTCAGCATTGGTGAAATTGCTTTCTGATTTCACTGAATGCAAGTAGGTTACGCAAGAACAACTTTTTTCAAAGCTAACCTGGAAAAGTTCTAGTTGACAGAAATCTAATATATTGACTCATTGTACCTTGTGGAATCTAGAAGGGAAATGAGAGGACAAAATACCGAAGTATATATTATTTACTACGAATCAATGATATTAAGTGAAAAAAGTCACCTCAAGTTTTCCACCCTGCTCATTCCCCCAGGCAAACATGTAGTGAAAGCTGAGTAGCTTTCTTGATTTTTATCCAATTTCTTGACTTCTACTTGGAACTATAGATTCTGAATATTTCTGAGACCTTTGAGGCTTCATTTAATGTAGAAGGATTTAAAATTTTTATGGATATCATAACAATATTCACAGATAAAATTTAATATGCTGTCCAGGTTTATTTGTATAAGATAGAAGTATACAATATTGCCAGTGGTGAGGGACTAGTTTTAAACATCTAATGAGAATCATCCTGAAATATAAGCCTGAATCTCACTACTCACTTGAAAAATATGCATCTAATTTAAACAGTGGTTTTAACAGTAACAACAACTGTATAATAAAATCCTGAAGTTCAACTGTATTTAATAATATTTTTTTTTGTTTTCTTTTTTTCTTTTTATCCTTCCTTTCATGCTGCTCTTCACGCCTCTAATATTCTTTGTCATAATTTCTGGCAAAGATTAGGAATAAATTGGTGGTTCTAAAACTATTTTCTAAATGAAATTTTACAGAAATTCAGCTGTTATAATGAGGAAACAGAATAAATCTTGATTTACTTTAACTGATTTAAGCTGCATTCATATCAATCAATCCTATTTGGCTCAAGACAATGAGAATACCCTGTGCAGGAAGCTGCATTTGTCAGTCCTCTGTGGCCAGGATGAAACTCCTCACTGTACACAATGCTCGGGAGTAACGTTGTTATGGTAGAAGAAAAAAAAAGAAAGACCTCATTGTTGCTGAATTCAGCAAGTGAAACATTGAGTTACATCAAAACAACATAAACCACATAAAATTAGTTGTCTCATGGCGTTGTCCTGAAACTTTTGGTTTTGCTTGTATAGTAATCTGTACGTGCAGAAATAAATGGTACAGAGGGATTTTAATAAACATGCAGCATAGGTAGCCAGTTAGATAATACATTCAAGCCTATGTTTTGTGTTCTTATGTAGTAAAAAGACTACATAGAGAGTGGATAGTGCAATGTATTAGCTTTCTCATGGTAATTTAAATAAATAAATGCATAGCAAATATTAGTTTGTTTCTCCAGCACAACAGTGCTTTTATTTTTTTCCCTTGTATCCAAGCATATCCTTGTATCTTTTCTCAACTTTGAAGAAGCTGATTGATTTAGTTTTGCATTTACTAAACTTCTGAAATATTATTTAAGGACAGAGCTAAATCTATGTTATATTAGAACAGATCTTTAATGATCATGTGCTTTTCATGCCATTTTAAGTCACTCAAATAGAGTATCAGTAAAAATACAGTAATTTCGCACTGATAATCCACACCTATTTCACTGAAGAATCAAGCCAATCCCACAAGTGCAGCTAATCACCAGGTGCAGCTTATAAGTGGGAAATTACTGTACATAAAATACTTATTCGCTTCTTCTCCATTAGTTGTATTTCACTGCAGTGGTGATTTGCATGATTAAGAGATTAGTCTCTCAGAAAAATATATTTGAATGAGAATGAACTCCAAATGCTCAGTGGTACAAAGTAGATTATTTTCCATGTGATAGAGGTCGTTCTAATTATTTGCACTTATTTTCATTGCTATGTTGTATATTACTTTTTGGATTGCTGTATTATTGACAAAATGTGCTTCTTTGGAGGCAAAAAGAAAGTTATATTCCAGAGAGAGGAGCAAAGATGCTGACCAAATGGAGAGGCCTTATGGGGATTTTAAAGGATCATATGAGTTATATGTTAGCTCCTAAAATGAAAGTGTCTACATACATCACTGTATACAGCATATACATTGAAAAATACAATTCATCTTTCAAAGGCTGTGAAATCTAGAACAAAAATTCAACCTTTTTAATGCAGAAAACTTGATAAAACTTAATTATTTTCCATAATAGTAGCTAGGTGATTTCTTACATTGCCAGTTGTTTTAAGCTCCCAAGGAGAATTGCTACACTTGGGGATTTTTAATGCCTCAGTGTTGTTCACTATGAATGCTGTGTGTCACAGGTAGCCCAGGGAAGCCTGGAAAGTGTTGTGTGGCCTGCAGAGCTCTCAGGTCTCTGGACAAACACTAGTGTATTGGTATCCATGGAAAAAGGCTTTATCAATGCCATGTGGCATTAAATTATCAATTTATATTGGTGTTTATTTGCCCTTGGAAGACCTCTGGTAGAATTTATTTAAACTTGTGTCATCTTTTATTTCCTAGGGATAATATATGGAAAGAAAATACTTTTTCCTTTCATAACTTTGGTAAGATTTTTAACTTAATCCTGGGAAGCATTCTCTCTTTATATTAGATCTTCTGCATGATGGGAACTTCTGAAGGAAAAATCTTTCTTTTCTTACATCACCCCTGGAGTCTGAACTCCAGCAGCAGCCAAACAATAATCTTCTGATTTATAGAATAGCATGGTGCAGAAGATCCTGTGAGAGTAGAATTAATATGAAGCAAGTTAACATTGAGTCAGTATTTTACAGACTGTGTGTGTGGCTAAGTGGTGGAAGCAGCGTGCAAATTGTTTAAGATATCAGCTGTCTCCCTGCACCAAAACTGAACAGCGGTGTCAGCATGGCCCTATGCCTACACTAATTACAAACAGGAATGTGCTTTCAGATTTGTTGTAGGAAGAGAATACAGAGAAAAGCTTGGGAAGTTGGACGTTAATGATATCGGGTTGTACAGTGCTGCCTAAGTAAAAATTCTTGCTGAATCTATCAGTTACAGTGCAGTACAGCCACTGTAGAGTAGTGGAAACCTTCAAGTGTTGTAAGAAATGCAGTTACCTGCCTAATGTTATTATCTAGTGTTGAGAAGTACACTGTTGCTACACTACACTGTGCAAACCTACTGAAAATGATTGTATCTAGTCTCTCCAAGCCATTGCGTCTATATGACTGCAGTGGTTTAAAACTCAACTGGAAAATCAAACTCACTCAAGCTGCTACCTTTCCAATACCCCCTTCCAATAATGGAGGAAACACTAGGAGAGATTAGAAGCAGGAATAACAATTTACTGGAAAGAGCAATATCCACACCAAAATTAATAAAATTAATAAAAAAGGAGCATACAACACAGAGAGAAACTTCTCTATCTGAAAAAAAGCTGATGTGGTTGCCAACAAACACAAAGTGGTGACAGGAGAACTTGCCCACAGCTTTTTCCTTCTCAGCCTGGGGGGGAAAAAAAAATCCCAGTGCCAGGGCTCTCACTCGGGCACCATGGTGGCAGTGGTGGGGTTTTCTCTTGGTGCTAAATGGCATCACAGCCCTGACTCCTGGTCCCAACACACTCTCTGGCAGGAGCCAGGCAGGCAAAATGGCAAACTTTATTTCCAGCTGTGGCTTTTTCCTTCCAATACCATGCCTCTAGCCATTCTGGGATGGGATCAAATAGTGCTTCACCCTCTTTCTCTGTAACCATGACAATGACTTACTCTAGGAGCAGGAAAGCTTTACAAAATAGAGCTGTGAGAAAATTCATTGCTCTGGCACAAGGCCCAATATGTCCCAAAATCACGCAGCTGGCTGTCCAGCTTGGTGCAGAATGAGGGGATGGGGGAGCATTTATGTGTCTCTCACTGACTTGTTGAGGCATTTGTTGTATCTGTCCTTCCTTTTTTCCCTGATTTCTCTCTTTTTATTTTTTTATTCTGAATGTTCTGTACTGTGGCTGATGGGTGAAGGAGTTATTTTTAAATTTGATCAGTATTCTATATCAAATAGTGTTTATCATAAAACATACTGAGACTTAATGTCTAATTAGCTGAAGTTTAATATCACAAGCTTGATGAGGAAGATACCATGTTTTTCTAGTGTTGCCTGTGTATTTCTGCATTTAAAAATTATTTTTTTTCCATTGCCCCGTTTCAAATTTTCTTTCTTTTACTTTCCCTTAAAACAAGACCAATAACTATTTAAAGGGCTTTAAAAACAACAGAAAATATATGGTTATGTATTGCTTGCTGTGTTCAGGTTTTGCTTTTGTATGGTTATGACATGGCAAGATTAATATAAGTGTAAGTCAATGTATACAGTAAGTCAATTTTCTATGCATAAAAAGAATCTAAATTAAAATGGCAGCTTGTAAACCCAATACAGCATGTTACAAGTAGAAAAATGGTAAATAAAGCCTAGTAAAAAAAGGTAATTAATTTCAAGTCTGCAAATTTGTTCGAGTAGTTGATCTGGCAAACAAAGTTATTGTCTAATCCTCAGAAAATAAGAGATTAATCAGAAAATTACCCAGGTAAATATAACTTATCCTGGATCCGTTTGGAGGAGGCAAAAAAAAAGTGTGTGCTGTTACTCTAAGAAAATTTTTGTATATATTTGAATTTGCAATTCCTTTTTGGAGAGTTTCAGATTTAAAAAGAATCCAAGTTTTCTTAATTAATTTAGGATGAATACTTAGAATTGCTAGCTAATCCTCCATTCCTTGAAATTAATTCTTAAATTAGAAGAGTAATGTCCACTGAGGCATAGTAATGAGAACTTAAGATCAAACCCCTTTTCTTTATACAGTAAATGCCTACATATGTGGTCTCAAACCACTTGGATTTATTTTCTGTTTTGATCTTCAGCTGTTTCAGTTTGTTCAGCAGAGCACAAACACACCATAAGTACGATGTGGAAGCATCCCTCTCATTTATTACTGCAGCTGACTTTGCAATTGCTTTTCCTTTTGGGAATTCTCCTTCAAAGTGTTGTAAATATTTATTCAAAGGGTGGTCTCGTGTGTCACATGTTTCTTTGGATATCTAACCATAAAAAATCATGTTACTTTATTCTTCTCAATAAGATATGATTCAACTTGAAAATTAGGGGAAGAGGAGAAGACCCTGTATCTTTTAGAAATACATGAATTATTGTTGAAATACCAATTAAGTGAAAATCTATTTGTGTATTTTTATAAAATTAAGAAACAATTGTATATCTATATTTTTTGAGAAGTAGTACCTGAAAAATTTCAAGTTCTGCAATGTATAAATTATTCTTTTTTCTAATTAAATACAGTATGATGATTCATTCTAAAGCAAAGCAAGGTGAAAGATGCAAATAGGTTGCAGTTGTTAAACCATGTACTACTTCTGTTGGTAATTGGTAGAAGAAATGTTTCCCCTTAATGTTTTAATATTATATAGCAGCTTCTCACTTGATGAACTCCAAGCCATAAGAGTATCTGGCACATATTAGATATTAAGTGTAGGCATAAATTACATTTAGTGGGTTTTTTATAGTTTAAAAATAGTGGGGTTTGTATATGTCACACAGATAGAGTAGTTTAAAACGAGCTTCTAGAAAACTCAATGTAGCCAAGTTTATGGAGGGATGAGAAGAAATATACACAGAAAAAAAGAGCAAGCAAAACCCTCATGAAAATCTACAAACAAACATACACCCACACCCTTAATATATTATGTTTATAAAGTGGTGCATAAGGTAAGGAATACTAATGTATATGATGCCTAAAATTAAAATATAAAAGCTCTGAGTTATGTATTTTGAATTTCAGCCTTGTTTTCAAATATAAAATTGCAAGGGGCACAGTAAACAAATTAGATTAATGATTGGGAGAGGATATGACTGAGGTATGAGAATAAATGCAGCATTAAAAGAATTACAGTAATTTCCAGCTTCATCATGCAAAGATGCTCTATGACAATGGGCTCTGGATTTTCTTCATTTTATTTGTTTTTCTCCTTTCCTTCTTTCTGACAAGTGTTAAATTAAAGGTAGCCCTTGAGAGGTTAAAATTTGATGTGCAATTCTTAAGGAACAATCTGGTTGTACAAGTCATGCTCTGGCACAATGGCTAGTCCTCCCATTCAATTCTCTGTTAGGTATTTTGGTATTTATGCTGCTATTCATCAAAATAAGTATTTATTTTAGATGATGCTTTTTAGAATTACTAAGTGCTCAAAGATCTCAGTACGTGTCATGGAAAAGGTTTTGTTTTATTCTAAATCATTTCTAATTATTCTATTTATTTCTATTTATTCTCAATACATTTCTAATCTTCACTTATCCATTTTACTTTAAATTTCAACTTCAGAGTTAGTGTCTGCTGCTCAAGACTCCTGCATCATGCCATGTCTAGGAGCCAAGTGATTTTTATGAGACACTGTTTCCTAAAGGGAGAGCTGCCGTGCTGCAGGTAATACCAGCCAGTTGCATATGCTTTTCCTCTAAATTAAACCTTCTAAACACTGGCCGGGGGGAAAAATTCTAAATATTCCTCCACAGGCAGGAATGGGAGGCAGAAGTTGTGACTTTGACTTGGTCTGTGCAGTTTCCGTGCACATCAGCAGGTGGCGGTGGAAGGCAGCGCAGGAGCTGGGACAAAGCCACACCAACGAATTGAAATGGAAAAAATACTGCTTGCAAAGAATTTGCTTTGCCTTTTTTTTTTTTTGTGCTGTATGAGGCTTTGTTCTTCGGAACATCTGTAGGTTAAATCGTATTTTTTTTTTTTTTTAATTTTTATTTTATTAGCAAATTGTTCCTTCGTCTTTTGCAGCCCGTGACAAAAGTGTTTTCATAAAATGCAAATCATCACAGATGCAATGGTTTTGTGACAAATACGAAAATAAACAATATGCAGGGAACCTGGGTGAAAGATGAGAGTGGTGTATGTGTTTGTGAACAGAATAGTTAAAGTAATAGGGACAGTGAACTCATTCCCTTGATGCTTGCCATAAATCCATTTAGAAATTGTACAAGAAAACCACCAACAGAATTCCTTCCCAGACTAAGGAAGGATTTACACAGTAAAAATAACAGAGTAGCGGTGCCATCTGGGGATTAATTTTCTTCCTGCTCTGTCACTATTCTTCCTCTGGGTGTGGGCAGCATGTAAAAAAATGAGCAATGCTTTTAAAGTCATTTTACTAATAAGTAACACTCCTGCCTTATGTGCTGCTTTGGAATGATATATGCTGGAAAGTGTCAGTTCCATTTAGGAAAGGATGAAACACTTAATTTCTTCTAAGTCTTGTCTTTATTTTCTCTCTTTTCTCAGCCAGAAGCATCTCAGGAAACCACTAAATAGGAACAGTGGATTTTGGGATGCTGTTGGCACAACACTTCATTATTCAATTGAGGAATATTTTCCTTTCAAATATTTTATAGCTGTTCCATTGTTAACCTTGAGCAGAACTCCCAGCTATGATCCCACTCTCTTCAAACTTTGACGTTAATGGAAATTAATCAAGTAAGAGAAAAATAGGTAAAGTCTTTCCTCATTTTTGAGATCAGTGGTATTATGTGGGCACATTCTGTTCGGTGGAAGGAGTGTGATCTTGGGGAATGTAAACACAGGTAAGAATTGAGTGGTATCTAAGGTTTAATGGCAGAAATATGAATGTGTGTATCATAGGGTTTGGTTTTATGGGGGATTTTTTCTGATAAAATTATAAGTGGAGCTGTGAGTTTTATTGTCCTAGGTAATATAAAACACAGATAATTTATGGTTGCCATAAATTAATATCTGAAAAACTAATTTTCTTTTTTTTTATACTGAAATTCATTATATTTTGCTGCAGTTGTTTACCTGCTTTATTTGCTTGTGCATTGCTTACAAATGTGGTATATTTCTTGTGTAGTTTTTGGCTTGCTCACTAATCAGTTCAAGCCTGACAGTGCACATGGTTGCCTACTTTTACCTTGTGTTTTGCAAATGGTGGAAGTGTCAAAGGATAGAAGATAAAGTAATTCTTTACGGAGAATTAAGAAGTCAGTTTGCAATTTGCGTAGGTCTGCAATGGCCCAGCAAATAATCCCAGGTATTTCACTGTGTCAGTAGTTTTAGCCTCACATTGTCTCAGATACTCATTCTTGGAGTGTGTCAGCCAAGAGACATCAAATAGCCAGCACTTTCCAGAAGGAAAAGAGGTCTCCACAAATAAAGACAGGAGTCTGTACAACCTGATGAAGAATCATTCTTACACGCAGTTCATTTTCTCCCAGTAAAGAGAATTATGTGTCTTGTTTCCCTTGGATGAAATATTTAAAATTAATGTTTTTTAGCAATACTTAATCCCCCCACCTCCCTTTTTACTTTTTCTGATGTAGATTTCCTGTAGAAAAGTCAGCAGCTGTCCAAAATGCTGTTGGACACGTATAGATGGTCACAGCCTGACACTTCATGTCACTTGTTTAACTAGGAAATATTCTGTGTTATTTGTGAACACGTGCATGTTGCAAAGCATTGGAGACACAAATATTCCAGAAATAACTTTTTTCCAAATATATTTAGTTTTGTTTTCCTGGATGGTTGGGACAGTCTGATATAAACATCTATCTAGAAATCAAAACATTTTTTGAAGAGATGTGAAGATGACAAAGCTAATAAGTGAAGATAAAGAAGTATTAGACATCTACAATTAAAATAAAATAATGCAGACTTTTAAAGAAGCTTGCTAATTTATAATTCTTTAGCAAAAAAATGGTTATACACAAGCTCTTTTTTTATGCAGGGATTAATTCTAGTAAGTACTTGAAGGACTGTGCATCAGCTTTTAACTATTATATCAATTACTATGTCATATTTTGAAGGGAACTAAATAGACCAATTCTTACCCCATATCTTATACTTTAAAGAATTGTTAAAAACCCAGCTGCACATTAACCACACTTCTCATGAAACACGTGTTATCTACTTTAGCACTCTTGACCTTATCATATGGTAATTTTCAAGCTTTTAAGAAGTAATTTTTGAGATTTTCAGAGGTACTCTCCATTTCTTCCTAAGGTGCTTTTGCTGTCTTAAGTAGTCTTTAAATGATTTAGTTCTAGTACTTTCCCTTTATATTTTATATGTTGATTGCTTGCTGAACTCTTGCCTTGATGTATGAATAGTAAACGAAGATATAAAAAGCTTTAAACTCAATTTGAATCAGCTTCTAAAGTCAGACTATTTTACCTGGTAAATACACGTTTCCATATCTTTACTGCTACATAAATTAAAGAGAAGAGTTAATGAAAACAAAAATAACTCAAATACTTTACTACTTAACATATATTGAGAAGGCTTTGCATTAACAATGGTTTCATTGAAAATTATTCTTCAGTGTATTTGCATGGTTTATATAGGAACATTTTCCTAGAAAGACAGAAAATTAGTATTTATTTTTCATACTATATCCTTATCAGCTTTGTGCTTAACTGTTTTAAAAGTTTTGAAAAAATTTGAAGAAGGCATATCAGCCTTATTTGTATTTATTAGGGGGACTTCTATGTACATATTGTCCCACAGTTGATCAAAATTAATTGAAAATTGTCTACGATAAAACTAGTACTTCTGCTTTTACTGCTTGTGAATTATGATTGATTTTAGCAACTAAAATATGAAAAGAGAGAACTAGAAAATGTTCTAAACCAATATGTTTGGGAGTTTTATTTAAATACTAATGAACAATACACCTCTTTTTTGAGTAAATTACAATAGATCACTTTAGAATTTGATGAAGTATTTCTGATATTTGCAGAAGTCTAAAAAAGTAGGATTTCCTTTACTACAGCTACTAAGTCTGGTCTTATTCTTCCAGAGCAGTTCCAGACATGAGCTTACTATAATTCATACAGTTTCATCCAGAATTCATACAGTTTCAAAATACTTAAAATCATTCTGGAAACCATGGTGAGGCTTCTGAAATAACCTCAAACCTTACGCATTTAATTTTGCTTAATATTCCTACCTGGATCATTCTTTTTGTATTGGATGTTTCCCTCTTGAAACAGAAATCTTCATAATTATATTATCTTTTTTGCTAACTATCACTGTCACTTTTGGCATTCATGCATCATGAAAGTGAAAGAGCACATACTAATTTGGATGATAAACTCAGGAATGGTGTAACATGACTTCAAGCATTTCTAGTTTTACTGCAGGTGTATTTTCAGGGAATAAATACAAAAAGGTAGACCCTGAAGTTTGGGAGGGGTTTATGCGTAGTTTTGCTGCTCAGTAGTTCTCCATTCTCTAATGGATGGGTGTTTGTGTGCAGCTGAGAGCTATCAGTCACAAGAAAGGGGTAGGAAGAGCTGTTGGGTTAATGCAAGCTCAGGTTGCAGGACCTGGTGAAACCCTGTCAAGCTCCAAGCTGAGCTCTACATCCCAGTCCATTTTGGCTCCTCACTGTAACACTGTTCCATCTGTGCTGTTTGCATAGCTAGTGTTGTTCTTCTGCTTTCCCCCTTTAGAACTCCTCATTCCTTCCGTAAAAATGCTTTTTAAATTGTGTTTAGAAGCAACAGCTGCAGCATACCTTCATGCTCTTTTTGAGAAAAACACCTGTAACAGAGGTAACTCATGCACACAGGAACCCCTTCTGAGGTTTCCAGCTGAATAAAAAAAGGAATGCAGAAAAAAAAATTAATTACTCCACTTCAAAAACACTGCAAACTTTTCCTGTTGTGAGCAAACATGCTAGAAATGCCTGTAGTTTCAGAAGAAAAGAAAACTTAGACTCCTGTTGCAAGATATTTGTACATAATGAATTTAATTCCAAGAAATAGGATGGGTTATTGAACACTTAATATTGTTAAATCCACCACACTGTTTTCACCTAACTTTATTTCAATTAGACAAGGATTTTATAAAATGTTAAGAGGTGTTTCAAAGAATATACAAATCTCTAGCTGCTGTTGCAGAGTTAAAGGAAAGAGGCTGATGCGCCCTAAACTAGCAGCTTACAAGAGGAGCAGAATCACTGATGATTTTTATTTCTTTTCAAAAGGCAAAATGTTATTTCCTGACCAAATCTTAACAGGAATTTTACAAAAGAAGCAGAAGCATTGTGCATGTCCACTGGTAGTTCACTTATAGAAGAAACATGTTTTGTAGTCCTTTGTTACTGTATTGTTATTGACCACAGAAGTCCCTGACAGCCACTGGCACAGAAAGCGTTGCAATACAAAGGAGGAAATAAAGCAAGAAATGATTGTATTAAATTTGTCTACCCTTTAAATAAAGTTGCTATTTTCCCCACAATCTGTCACAAAGTAATTGTTTTGCTATCTAGCTGTAGCAAATTTTAACAGCGAGGAACTCGTTATTTAAAGGGTTTTTAAATTTCATATTTTATCTCATTCAACAGTAATCTTTCAAATTCTGTTCCTTTGTTCTGCTAATACTGCTGGCTAAATTGCTAGCAGTGTATTATTTCTCATTTGGGTTGATGTTCAATGCTGAAGAAAGCTGTAGTACCAACATGCTCGGGTTTTGGTTTGTGTCATTTTTAGTGTAACACTCTTGAATATGTTTCACATAAATCATCGCGGACAGATGAGCCTGTGAAGGAAGGAGAGAACAAAAGGTCTGCATGTTTAGGTACAGGGCTGTGTTGGAAAGCTAGCTCTCCAACGCTCAAGTTTGAAAATTTTGGGGTTGTTTTTTTGGTTTTGTTTGTTTGTTTGTTTGTTTTTAAACCTATGTATACCTTACCTGGGGAGTCCACACTCCTCCGGAGTAAAATTACAAATTGAAAACCTGTGGACATGTGGCACGTGGCTGAGGCAATAGACTACTTTCTTCCTCCATATGTTATAGTAAGACAATAACTACCATCCTGTTATACTTTTGAATTCTAAAATAAGTCATACTATTGTATGACAAATGTACAGTGGTGTACATATTTATGTTCACCTGGAAAGAAGTTTTCACACAGTTATAATTTAATGTGTCATGATGTGTCTAGTGATGAAAGTATAAACATTGCTCTCAGATCTTGGCTACATATGTGTAAATACCTTTTCTAGCATTTTATGCACTTGAAAAAGAAACACTTATTCACACATTCATCTATCTTAGACACTGTCTATTTTGTTAAGTTTTAGAATCAATATATCTTTAAAAAAATGAATCCCTGATTTCCAAGTTAAGTTTCAGAATTATTAGAATTATATTGACCTAAATAAGTGACTTTTGCTATTTGTTAGTTTTTCTTAATACTTCTAGCTTCTTTTGTGAATAAATCATTCATTTTCTAAACAGTAACATTTTTGGCACAATTTTATATGCCATTCTACAGTTATTTATAAAGCAATTAAATAACCTCATGGCATCTGTAATATGTTTCTCATTAAACATTCACATGATGAAGGATAGCATATGAAAAAATCCTGAAGTATTTCAGCTTTGTTTTTTTTTTTAATTTGATGCAGTTGTATCTGTCTGTATTTTCAATGAAAACTTATAATGAAGACTAAAATCTGTCCAAGCCATTGAATTTGTATTAAGACTAATTGTTCCATGGTTAATCATTAGAAAGATCTGAGGTTTTTTTAGACATCGAGGGTTTCATCATTTCCCCTTTCAAACCCATACCTTTTTCATCATTAGGTATGGATTACTGTCTCTGTTACAAGACTTCTATTAAGGTTTCATCTTCTGTTTCCTCTCTGTTGGAGGAAGGGATTCTTTTAAATACTTGATATTAGTTCCCTGAGAACTGAATAAGATTCTGAAATGTGTTGTTCAGTACAGAAATGCATTTTTCAGCTCAGAGTATGTAGATCTCAGTTCCTTGGCATTTTTATTCTTTCACATGAAATCAAAATCTGAACTTAGGTGCTTTATGTGGGGAATTCTGTGCTGAATTTTTCCTGAGAAAAATATTTTAAACAAATCACCTAGTGTTATTTGCAGAAAGGGCTGACCTACCAGACTTTTGGGTCAGAAGGGGGCAGAAGAGACTAAGTGAAGTTCTGAGATAACATTTACAACCAAAATTGGAGAAATTTACATTCTAGAACAACATCATAATGAGGTTTAAAACTATTAAACAACAGTGATATCTTGTACTTTCTCTTCGTGGTTCAGGAAGGTAGTCAACATGCTGTAGCCTTTGTATGGCAAATTAGATACAGATGCCCTTTGCTGAAAAAAAAAACCAGTTCTTATCCAGATTTATCTTAGCGATCTGCAGGAGTTTGTCAACTTAATTAGAGAAAAAAAGTCCCAAATTATCAGTAAAGCATGATTTACTTACATGTTAACCTTGCTAGGACGTACATTGTGGTAATGTTTGGCTCCTCTGTTCGGTGATTGTTCATACAGTTTATGCTTAGGCAGTTTGCATTTTGAACATGCATGTGTAATGTAGCTATGAAACCTTAGGCAAAATACGCTGCAGTATCATCCCTTCAAGGTGACTTTCTTTCACGCTTTGATGCTTCTTACATTTCCATTCGTCTATGCGCCATATCTCGCTTCATATCCAGCTGGATTACACAGAAATTGATCGTGATTTTTAAGATAGAGCCAAAACTCCCAGGAGATCATCTTTATGCAAATCACATACTCAAGAGGAGTGAATAGATGCTTAGAATAAAGGAAAAGTGGATAATTACCTGTTGGGTGGTAAATAATCATATGCCTAAAAGAAGACAGAAAAATAAGCACTGTGTGTGTTTGTCTTTGATATTTTTGCCTTTGATATAATTTAGGATTCTTGGTATAGTGCTTAATATTTAGAGAAAAGATGTCATTTTACAGACAGGAGGATTTAATGTGGTTGTATTTTCCTTGCTCTATTGCACATCTTTCATTTGATTTTCAATCTGTTTGTATATTATATCTCTTTAAAGGTGCTTTTTTGTTTAGGGTGGCGGTGGTTGTTGGTTATGTTTTTTAAGAAAAATATATTTATTTCAAAATTTAACTTAAGTATGAGATTGGAAAATCCTGTTGGTCAGACAGGCATCATTCTGGCTTGTTGCATTTTTTGTTGGTGGGCTTTGGGACTGCTTTGTTTTGTTGCTTTTTTTAAGAAGCAGACCAAAACACAAAAGATTTCATTTTGAGAGCTCACGAAAAAAGTTAGTTTCTTATTAAGTTAAAAACACCATATATACACATGGACTCTACTTCTAATAATTATAATTTGAAAATTTGCTTTTAAAATTTCTCTCCTATTATAAAGTGACTGGAAAAGGTTTTGTGCACATAAATCGTAATTGTGTCTAATACTTAAATGACAGAATTTATAATGTGAGAGAGGGTTTCAAATAGGTGCTTTAGAATAAATACATGCATTTTAGCCTAAATTTGTTATTTGCATTGACTATTCTTCAAATGTCATGTGCATGTATGGGAGCACTATTAGAAGATGCAAATAGAAGTGAAATGTGTAATCTAAGTTGACTAATTTTAGCAGTTCATAGTGAAAAATAAAGGCCTGAGTCATGAAAAAAATGTTACCAGTTGCCCAAATATCTCTCCGTAGGCCTAATGCCTGTATGTATGCACATATTCCTAGTTTTAGATTTTAGAAGGATTATTCTTATGCTTTAAATTAAGAAATAAATTCATTTCAGAATCAGAACGTTTCTACTTTGAGAAGCTTGTTAATAAAGATTTATGAAAACAGTCTTCAATCATCTGTATAAGTTCTAAATAAGTCTTTGAAGCTGTTAGAATTTCACTGTGGTGTTTTTTACTGTTTGTTTTTTTGGTGCTATTCCTAGTTGCTTATAGTTACTTCTGTTTGCTTAATGACAACTACAAACTTGTCAAATACCTAGCTAGTATGAATTCATTATTATGTCAACTAGTTTAGTAAGTTATACAGATGTTTCTTGTGATGTGTTGGAACAGTAGGTGCATGAAGGGGAAAACTGATATTATTAATAAAGACAAACTATATTTTTTTCTTTGGAGTAGATGTTTAAATATTTCCTCCCCCAAAATAATTGCCACCCTCTGCTGATACTTAATTAAATCCTCACTTCCATAGTAGATAAGGTTCCTCTTGACAGGTTTCACAATATAATTAATAGAATTAATTTCTACTAATAATTAAGTTAATGATCTTTTCAGTTCTCAAGCGAACAAACTCAGTCTTCATTTGTAAGGATAGTATTACACAATCTCAGAATGGCTGAGGTTGGCAGGGACCTCTGGAGGTCATCTGTTTCTGCACCTCTGCTCCGGCAGGGCCATCTAGGGCAGGTTGCTCAGGACCGTGTCCAGATGGCCTTTGAGTAGCTCCAGTGATGGAGACTCCACAACCCTTTTGCTGAGGGCTGTTTCCCAGTACTCAGGACGATAAAAGCTTCCCCTATATTAAAGGCTCTCCTGTGTTTCAGTTTGTCCGTATTGCCTCTGGTCCTGTCACTGAACATTTCCAAAAAAACCTTGGCCGTTCTCTTTACAACATTTCTTCAGGTATTTATACACACTGATGTGATATCACTGAGCCTTCTTTTTCCAGGCTGAAGCACCAACTCTCTCAACTTCCCTAAATCATCTTTGGAATTATGTCAAAGTCCCATTGTAATCTCAAGACCCTTTGCTGGACTATGCCAGTAGCTTCTCAAATTGTGATTCAAAGGAGGGAACTGGTTGCAGCATATGAGAAGTGGTCTGAGTAGAGGGGAAAGTTCTTGGCAGTACCTTGCATCATGCAGCCCAGGATCTCATTTGCCTTCTCTTAGGCAAAGACACACTGCTGGTTCACGTTCAATTTGTCCAAGGGGTTCAACAATATGTATCTACAGCTTTAAGTGAATTTGTTTTTTCTAGTTATTTTTTCCTCAAATGCAGTCAAGACTTACTTATCTGGAACTTTGATTTGGGGAAAAAAAAAAAAATTTGGAGTTAGTTAAAACCTGCCAAATTTCTGGTTCTGTACTGAAATGCTAACTAGATTGTGTCAGACATCATCCAAAGTTCAAGTTTTCTTTCATGCAGATTAATATAACTTTCAAAGAATATTACATGCTGTACAGTATCTTATTGGCAAGATACCAGAAATGGTGTTTAATGTTTTAGAATTGTTCCCAGAGCCAAAAGAGTAGATATAACTACCATAAAAATTGAGCAGATTGCATAAAACATTAGTGTGTGGAATCCTAGCTCATATTGATAAACACTTCACAGATAATTACATTCTACTGATCTTCTGTTCAGTGTGAAGAGGCTAATAGGGTACAACCCTCAATACACTTCCAGATGTATGACAGTGACAAAATTGTTGACAGGAAAAAACAATTGAGAATGTGTTATGGTGGATAACTGATTCACAACATAATGTGGCTGTACTGAAATGAGATATGTAAGAATATCAACTTGTTCTTTAGAAACATTTGCCAAATGTTGAAGAAAATTCAGTCTAGTGAACTTTACTCTGCACAGTGTGTTTTACAGGTATTCCAGGACCACCTTCTTTGACATACAGCTAGAATCACACGTCTGGGTCATAACCCATTACTGACATGCACTGTGTAATTTTTCACGTTCTTCGAGCAGTAGTCAAAAAAGGATTTTGGTCCTAGATTCTCCAATTTCAGCCTCACCTTCTGATGTCTTCTATGTTCTATTCATACATCTTACCAATACTCAGTGCCCTACCATGTAGGAGTCTGTATAAATTTTTCCATTCTAATCCTGTAGAATTATAAACATTTTACTGTGGGAATTGTGGTAGTTAAACAGAAGAAAACATGTTTCCTCCTTTCTGGAACTCCATCAGCTGATGTAAAAGGGTGCAGCCTGGAAGAAGGGTGCAGTGTGTTTTTCTTTCCAACAGTAGTTATCACTTCGTTTCCTATGAGGAAGCCCAGATGTGATAAGATAAAAGAAATGAAGCTTTAAGTTATCTTTATAATCCTCATTCCTAAGATTACTTTTAAAGAAGGTATTTTCTCCTATCTCAAGGGATGCTCCAGTGTAACTTCTACTAATGTTTTTTCTGGAAAAACATGTTTTTTGTAGAGATTGCAGAAATAGCACTAACACAAAAATGCATATCACAGTTGATAGTTATGCATAATAATAAAAATGTAGGATATTTTTTGTCAAACCTTAGTTTTTCAGAGAGAAAAGTTGGGGTTATTTTCAGAGAGGTTTTTTCCCTAGCAACTTCTTATGCAAAATTATTATTTTACCCTTATTTCTTAAGCTTCATCTAAAGCAATATTTTGCCACTAAAAAGGTCATCTGATAGTCCATTGCTTATCTTGTGCAAAGCAACATTAGGTTTAACATTTAACATTGTTTTGTAATATTTCATAGTTATTAACCAAAAAGGGATATTTTATAATGGGAAAGGGTAAGATCCCAGGCATCAGAATTATCTGTTGTAGTCTTTAGCTTTAGACAGGAAAAGGTTGATTTACACAGTTGATACAGCCCAACTGTACCTTGTAAAGAAAGGCTCATAGTACAGAGGGGGGGAAAAAGTCAGGAAAAATCTGATAAATATGGAATTAAGGGCCAAGGAAGCACTCAAAAATCCTAGGCAGCAAAACTCCTTAATGACTGGAGTCAAATTTTGCCCAGTTTGAGACTTTACAGGTATTTCTCCTTGTGGAAGCAACTATGAAAAGTAACTGTGTTTATATTATTTTAAAATTATCTATGCTTCAACCACTTTATAAGTGCAAAGTAGACTTTTGATGCATTTTTTTACCAGATATATATAGTATCGAATTCTGTGCAACTATTTCAAAGCATAATTTACTACTTTGAGTAGAGTATGACCAAGATTTATCATGTTTGTCTTGTTACTTAAAGGGACACACTGAGCCAGACTTTTCTCTTATAAAGAAATGTGAATATGTCTCTTCATCTGATAACATGTGCTTGTCAATAAATAAAGCCAAATCTTGCCATTTCAATATTTATAACTTCCCTTTTAAATGTTTAAAATTGAGCTATAGCAAAGCTATAAAATTATCTTACTGTAAAATCATTATTATTTAGTAAGAAGCCATTTGCTACTTAGCTGTTTGAAAGCTAGTTTAATGTTATTAATTTTTATTTATCCAGTATTTCATATAAAAATGCACAAATACACCAGGTTCTATCTTTTATGTAATATAAAGAAACATAAAAAGGCATAAAGAATATAATGTCTTTGCATAAATTTTATGTAATACCTTCAATATCTTTTGTTTCATGAGGTGTTTCACAATCTTCATTCCTACTTCTTGTTGATTTGGCAAAGTTACTATAGTTTACAAATTTAAGCTGGCTTTTCTGTCTTTTTGACATATTTTCTATTAAAAATCTAATTTTATTTTGATGAAGCACCTTTAAACCAAACATGGCAAGACTGAGCATAAATAAAGTTCTACAGGAGCTTTTACAGAACTATTTTTTTGTTTCGCGTTTGTTGAGGTTTGCGGGGAGGAGGTGAGTGCTTTGGTGGTGTTTGGTGTTTTATGCGCAGTTTTTTGGGTGTTTTTTTTGTTTGTTTGTTTATCTGGGGGGTTTTGGGTGGGGGTTGGGGGGGTGGGTTTGTTAGGTTTGATTATGGGGTTGTTTAGTTGTTTTTTTTCCTCTCACATTCACAATATGTTGGCAAAACTGTGGGCAGCTAGGATGTGGAGGAAGTCATCCTTACCAAACGTGATAAAAGCTGTGACCTCTTTGCTGGAATAGTTTCTGTAGTCTAAGTATGTGAAGACAGCACAGCTCAATATACAAACTGATGCTGCTCTTAAAAAGATGAGCAGGCAGGGGAGAAGCTTGGGCAGGGGGGAGGCAGTGCTGGAGTTACAACCATGCCCTGGTTCTGAGCTGATCCCTGCCAAAGGCTTGCCAGCAGCACCGTGGAGGTTTGGAGGATTGCTCCTGTCAAATGGCAGGCACCACTTCTGAGGGCTTCTTCTGAGGGGTGTTGTGTTGTTTCCTGCTGTTAATCCCCTATTCAGGCAGCTTGTTAACGATCCTTCTTTTTATGGGACATTTGAAGGGGACAGGGATCAGTGAGATGCATTTGGGAGAACAAACAGATACTCGTATGTGCGTTATGTGAGCAGCACACAGATTTTCTCTTTCAAATGTGTATATTTTAAACACCAACTAGCTCTGTTCTTTTAAAACTCCTTGCAAAATCTTGTCTCAGATTTCCTTTGTGTTTTGGAGCAAACATTCGTCCAAGCTAATCATGTTCAGCAGTTTTAAAACTTTGGTTATTGTTATGAAAGGTCAAAAGAATATTATAGCTGCTTTTTAGACGAAAGAAGCAACCTGTGATTGGCAGTGCCTGGGGTTTGCATCAGTACACTGCTAATGGTCCACCAGATTTAACAAGGATTTAGCAGGAATGACAAAATCTTCTATTGAATCTAGATAGGTATTGCATTTTTAAATTATTTCATTACAAAAGATGGTCCTTTAAGAGGGTTGGCCTGGAGGCTATGTGAGTTTTACTGTTAAATGATAGTAATTGGGTGTTAGGCCAAAATGTCAGGAGAACATTGGACTCTAATAGGAAAACAGTAGTGCAGTTTCAGTTCTAAAAAGGTACTGCTTTTTTCTTGTTTACTGAAGTACTCTAGTGTAAAACATAAAACTGCTCTATTTATCTAGGTATGTCCTGTGTATGAAATATTTCTGACACTTTTTTCCACTTTTGACACATTCTGTGGCTCTCTAACCCTAACCTAATACAGAAAAATTGTTCACATAGATTTTACAGGTGTATTTTCTGGCAAACCTTCTGGTCCGTGGATAGAATAGATTTGTCTGAATTTTGTATTTTTGATATGTCATTTAGAATCTTCCTTTAATTTCTCAGTTTTTCCTCAGTTTCCTAGCATGTAGTTTAAACTTCATATTTACTATAAAATATATATTTTCCCTCCTCTATTTAGAGATTGCATCTTTCTATTTTATGAAGGGTGTCTTTGTGTGTTGGATCTTGTCTTTTTCAAAGCTTATTTTGATTCTAGGAAGTAAATGAAAAACAATTGATTCAATAGATTGTTTTGTCATGCAGGAATCATTAATAAATAATACAGAATTGCTTTAAGAAAAGAAGAGGGGCAAAGAGCATTGGTTGAACCATGAGGGTTACCACACAACAGCCTATTAGATGAATTCAGTTAAAGATTATACATACATATATATCTGTGTGTGTACATATAAATATTTGGTAGTCTTCCTACCAAGATCTTTAATCCTAGCTAGAAGGAAAAGAATGTATCAGGAAGCTCTGTGTGATACGTTGCTTTTCGAAGCTCACAGGGAGAAAATGGAAATAAATGTTTTTAAAAGGTATGGGTTTTCAAGCCCATTACACTGAAAATAGTTGTATTGTTCTTAGAAAACTTTTAGAGCAAGATGCTGCTAACACCAAGGTCACAGGTCCAATGCCTGGGTGGGCCATGCACTTAAGATCTGGACTCAATGATCCTTCTGGGTCTCTTCCACCTCAGACTATTCTGTGAAAGATTATGTGATGATATATTCATTAATTCATGAGGAAACCCAGGTTTCCTCTCTGGCTTTGTTTCTTTCCTTTTTGACAATAAGGCAATAAATAATTGCTGGGAGATCTCAACTTGAGAGGAAAAATGCAAATTGGTCTTTAAAAAAAAAAAAAAAATCCCTCATGTAGGAGGAACACAACTATTTATTTTGCAGTTTTAGGGGGCAGTTTTATTTAAAGTACAATCATAAAAAATATGTGGAATAAATTGCTTTCATCTCTACAGTAGCTAATTAACCCCCTTAAAACCACGATGGCACTTAAATCTAGAACAGTTTTGGAAGAAGAAAATAATGGGAGTTGTGGATAGACTTTAGAAAGTTCCCAACAGATGAAGATATTTTTCCTGTTGATGTTTTTGTGCTTGCTTTGTTGCTGTGAATAATACTGCATTATGACAGATACTTGGGGTCAATTCCCTGCAGGCAAAAACCATGGGGGAACTCTCAGCAAGTGGTAATTCAGTGTCTGAGTTACCATATACTACTACATATGTCTTAATTTTATCTGAGTAATTGTGTTTTGTCATGCTTAGGGATGTAAATATGCTTTTACATTCCTACATTTAGTGATGCAAATAAAATTTTTTTCTTGTATAAGGATGTTCTTTGCATGTGCCAAAGAACATTGGTCTCTAGTATAGAGAGAATAGATTTGGGATGAAACCTTTAGTACTTAGGGTTTCTCTTGTAGCCTGCTTTGTGAGCCTTAGCATTTGGTAGCTATTCTGTTCCTTGCAGATAGCAATACAAAAATGCCACAATTACTACTTTTTTTTTCTTTTTATGCAAACTGACAAGACTGTCTTTACATTATTCTGTTTTTTAAACATGTGTTTTGAGTTTTGTATTTGAATAATATTTTCTGCAAATAGTGATTTCTTGTTTTGTTTTGTGTGCTTTATCACAGCACTGATTTTCTTAAAAAAACAAACCCAAACCCAAAAATTTAGACCAATAAACAAAAAACTTACCCCAAATTAATAATCTATAATCAGTTTTTATTGATTTTGGATAACTACATTGCTTATTTCAAGCTGATGGAGCAGATTTTCTGTTATCACTATCAGTATACATTCTTGGCCAAAGCATATGTGTTTCATCTCAAGATGTAAATTACTCAAATAGCAAGATCAATTGTTAATTGATATTAGTACTTAAGATTATGCAAACAGTATGCATTGCTCTTGGCAAACAACTGGGAAGGTAAAAGCCCCTGCCTAGAAGACCTTGAAGCTAACAAAATTCAAAATGGGTATTACCAGGATACAAAAATCTGACATATTTACATATACCTGTGTCTGCAATACACTAATGTGTGCAACTATAGATGCACAAAAACTTGGTGTTTTTTCATAATCTTGTAAAAATTGTAATTTAGGTATAGCTACTTGTACACAATAACAAGTAGTACCCTTTTTATTTTTGTATTTATAGTCATGTTGTGGCAGGAACATGTTTTTTTCCAAGGAATATTGGATGAAGTAGGGATACAAGTAGAAACAAGAAACTTGAATAAGATGATTCTCTGTGATCTCTGTAAAGGGCATGGGTATATATATATATATTTGTGTATATGGATAGATATTGTGTCCCAGATGTATTTTCACATGCTGTTAACATGCTGTTGTAATAAATGGGTTTGTCTCAGCCTTTTATCCTAGTACCTACAGTTTTGTTTGCATTTGTGTATGCTTGTATGTGTGTATACTATATTTACTTTCCAGTGTAGAGTGGTTAATTGTATCTATTATTTCAGTTTCCAGTGTAGATAGGGTCTTAAAGGATGATGTATGGTACACAAAGTATCAACCCTCTTGGAGATTCTGCTTATAATTTTGAGTTTGCCGTTTGCAATGCCATGCTTTCTATACAAACGCTTTAAATCTTGAATTCAATTCTTCCAGTTTATGGATACAGATTTTGAGAGATGCTAATTTATTTGCACGATACTATTAAAATTGTGACATTTGTATCAACCCTGCTTCAAGCCACTCTCATGCATAATTTTCTTTTCCCTTTTTGTTCCTCTTATCTGCAGCTGCAGTTAACTTCTCCCCTCCATTCCATAGTAGATAAGTTGCACACCTCAGAATGGTTTGTTTATGCAGTCCTCCTCATATATAACTTAAAGCAGTTACCTATATAGTAATGGTAGCACTGAATTAAAAACCATAAATTCTGAAACATTTTATTTACATCATTTTTTCCCCACATGTTTAGTTTTCGCCTGTTTCTTTTCTATATCCTTTGGAGTCTTCTCACAGTAACAAGAATTGACTCTTTCTTATGCCTGAGCTTTTGCAGTTTGTGTTTCCTCCCGTGACATCTCTGGAGCTGGAGCCTGGATGGCACCAGACTTGTTTACCTCTGTGTTTTGTGCTTATGACAAGTCACCTCAAGATGTAGTGACTAGAACTGGGCAAAGCTTCTCTTTCCTACCAGTGACATGCAAGTCACAACACCTGTATAGAGAGCTCTATATGCCCTGACCTTTCCATGAGCTCCTTAAAGATCCAGGGATATAGACACTGCCTGTCTCCTGCACTCCACTGTCCCTTATGCAGAATCTTTTTGTGATAAATCTGACAGACTGCCTTTCTCCTGGAAAGCAGGACATGGAAATAACCACTCAAATTGCATCTCAAATCACAAGATGCTGCATTTAGTGCAATCCATTAGTCACAGCTTCTGGTGTTTCTAATTTACCAGAGAGTTTCTTCAGGGGAAGGCTCTTTTCCTCTGATACAATTGGGGTGTCAGAAGTAGACACTTGCTACAATGGAGGTAAAGATGCTCCATGAGCCATGCAGACTCACTCAGCAGGCACTGAATGTCAGCTATAGGATGGTACCTTGAGGCTCGTCTGACATGTGGGAAATTTGCTCTGGTCTCTTTCCTACCATGCATAGCTGCTGTAGCCACTGCTTTTCCTGACTGAATGATAGCAGTATTACTTCAGTATTTCCTCTTTACTGTTAGTTCAGTTGTTTTCTTAAACTAGACTAGGAATTCTTGCAATCTTATTACCTGCCTTTCCTTTTTTTTTGCCCAGTATTTATGAAATAATTATTCCACTTCTGAATTTTTGAGTTTATACAGTGTGTTAATTAAAGAAAGCAGCAGATGTAGATCAGTGCTGTAGCAAGAAAGCTTACCAACCAATGGTTTGATATACTATATTAAATCCTATACCAGCACTACTCATTAACACTCTATCTTTTCAATTCTTCTGTTTATTATTGCTGCCTCTAAGTTAGTTAATTTCAATGATTTTGGTTTCCCTGACTGGTGCAAAGCCTATAGATGTTCTGCAAATATAATCCTACAGTGTTGTCAGAAATGTCAGCAGGTTTTGTGTAGAGAATTAAATCGTGCAGAGAATTAGTTAGGATTAACCCTTTTTCCATGGGGAAGGGGACATCTGGGTCCAAAGCCACACAAGTATGAGGAGACATTGTCGAGCTGCTGGGCAGGGGTGGTTTGGCTTTCAAAAAAAGGCAAGCAGTCTGGGGAGTGATGCTTGCAGGAGACTGCTTTGAATAGCTCAGCCAAGAACCTTCTAGGATTTCATTAACTGAATTTAGTGAACTGAACAAAACAACTTCTAGCACAATCTCAGTTTGAAGTTCTCACAGTGCATTGAGATGGAAAAATTCATCATTCACTAGCAGATTAAAAGGTAAATTGATTTAAGGTCTGTACTTCAGAAGTGAAATGTTACAGCAGTCAGGATCAGGATGGCCTCAAATTAGGAATTTCTGAAGGCAAGTGTAAATTCTGAATTGTAAAGACAAGTTTTATTTCTGGTATCATTAAGAATAACCTTGCTCTCTTTAGTCCACCACTGAACTGCTATAAGTTTGTGTCCACTATGGGTGGACACAAGGGTCTAAGGGTCTTTGCTCAGCTTCAAGGCTATCCTGAGGCATCCTGATTCCTACCCATGATGCAGCTTCAAAGTGTGAAGCCTTGAGGCTTCCTGGAACACAGCAGAAAGACCTGTAGCTGGCTAAATAAAACACTGCAAATTTTTCAAATTTTGGTGCCTTAGGCAAACACCCTATTTGTTTTTTCGTTATTTCCCTGTGAGGCTCACTTTGAAGGATCTGATGATATGTCAGGCATCAACTTAGGAGAAGCAATGCTACTGCATGTCTTGGCAGATCAGAAGATTTTTCAAGTGCTGAGAGGATTTCTCTTGAACTTCAGCTCTCAAGAGCTGAGGACGTGCATTATGCATCAGTGAAAGCATTTGTGATTGAGACAACAATGGCAATTTGGAGTAACATTTGGTTTAATACCAATTGAATGACAGAGGCAGCAGGTAAATGTTTGGTTCACCTACACCAGTGACCAACAGGCTGACCTTATTATCTGAAGCATAGTTTGGGATTTTTTTCTTAACCTGAACAATTGTATGTTAAAATAAAGACATTCCAAAGTAGCCAAAATAAAGGACATCAAAAGCCAAAACAACAAAACATCTCCCTTACTTTGATTTCAAGTTGCACAATGTGAGGCTAAGGTATCTGCACATTGCTATAACCATGGTAAACTCATTATTGGAATGACAATGTGGTTAATTAAAAACTATTTACAGGCATATCCTCACTACAGAAGTACAGAATTCATCATAAGCTGTAAAATCCAGTACATATTTGGATAACTAGTCCATCTCGAGTCTGTTTAATTATGTTGTTGACTTGAACTGAAGAGCTGACATCCCCTAAGCTGATTAAATTCCTAGCAGCTACTAAAACGTGTTTCATGCCACTCCTGCCTGCAGATTCATGCTTTTCTTAGACTCAGACTGCATCCATTGTAGCTAAATTAGTGTGTCTAATAAAAAAAGAATCAAATCAAATCAAAAGAATCTAATAAAAAAAGAATGAAAGAGAAAAAGGGGGAAAAAAAGGAGAGAATGAATGATAGTTTTAATTGTTTTAGATTCCCAAGCTGGTCCCAGTTCAGGAAATATCAGGTGCTGATGCAGGAAGCATACGGGAACAATCCACTGTGCTTGCTTTGTGAGTCATAGCTTGCATGAACCAGCACAGCCATAGTATGAATTGTATTCTAGATTGTTTGAACTGTATTATGCTTACAGCATAGCCATGGTGCTGGCTGCAGCAGACACATGCAGATACACTTGGGAAGAAGATCAGATTTAAATTCAGTTCATTTTCCAGTGCTTTTTTAAAGGACCCACTTCTTTTGCTAGAGCTGACAGCACAGTCCAGGTCTAGATTTACAATGCTTAACACACATTTGTTCTTCATTTCTGTTTCCCTGGAAAAGGAAATATATTTTGCCTTTATCGCTAAGCATTATAACAGTGATATACCCTGAAAGATCCTGAATTTTCTTCTGTTAATTGCTAAGTCTGCAGGCAAAGCATTTTCTTTCATTCCAAGTAAATGGGGCATGGGGTTGTATAGCACAAACAGGAACCTTGAGTGTTATTTGATATCATAGCAGAAGATGTCTTGAGAGTACAAGAAATCTTACAAATGATCTCCTATATGTTGCTAATACTGGATTCCCTGCTAAGACAGAATAAACAGAAAGGATGTAAAAACAACTGCAGAAGAGATTTCAGTTTGAAATCCAACTATAGCATTTCATCAGAGTCCCAGTGTACTTTCACCACTAAGGCAAAGTTAACACCTGTAAACAGAAAGCAAATCTATGGAAAATTGTGGTCAAGGGACATGAATTCTTTATTTGCATTTTCAACTGATAGAAACGGCACTGAATTACTAGCACATTTCAGATACTCTAGAAAGAAATATATTTTGTTCTCATCCTGCATTCCTAATGTTGATTTTATTAATCAAGGCTTTGTCCTAAATAATATTGCAAAAATAGTCCTACTTTTTTTTCAGAACTCTTTGTCATTGAAAGCTTCTGTGGACTTTGTGTCTAATCTAAATGATTCTTATGATTCTATGTATGTTTAACACTTGAAATCAGGTCCTGAATAGCTGCATCCCTCTGCACTGCTGCTATTATTTTTAAAACCCTTTTAGGGAGATTGTCTGAAAGGAATCTACAAATTCAGACACTTTTCTGAGAAAAATTCCACCAATTATGATTCTTTCTCAGTCTGTATTATAAGTCATAGCAATATTTTTATTTGCTGCATCTTGTATACACACATGTATATAAATAATACAAAGGTGCATGATTCAAGCTGTGCAAATAATGGAATTTTACTCTACCTTCCAAACAATGTAAAAGACCCAAAGAACCCTCAAATGATTTATTCTTCCTAAGCCAATCTTTTTATTTCAAAATTCATGATAAAGAGATGAGTTGGAAAATGGTCTTGTGTGGAAAGAAGCCTCTCTTAAATTAAAAGGTAATACATGTGAGGGAAATGCTAGTTGCCTGTAAACTAGAGAAGGTGGATGGTATTTTTGAAAGTAACAGAATTAAAGGTTTTAATAGTGAAAAATATGCAATTACACATCAGTTTGTTTTAATGAAGTAAATAATTGGGGAAAAAACCCTCAACTGTTGTCGTTTCTACAGAGAAATAAATAACAGCTGATATAGCTTTAACAAGAGTAATTCTGACCAAATTAAATGAGGTCGAATTTCTTTCAGAAAAATGGGCTTTCTAGATTCTGACATGGTGGTGGACCTCACATATATTAAATTTATTAAAGCAGCTGACACTGTCTCAGGTGGGATTTCTAGCAAGCAGGAGATGATGGTTTTGATAAAACCAAGGTAAGTGCAGAGCTTTTTGGGAAAGGTGTTTTCAGAAAGTTTAGATAGTACCTACCTTCTAGTTAGATAGTATCTGCTCTGAGAAGGGATGTAGGTTACCAGATTGACTTTTTATAATCCCTTCTGTTGCAATTTTCTGTTTGTGTATAGTTCTGCCATACAGTGATGACATTTGTAATAAAAACAAAACCCCATAAAGACATATTTAAATGACTGAAGATATTCCAGTACTCTCAGGTAGCTCAAGAGAATGGAAAGTTACATTTTCTTTCCAGTTCTAAAATTAAATCTAGCTGTAGTTAATAAAATTGTAACTTCCCTTCACCTTCCACCTGTGCTGTAATTAGGTTCACTGGCTGTTATTGCAGGGTAGAGTTTCCTCTGTAAGGCTTACTCTGTTGAAAGATAGGTCAAACATCACTAAAATCAAGGAGAAAAAACAGACCAGAAGACCTAGCAGAAAATTTTATTACTTTTCCAGTTCACCAAGAATTTAATCAGACATTTTTCATAAGGTGTTATTTTTTTGTATAAGTCTAGGAAAGTCAGGCATTGCATAGTATTGATTTTTAATTGAGAAAATTGTTAATTTAACTCATTCATCATTCACCATGTATTTTTAGTAATTTTGTTACCTCTTTTATAGCTCTTCTAAATATCTTTTAATGCCATACCTTATAAATATTGATTTGCTTGCTTGAGATATATCTATGTGTATATATGAATAGTTTGTGTGTTTGTGTGAGTGAGTGTGTGTGTGTGTGTGTATCTCCTTATAGACTCTAATCCTGACCACGACATAAGTGTCAAAGCCAGTAAATTATATTAAATTTTAAAAAAAAGGCAATGACTTGTTTTTAAATCTGCATATTGTCATGGCTGGCATGCTGCACCTTTTGGCTTCGGTCTCACTCTTCTCACTTGTGTGAGAAACATTAAAGAGAAATCTAGATGAGTACCAATGTTTAATTTCCCCATGCTACGTTTCAGACTTCTTCACAAAGAGGTTCAGCTGCTGAGATTAAGAAGGAAATATTAGATTTTTGATTGTCTGCTCCAAATACCAGAGGCCCAGGCTTCCATTAAATAACCTTTTGAACCTTCCTCACACAAAAATTGTTCAAGCTCTCCCTTATGGCTGAAATGCACTTTCCACTATCCTTGGAGTTTATTTTCAGGGATTTAATAGACCAGGTGCCAGTCATGGGCTTGTGTTACAGATCCATTTTATTTGAAATTCATTTGCCCAGTTATGGTTGAATATCTCTTCCTTAACATGTGCTGGTGGAACTTTCTGCATACCTTCCTCAGCTGTTTGATGATTTGCACTTCTGACTCCTAAAACTGAAGTCCCACGAGCTGTTTCTAAAAGGGCAGTGTGCCTAACAACAGTGTAAGCTGTAGGCTCTTATCCTCAGTAACCACTGTTTTCTTGATCAATTTCTTCACATTTTCTCCTTTGAGGTTCCAAAGTTTTATAAAAAGAATTCTCACCTTTTTAAATTGTTTTTAATTCCCCTCAAAACAGTTAAAACATTTTTTTAATGATAATTTTCTGTTCCTGAGATGGAGATCCAGAGCCCAATTATCTGATTCTCACATGGAATAAAATATCTAGGACACATTTAAATGTAGTACTAAGTGTTTTCCCAACATATTTGAAATACGTAAACTAATTACTCTTACAATTTTTGTTTATTTCTTTAATGACAACTATTTTGAAATCTTAAAATCAAACATAAGAATTAATTCTGAAAACTTTCAATCATGGAAAATATTCCTTTGTTGCTAACTTTGTGTCATGGGTTCAACAAAAATTGATAAGGATTTTTCAGTGTTGGCTTTTCAAATTAAAAGGCTATGACTAAATCTGTGAGCAAAATGTCAGAGGTTCCTTAATGTCCTGTGAGATTGTGGAATTCCATCCCAGAAGCAGTTCAAATAAAAATATCTATAAATATTTAAGTTATAATATTTCACCTATATTTCTAATTAAAATTTTATATATAATTTTAAATCAACTTACCTTTGTAAGTACTTTTAGATTATTCCTCTGGTATTGCTCCTTTTTTCACTTAAAGGAAAAAACACTTCTGACTGTCAGTTGAATTAGGTAAAAAACATGTATTGAAGTCTATGTAATCTATAAATCTATTTGATGCTCTTAACCAACACCAGTCATATGCCTTGTAGGTGTAATATTTTCATTTTTATCTCTTAAAAAGTAGCACTGCTTTTCATGAGAGGAGAAGTGGACCTTGAAGCTCTGCATACAATCCATGCAGGGGTCTAGAATCAGAAAACAACCTCACATCTTTCTCATCAGGAAATCCTTTCTGGCTGTAAATGATGGTTGATTCTTGACAATAGGCACTATTCATTATACATTTAAATCCTTGTATTTAAAGACTCTTTGTACTTGGACTAGTATTAGCATAGTTGCTGAGCTGACTTTCCTTGTGACCCACAAATTCCATGTTTTTTGTGTCCATTATCAGTGATACAGTCTTCTCCTCCAGCTTTGTTAACCTCCCCAGATGACACCTGGACTGCAGAATCACCTGTATCTTATCTCAACTTCCCACTGCAGTGTCTTAACTTTCAGACCAAGTTTTGGGTTGTATTCGGGGTGGGGAACATTTCAGAGGTCTCTGGTGGTGGCAGTCACCTCTTGCCTCTGCCGCACCTGGAGTCAGTGCCATCCTGTCTCTCTGCTCTGTGCTTATCTTGTGGCAAAGATTTTGTGGCCTTAGCCACAGCTTGAGTCAGACACCTGTGTTCTTTAAGTCCTTACAAGAGGCTGGGCTAAACACACATATGTTGTACAAATCAGACTGCTTAAGAGCAGAATTCTGAAATGCCTGAATGAACTGCTATTGTAAGTATGTTCTTTTATGTTAATTAAAAATGTACAAAGCCTTTGTGAGCTATTTAGGCTGCTGGTAATAGGTATACCAGGGGCGTTTGTGTGAAATGAGGAAGTTTGCTGTACAGAAGCCTAATAAACAATTAGAAGCACATATTCAGATGGCTGCATCTGTTCGCATAGGTAACGGAGTCTGCTGCTCACGGAAGAGGGTTTCAGGCAGCTAGGAAACTGTTGCAAAACTGTGGTGCAAACATGGAAAATGAGATTTCATACAAGCTGAAACTCTCTTCTGCTGGATCACAAACTTCAATAGATTAACAACTTGTCTCTTTTTCCCTGTGAAGTACACTGTAAGGCAAGAGAATATTTTTGGAGTGTCTAATTCTCAAAGGTTAAAAAAAATATTTTCATACTCTTAATATATAATGCATAAGGAGGACAACTCTTTAATAGAGAGCTTCAGGCCCGAGAAATTAGTCATGTAAAATATAATATCGAAAAAACCCCATCTTTCTGTGACAAAGTATTCTGAGAAAATTGTTGCATTTTAGCTGAATAATTCTGTTCTGCTGTTATGAAGACTATGACATGAATGAAAAACATTCTACGAAAACAAATATATATAGTGCCAAGTCTAACATGAAGAACATTGTACTCTTACTATAAGATTTTATATACAGTAATTTCACTCTCATAAGCTGCACCTGGTTATAAGTGGCACTTCCGGGCAGCCAGGAAGACAACGGAATTAGTCCATAAATAAGCTGCACAGGGCGATAAGCCACACTTTTTTTATTTTTAAAAGTGAGGATCCATGTGCAACCAAGTAACGAGTTAGTAACATAATCGCGTGATCATGGGGTTTGCTGTCAGGTGCACAATTTGCAAACAGTTTTCACAGACCGGTGAAGATTTTGAATGCAGCCCCAGGTGCCCTCCCTGTGCCACGGGTCATGGCACTCCTGCCCCCAGCGCTGGCTGCCGCAGCTCCCCGCCTGATCGGCAGTGGCGGTGGCTCCCTGCACTGCATGAAGCCGGCAGCTCGCCG
>VRYO01002355.1:7379120-7400223 GCA_009812075.1 Sialia sialis
GGGTATTAGAGTGGGTGAAGAATACAAAAAGAAGAAGATGTGCAAGTAGAGCATAAATTTGCCATGTAGAGTTTCTTTTGGCCTCACTGTGGATTTTCATGTCCAAAAATTAAGCTTATGCATACAACTTATTAATATAAAGGTTGCTTTGAGAGCTGTACTGAAGCCTTTTGATTTTCAGGGCAGGGCATTAAATTATCTCCTTTCCTAGTGTGAGCAGGAAAAAAGGTAACTAAGGTGTATTTTTCTCTGTACCTACCAACTAGAGTTGTCTCCTTAGGGGTTGACCTTACAGTGAGAAACAGGATATAAAGGGAGGGCACTACACATGCACTGCATGTTTGAGGTCTCTTCGTCCTGCTAAGAAATTAGAAGTGTATCCTTACAGACACTGTGTAGTGCATGGTACTCAATATCATCTTCAAATGAGTAAGATAGCTGTACCCTGGGGGGGAAAAAAAATAAATTCTGTACCTGAGGCCTATATGCCCTTTCCACAGAGCACTTCACTGTGCATTTTGTCTTTTTTTTATACTGTCCTGTTGGGTAGTTCAAGACCAAATAAGATTCTCCCTTATCTTTCCTTCCCTAAGGCGAAACAAACCCAGTTCTGTCAGCCTCTCTTTGTACACTGTGCTCCAGCCACATAATCATCCTGGTGGTTCACTGCTGGACTTACAGCAGGAAAGCAAAACTCCCAGTAGAAAGCAGAAAAATAGAAACTCTTTCTTTAGGTAACAAAATAAGAAACCTTTACCATTGTACATTGGAGTAAATAAAAATAATGTGTTTTCTATAAAATCTCAGAAATTTTGATAGATGCAAATAATTACTATCTTACTAAAACCTCAGTCAAATTGACTAAATGCCATATTTTAATCTTTCTAATAATTTAGTAATTTTATGTAGACTTAATATTTGTTTCAAATTTCAGATTAGAATGGACTATTTAAATCCATTCGAAGTCATACAAAGTACTTTGTCTTCCTCATGGTTAAAAGGACAATATCATTTTCTGTTTTCCACATCATTTCAGTCTGTCTGAGATGTAGCAATGAAAGGAACATACCGTGAGTACAGCAAGAAGAATGCATACAGTGGTATCTTCATATATTGGAGATATAATGAGGAAAACTTGTGGTAATTTGTGATGATGGTTTTTAACATTTTGAACACAAAAATACATGCCATTTATCAAATGCAGAGCTTTTGAAAGTCATGAGTCAGCAAGAAGTTTGTATCTGTAGTTTTAGTTCCACTTAAGTCTAAATCAATCCATTGTGAAAAATAGTGCTAGCAAGCTTTTATGAAATATTTTTGTACATTCACTACTTTTGTCTTTTAATTATTTTCCTTTTTATTCTTTGCACAGATCAATCAGTACAATTGTAATAATGGGTCTATCTGGGAAGACTCAACATACTGTCATTAAAATTATTCTATTTATTGAAACCAAAGAATGGGGAGGGGAAGAGGGGATGGTTTAGGTTCCTGGATTGTTGCCTAATAAAGTGGCATAATGTGATCAGTTTATTGAAAGTAAAAATTAATATGGTTGATTCCGATTCACTTTTTATCCAATGTAAATAAACACATGAAATAAATCCATGAAAATAGCATTGCAAGCTGGTGTAGTTCATATTTAGCAGTAACTTGAGAAGTTATTACTATCAGAATTATTATTTCTTCTTAAATGCCCACAGGAATCTAATGAATAGAAGTATCTCAGAGGGGGCAGTGTAAGTCTCTTTATAGATTTTCACCTTTATCAACATTCTAATGCTTACAAGCTGAAGTCTCGCACACCTCAAACAGATTCCTCTCCACCTTCAAAAGGTGATTACTTCATATTTGAGCCTTCTACTTTTATTTATCAATCTTTCCATCTCAATGAAGATCAGCATGTAGGCTTGGTTTCAATAATTTAAAAAACAGCTACTGTTAATGTTAACAAAACAATCTCACTTCATCACCTTTAAGCTAACTTGAAACTTACTTTTCATATTAACTGAAATCCTAGCAGAATTGTAAGTATTCAGATTAATCATATAATCACTGATTTCTTTCCAACTGCATTTAACTATTCAAACTGAGCCTTTAATTTAGTACAGTAGTTTAGATTTAGAACCATATGTTTAAAATATTCAATTTGGTGATAAATAATCGTCCCCTGTCCTCCATACTAATACTTTTATATCAAATAATACAAAAATATGTTGTGCTAATTTTAAAAGATTAATGATCTGGAAAGTTCTTTTTCAACAATTGGGATCAGTCCTCATTCTGGCCAAGAAAGGTGCATGTTTTTCTTCAGATGGTCATAGTATAGTGCCTCATAGTTCAAGAGCAATTGATGAATACTTGTGTTTTGACAGATTAATAGTATTTAGTAATGTAAATCTGAATGTTGGCAGGTAATTGTCATTTTTTCACCCCAGCCAAGACTCATGCAGCCTCTCACTCCACCACCAGAAGGATCAGAGAGAGAATTTTAAAGGGTAAAAGCCAGAGAAGTCACTGGTTGAGATAAAGACAGTTTAATAGGGGAAGCAAAAGCCACACACACACAAGCAAAGCAAATCAAGCAATGAATTCCCTGCTTCCCATGGCCATGCAGATGTTCAGCCATCTCCAGGAGAGCAGGGCCCCATCACACCCAACAGTGACTTGGGAGGACAAAGCCATCGCTCCAAACGTCCCCTGCTCTACATACTGAGCATGATGCCATATGGTCTGGAATGTCCCTTGGTCACCTGGGGTCACCTGTCCTGGCTGTGTCTCCTCCCACTCTCCCATGCACCCCCAGTGTGCTCTCCTGTGTGGCAGTACAAAAAAGCCTTGGCTCTGTGGAAACCCTGCTCAGCAATAACAACTAATTGTGCTTCATTATGATTCTTGGTTTGCATAGTGGAATGATAGATTCATTTGTGTTGGAAGTGATGTTACCTTTGCATTGGCAGGGAAACTTTACTCTAGACCAGGTTGCTCAAAGCCCCATCCAACTCGGCCTTGGACACTTCCAGGGATGAGGCATCCACGGCTTCCCTGGACAACCTGTTTCAGTGCCTCATCACCCTCATAATAAAGAATTTCTTCTTGATATCCCATCTAAACCTACTCACAGTTCTCTCAGGTTCCATTTTATTCAGCCATGCTGAAATCATATTTACTAGAAAAAAAAAAAATTGAATTTCTTCTCCTTGCTGAGGTGTGGTAAGAAAATTATTTTAATGTTCTATATTTTACTTTAGAGATAGAATTGCATAAAGCAAGTAAATCCCATTAGCTATGAAAGTCTTAGTAAATATATGTTTTTCTTAATAGAAAAAGGTTTAAGTTCTTTTGATTCAATTTACATAATAATACAGAGACCTTTCAATAAGAAATTCCAGAAAAATGTAAATAATTCGCCTGCAAGTATATAGTGTATTCATATGCCAACAAATCCTAGCTAAGCTAGAAGCTAGCTAAAAAACCACAAAAAAACCCCAAACACAAATAAACAAAAAACCCCAACAAAATAAAACCCACAAAAAACACAACCCCCACCCCCCAAATAAAGCAACCAAAACCCCATTAATAGCAAGGAAATGTTCTTAAGCAGAAAGCAGCATCCTGAGCAGTGTCTTCAGGTATAGAAGAAGTAAATATAAAGCTGAGCCAAAGATTTTTTTTTTTTAAATACTTATTTTATGGAATCTGTTGTATATTTAGATCATGATTCAGCTAATGTGTTTACCAACTTGTTTCATTTATTACTAAAACTAATATATCTTCTTTCACATGTTAGATATAGTTGAAAAATGTTATTCCTGAAAAAAACTGAATAAAGTAAAAAAGGAGCCAGCCATGTGATTGGGGAAATTCAAATAATATTGTAAAAGAAAAACTGGAACTTAATATATTATTCACTCATCCTCGTTAATGAGGCTTAGAAATTATCTAATTTTATAGTCTAGTGACACAGCTGAGCAATATCCAGAATTTCTGATATAAATATAGGAGCAAAAATGTGTTTGCTTTAAAGCAAGGCTGCTGGATGGGAATAGCCATTACCGTCAACAATGAGGCAATGAATCTTTGCCTAAAGCAGCATAGTAAGGCTTTTCATAACTTTTTGTATGCATAGTAAAGAGTAAATTTGCAGGAACATCCACAGAGATTTAAATTAATTTCAGAAAGAAAATTATTACATTAATTTGTTTTCTACAAATATAATTTTGAATTAGTTATTCAGTATGGGTTTTCCCAGTTGCCTTTAATAAAATGATAGAGATGGGCTTATGGGGAGAATCTTAATTGTTCAGCTTTCATTTCTGTTTGACTCATTTTCAAACTTAGTTATTAGTGGAAATAGCTGAAGTAAATGAGTGTTTGTGAACTCTGGTTTCCTGATTCTGAGCTTTTACTTGGGCTTCTTGAAAGGGTGGTAGATGTTTTAAGAACACTGAACATTTTATTTTCATTCAAAGTACTGTCCTCCATGGAGCTTTGCTTTGGGAAGAATTTCACTGTGGGTAAGGTTGCAAAGTCACAGTTCAATGTAAAGTTTATAATTCTGACCTTATGAGCACAGTGTGTTAACCTAAAACAGCATGTTGCAGCTTCTGGTCCTATGACTCAGTTATGAGTAATCGTGCTTAATATTTTTCCATAGTATATCTCTATTACAGAGATTAAAATACGCAGAGCTCCTGGTGCAGAAAAGAGTAAGCAAAAATTGGTCAGTTGTCAAATACAAAGGAAGAATCAGGATAATTTTTAAAATATTATTTTTCATTAATAATTTTCACCTGAAGGACATAATTATACAGACCACTGAAAGGAAATTATAGGAATAATTTCTTCTTCCTTCAACAGAATAAGAGTTTCTAATTCATTTGCTTAATGAGGAAACTGTGTTTCTGTAAAGGTTAAATTTGTACAGTTGGACATAGGAAAGATGAATACAGAACATTATGGTATCAACACAGTATAACAGTGTTCCTATGACAAAAAGTGTTACATAGAGCTATTGTTGTAATTCTGCGAGTTTTTATTTGTAGGTATAGAAAGAAAAGGTAATTATTATATTATTCATATGAATATTCATCCTAATGCTTCTGATTCATCATAAGAGAAGTTAAAGATAGAAGTTTATTCCAACCTGGTAAATAAGAGGATTAACCAGGAGGATTATAAGAGAAGTTGTAATTATGAATATTCTTTTATTTTATTCTTCTTTGCTGACAATGCTGTTCAGAACAGCACTGTTTCCTTTCAGCTAAGCTTACAGACTTTTGTATAGAGAACATATACTTTTGCACTGTGCTTGAGACAGACTTGAGCAGGGAATATTTCTGGGATTTGAAATCCTCTTCTCTCTTTTTATTCCTACTAAAGAAAGAAATAAGGACGAGACATCTTGTGCTTTGCAAGGAGTCCTTTCAAATGCATGAAAGAGAGAGTGCTAAGTATGTTAACTTCTCAACAACCTAATGGCAGATACTCACTTGGGATGTAATCAAGGCATGTACTAAATTGTGCATAACCTTTGTTTTTGTTGTTAATCTTTGTCAACGCCAGGAAAAAAAAGTAAAACTAGGACTAGATTGCTCTTCTCTGTATCATAGAGTCCACATTCCCATTCTCAATATGTTTGAAACATTTACATTAAGTTTCCTTGAAGTTCAGCACAGGATCTCTGTTTATAGGTGGTGTTAGCGTTTTCAGCAGTGTGTACACAAGACCTGTGGTTTCTAGCTTTAGTGGCTTGCTAGACAGGTTTTGTTGTGTGTGGGCTCTGCAAAATGGCTCTGTCTTGGTGGCTGCTGAGGAATGCTTTGGTGCAGGTAGCTCGGGGGGCAGCTGCAGGTTCAGCCCTGGGGGTCCCTGCGTCCTTCTTGTGCAAGGGGTCAGCAGCTCACAGTGCCTTGCCTGGGGACCTGTGATGCAACCAGGTATAAAACATCAGAGGTTCCTTTGTTCGGGGCTCCATCTCAGAGGCACCAGCTCAAGCTGTCATTTTGTTATTTAGTTATTGCACCAATAACTAAAATTGTTCTAAGAATTTGGGTGTCTGAGGCTCTGCTATGGGAATGTGGGGTCAAACCCATAAGGAAACCACGAGTGGCAGTGGAGCAGCTGTGAAGAGACCTCGGTCAGGTGTTGTGTGTGTCACTGCAAGAGTGACTATGAAATGCCATGGATGGGTGTGAAAACCCAGATCCCATCATGATATTTCTGTACATTTCACTGCTTGTCGTAAATTAGACACCTCTGCACTGCTGATTGGTGGCAGAGTAGTGGCTGGGTTTCAATGTAGTGCTTCCAGCCTCTGATAAAGCTTAATTGTCTCATTTAGGACAGATACATGGATTAAGGTTGGAAATAAAGAACACTGATAGGAAATAAAGATTTAGAAGAAAAGGGAATAAACCTGTTATCATACTAAATGTTACTGTTGCTCAAATTGTAGTTTGTATTCAATACGAACACCTTGTTCAATGATATTTAATTCACATCAAGATGCTGAAGATAGAATTACATATTGAGAGAATTCATTAGAAGTTCTTAAAAGTAAGCTGAATAAATGTGCCTCAAATTGTATTTCATTAATCTATTCAGGTATTTAAATTAGATCTGTAAATCATTATGAAAACCCACAAGGGATACACAATTAGGTAAATAAGCTTTTCAGGGCCAGGAGCTATTGAGCATTTATTGTACAGTGCCTTCTTGTATACGGTTTATGGAAAACAGGTAAATGGCAAAAAGAAAAAAAAAAGGAAGTAGCATCTATGCAAAGTTTAAAAGAAAGTTAGCAGAGATGATGGCTGGAATAATAATAAAAACATAGCCCTCTCATAATTAGTTCTCCAGTCTTTGCCTACACAATGTCACTATACCACTAAAGTAATTAAATCCAGGACAAATGATTACTTTAATGTAAGTGTATTTTATAAAGCATGTGATTTTTTGACCTTTTGAGTTTGTGCATTCATAATGTGGTTGTCTTTTCCTGAAGTGTACACTGGCCTTTCTGAATCAACAGCAATATATAAATGTAATGGTTATAATAGTTTCGTTGGGAGCATTGCTATCTATAGCCATACACCATTTTAAGAATATTATATTTGGTTTTGCATAGTTCATGTGACATTTAAGCATGCCAAAGATATGTTTACAATAGTTGAAGCATGATGCCTGTATTATATTTATTTTGTCAGAGTTGTAGTGGGTGCCATGAGACTTGCTGCTTACCTGTTCTCTCATGCTTTTTCACATAGACTTCCCCCTGATCTACCTGTATTCATTTTCCAGGCTGTTGTAGCATGAGCTGGCATAACCAAGCTACCCTTTGATAGTTAATGCATGCAACATAGGATACAGCACGAGGTCCATCTGTTTTTCAGCACTGAGCATTCTCACTAGGAAAATATGCCGTATCCTGGGCTGCTTCTTGTTTTAAGTATTTGCTATGAAGCTAACCAAAAAGAGGCCAGATTTTGTGCCTACCTTTCTGGAGTCATACTTGCTCAGTCTCATAGAGATGTAGCCTGTGGCATTTTCCTTGATTTCTGTTCTCACCTGTCCATCTGTGCTTATCCATTCCATGATACATTGTTAGAGCTTGAGTACTTTAAGTAATTAAATCAATCATGATTCTAGCTAGTTTTCAAGCACATAACAGCCGAAAATACACTGAACTGTGAAACTGAAAGGTCTAGACGTTAATTTTTCACCCTGTAAATTTATTTTTTAAATTGTTTTTAGTGAGATGTATTTATTTTTCCAGTTGCTATTATCCCCTAATAGACTATGTGAGCAGACTTAAAAGCAAAATAAACAGAGCTTGCAGTGTAAATTATCTTCCTGGAGATTAGTCAACAAAATGCATCTGAAGAATTTCCCTGGGCCAAGCTGCACCTACACATCTCCGGTAGGAATGGTTGTTCTAATCTTAAAATCCCGTTTTTCGCTAGGGAGCCACTCCTTTTCCCTTTCATGCAACAGAGGCAGCAATCCACCTGCCTCAGTG
Organism: Sialia sialis; assembly: GCA_009812075.1. NCBI lineage: Eukaryota > Metazoa > Chordata > Aves > Passeriformes > Turdidae > Sialia > Sialia sialis. The sequence goes on from VRYO01002355.1 coordinate 7,387,141, forward strand.
AATCAGCAGTATCCACTTAACCTCTTCTCAGCAGGATAAGCACCTGCTAGCAGCATGGGGTATTGCTGGGAAAATTATGAGCCTGCTACCTTATATGTTAACAGTGATTAATATTTGGTATTACTGCTTCAATATGTAGGAGGCATTACCACTGTTGAGAAACTTCCTCAACCCCAGCTGCTGCTGCTACAGAGACCCCTCTCACTTAGAACATGCACTTATGGACTTCTTCTACCAAGAAAGTAAACAGAAGCATCTTTCAGGGCTTAGACAATAGAGAGATGAATAAAATGCTCTGTGTTATATTTTAAATAAACAAGCAAACAAAAAGAAAAAAAACAAACAAACAGGATTCAAATTTACATACTATCTTCATGAAATATCAAAAGTTATGGACTTCTTGTTATCTAAAGGGAAAGGGGGCATTAATACTAGTCTACTTTTTCAGGGATTAAAGTTTTGTGATAGTCTATGGAAATACATATTTTTGTCTCAGGAGCACAAGCACACTGAGATAATGAGAACACAACTGTGCTCTCTGTTTTCATCATAACACAAGTTTTCCTAAATTAAAATACAGCATTGCTGTTTCCTTAAGTTTCATGTAAATGCATCAGATTCTTTTACAGTCTTGGTCATTATTTTATAAATTGGTTGCATATTGCTACTGATCAGCCCAGTTTTTAGGAATAATTAGTTTGACTAAACAGTTTGTAAACTACAGGTAGCAACTAGAAGATGTGGAAATATATCAAAGATTTGCTTTTATCTTTAACCCTTTGGATAATACTGAACACCTCTACTAGATTTTTGATATCTGCATCAGCAAATATTATAAAAGAACTTACAGGAAAAGTGGAATTATATCTCTCATTATGTTTTCAGAGGCTAGAATTACAGTTTTATCAAGCTTCAAAATTATTTTGTTAATTTGACATAGATGCCTTAAGAGGAAATTACTGCAAAGATAAAGAATATGTTAGCAAACTTTTACATTTTATTTGACCTAGCAAGATACTGTAGATATTTTTCTAAATCTTTTTCTGTTACAAATAAAAGCAACTCCATTTGTATGTCCCCCTTTTTTATCTGTGTCTTTTATTTCCATAGTGAAAAGTAGCCTGTATCTCCTCTTTTCATCCTTCCCTTAAGTCTTCTCGGACTTCATATTTTGGTAACTTAATAATTAGTTATATAGTCTTATATCTTGAATATTCTGTAAGCACTGCAAAAAGAATCATGAGTGAGTATCTGTCTATTTAAAATGATACAAAAATCTTTAGTCAGATTCCTACATTGTTGAAACAAACAAAAAAAATGTGCCTTACGTTCATACTAATCAGCTAGATAATTTTAAAATAAAATTGCATTTTTGAAAGACCATCATTTAGCATCATTAAAATGGGGCAGGATGATTTTGTTTTCCCATAAATTTCAGATTTGGTTGGCTACCAGAGGCAGAATGATACTAACATATGGACATTTCCTGGCATGATGTTCTGACATGGATATTTTGTTTGATTGTCAGTCTAGAAGTGTGCCTCTCCTTTTAATGGGTTTTGTGTGATTGGATGGTAGTAGTGTGAAGAAACAACATCAAATGTATCATGGTTTTAATAAATGACACTATCATTACAGGAGCTGAGGGCAAGGCTGTATTTGCAATTCCCGTTGACCAGGGCAGGCGCTGTGCTGATTTCAGCTTTGTTGAAATGCTCTGGCTCTTTATCTTTACACATCACTCTGTGACTCATGATTCTGGAAAGCATCCACACGTTGGAAGGCAGTTCTTACTCTTTTTGTAATGTACACAGTGAAAGAACCAACAGTCTACTGACAATGTACACATATATAATTTATCAGTTGATTAATTTCAGGCAAAAAAGCTTCTAAATCTATATAAGATGTAAAACATAGACTATATCTAAGTATTTATTTAAAAGCACAAGTAATGTTGCAAGATCTAATGCAATTTTCACACTTTGACATCTTGCAGAAAACACTATTGTTCTTTATTTCAATTTAATAAATCACCCAACAACCTCTGCTAATTTAAAGGCAAAGTGTGTTTTCCTGAACTGTTAACTTCAGTATTTGGCAAAGAAATATAGTTTGCTAAAATGGATAGACAAAGAAAATTTTGTTATTAAGTTATAGAGCATAAATTCAACATGTGCTTTTAGGTTGCTTGATGGGATTGTTTCTAATAAAACTCAGCTAGGAGTAGAACAACTCTACTGTGGAGAGATGGAAAATGTTTACTTTTGGATGCTTCATGAGTAATTAAATATATATTATAACCAAGAAAGGGGATACTTTGCCTTTAGCTTGAATTGTCTTTATTTATGTAAAAAGAATTTGCTATTTTTTTATTTCACATTTGAATTTTTCTCAAAGCTATCCTTCATTTGTAGCCGGATTGAAAACATGTAAAAATCCCCCAAATATATCTATTTGCATTAAAATGTATAAAAAATTAGGCTACTGTAGTAAAATATCATTGATCATTATCTGTTATTATTCTGATACTGTTTTAGTTTTTAGATATTCCAGTTGTATTATACACTGTTAGTCTAGACATGGCAATAATGTAGACCAAGTTTTAAAATTACCATATTTTAAATTATTCTAATATCCTCTGCCAACATTTCTGAAAAACAAAAGTAGAACTAAGGAAAAAAAGTGATAATTTTTAACATAAAAATGCTTCTCTTACACTCATTTTTCATACTAAATTAAAATAAATTAATTTTGTCAAGCATTAAGGCTTTTTCAGAAGGCTTTTTCACAAAAGGAAAAAGATGACTTTAAGAAGAAAACCTCACACCCTTCCATTTAAAGTTTCCTTCCAACCTGTACTTACTGATGGTCAATACATGAGTACCATTAAGATTTTCTTTTGCTTGCTTCTATGGGTGTAGCTTCCAGGGAGCTTCTGTGAGTCTGCTACAAACATTTAAATGAGTCCTTTTACATGAAGCTTGCTGTAAGGGGTTAAGGTATTGTCTCTTCAGGTATTTTTTTTCCTGAGAAGAACCTTGGGACATATAAATGCAGATCTTAATGGCTCCCTATGTAAAACAGGTGTTCACAAATGTGTAATTTCCCTTGGTGATACACAATATTACTGCAATAAATATGGAATATATACATACACATATACATATAAGCACTACTTACTGGTATACTACTAATTAATTTATTATGTATAGATGGAGCACTCTTGAAACACACTCTAGGAATTGTATTTTGTGACTTTTTCATCCTATTGCATCTAAACACTTTGCATACTTTTCCATTATATGGAGTGTGTCTACCTCCAGCAGTCGCAAACTTCAAATGTAAGTAGTTTCTAGCCAACAACAATGAAATTCAATCATTATTCATATTAGGATGGGTTATCTTGAAAAGGCAACTTTTTTTTTTTTTTTTTTTTAATAGGAAAGACTGAATTTTAATTGTAAAGTTGCTGCTTGGTGAGATATATATATTTATGTCATTGACAAAAAAAACCAGGTACATAATTTTATAAAATATGTGATTCAGTTTACCTCCAGTACCATATTGTAAATGTACATGATGCTCACATTGGGAAAGTTTAATTTAAATCTGGAAATTAACCGACTGGAAATCTTTGTTAGATTTTGAAAAGATTCCTGTGAATGCAAGTTGTTTGCACACACAATGAAACCTGATTTTGATTCACATTAGCACTCATACCCTAGCTTCTTTTATTTATTTTTAGCTAGTCTGGGAAGAAATTTTGTTCATCTTAGTGCTGTCCAGTGCTTTAATTTCTAATTAGCATTGTAAGGTTGCAAAATGTATAAAGCCTTGTAAAGTGAAACGTAGAACACTCAGAACCTGACTACTGGTCTTTTTTCCTCATCTGTCTAAATCCTGACACTACAGCACTTTGATGGACTGTGAAGATGTCAGTTTGTATCAGCTTAACATAATTTTTGATAAATCATAATGCATTTGTAACTACAATATGGTTATTTTTAATATGATTCCACGAAGTTTGCTATCCAGAATGGATAGCATCTGTACTGAAAAAGCATCATCTTAAGTTTCAATTTACTTTATTAGTACTTGTGCAGAAAAAAAGTTTCATTCCTAGAAGAAAAGTGAAATGCATGAGGATCCTCTAAGACATAATCCCTTTAGAAAGTAACAGAGTAGTTCAACTATCAAGATAAGGAAAGAAAATTATAAAACAGTCTCGCTATGAGTGTAGTTGACTTCCTCTGACTTTGTCCTCTTGACCTGCATTAGCCTTGTCAAAATGGCACATAATATGGTTTTATATCTCAATTTTAAAGCACTGTTTTCTGAGCATAAGACTGGTGAGAATAAGATAGCTTCTTTACTACTTGTGGCTAAGAATTCCTGTTCTACATGACATGGAGATTGGAAAGAATACACTGTCATTTAACAGTTTGAAAGCTTCAAGGTGAGGAACCTGTATGCCAGCAAAGTCTAGTCAGATAGTGCTGAAAAACAGTGGGAAGACAGGGGAATTGGATAGAAATACATGCAGCCAGTCTTTCACCTTATTTCATTAGAAGATGAGAATATTGGGCTCTTTCTCAGCTACAGAAGGATAATCAAAGACTGAAGAAGGTCTAAGACTGTCTTTACTAACATAATTTACTTGGAGTGGCATTCCCAGATGGTTAAACTTGCAAGCTCATTCAAATGTGAGCAGGAGGATATGAGCTGCATGAAGACATTATAGCAATAAAACTTCCTTAATGTCTAACACAGTGAGCTAAATGATTTTTTAGCATGATGGGAATACACATCTAATCGTTACTTTGGGAAAATTTGTATTGGACCAAGAAGAAAAGAAAGTGAACAAGCTTACTAAAATGTCTGCAACCGTAAGCATGTAAAGGCATTTTACATAACTGCTTGATTTGAAATTTAAAACTTAAAGAGAATAATATATTGAAATTCTAATGCAACCAAAGTTCCCTTTTCCTGTTTTATTGCTTGTTTTTTTTTTTGATTCATCAATCATTGGAAGAAGAATCAGCATCCTTCTCTTTTATTTTACCTATTTTGATTTTGTAAATTTCTTTTTGCTGTGGTGCCCCATGCTTTTCTCAGCTAAGGTTTATAAGGTTTATAAAACTAATATGATCTTATTCTACATAGCCATTTGAATGAATTAATTCCCTATAAAGCTGGAAAATAGAACCTTTAAAAGTCAAATAAATGACTTAATATTAGGACTTTATAACTTTCTTGTGCAATCCCAACACTATGTGATTAGAAATAATAAAATTTACATGCCCATTTAGCACCCAGTAATTTTGAGTTACCAAGAGAAGCTCCATTTAATTACAGGTTTGCTAATCGTCTCTGTAGCAGTGATCTGGATCCACATTTTTCACTTTCAATGAATTCAAATTGTCATGGATGACAAAACATTTTGTGATTGTTTAATCCAGCAGGAGCCAGTGCTATATCAGCTATAACCACTCCTTACTTCATGTGTAAAGAATGCCTTTAATAACAATAAGCATCATTCGGTTTCAATTATTTGCTACAAAAGCAGAATTAAAGATTGCTGGAATTAGGTTGACACCCAGAACAGGAATTTGCTTAGGGACATACCTCCAAATCTATATGTAAAGTGAAGAAGAAGAGTAAAATGAAAAATATGTTAGCCCCTGATTTTATTTTTTATAGCTGACTGTACCTCATCACAAGGCAATTGTTCACACTAATCTAGAAAAGTCTTTCTTTTGTAGTAGGAAAAAACGTAAGAGAGATAACTTTAAAATTCTGGTAATTAAATTAATTATCTATATTTAGCAGTTAGAACAGTGCATATGTTCTGATAGATGCAGTTTGTAGCAAGTTTATTGCAACACTGGAGGATGCTTATTAGATGGTGATGGGTAAAATATTTTTTTCTGTGAATCTGTGTGATGCTTATGCAGTTTGTAGCGATAACAAAGTGCAGTGTGCTCCTGCAAGCAAGAATACATTTCTGTTTTTCTTGTTGAGAGTGACAAGACACTAAAAACATCCTTTTCTCTCATCCTCTAGGTATAAATAAGTAAGACTTGAACATGACGTGGCAACTGTGCTTCAAAAGTTAACAAAATTCTAGTATAGCCTTGTCCTGAACAAATATGACCTGCAAGTCATAGAGCAGCTTGGTTGATCAGAAACAATTTCCCTAGCATAGTGCTATCAAAGGAACTGGTATGATAGATGTCACATGAAGCCAGCTTTGAATGCTCAACTCAAATGGCCAGTTGCAGGTGGATCAAAAGGCAGACACCATCTGTGCAAGTTCAGGAAAAAGCTGTGAAATCAAATCTCAAGATCCTTAATGTGGCTCTGAGCCTACCTGTTATGGTCCAGGGGCAATCTGCTCACACAAGGTGCAGTGTAGAATCAAAAGGCATGTCCACTCACCCAGAAGAACTGAAAATCCACTGAAAGTGACTGTGTGTTTGTCGTTTCAGAACAAAAGAAAAAAAAAACATTCACTACATGTTCAAGAAAGGTCACTGAGACTAGTGTTTCTAGGTCACTTTCCACTTCCTCCCGTACCCTTTAATGGGTACCGCCTAACCTTTAAGGAGAGTCAGTAGTTTTGGCTTTGTTGAGAAGGAAGGTAAATTGGAAGACTTTGAATTTAATAGATGACAACACTTTGTAGTTGAGGACATAGGCAAACCAGTTTCTAGTAGTTTTTCCTCTTGTCTCCAAGCACAGTTTATGTTTTAAACGTATTTGAAACTAGCTTTGAAAGGAACTTGCTGACCAGCAGTTTTATGACTTGATTTGTTTTAAAGCCTAAATGGCTTAAGGAAATGTTTTACAGAAGATGTAATCCATCCACATGGAATAAAGCCTTGAAAATTAGATGGAATAAACCTAAAATGCAAACTGCATTATCATGACTTTGCACTTGAGCTGTTGCTCACAGAACTAAATTAAGAGTGCCAATGTATTGTGTATTGCCTATAACTTCATTTTTTGGAAGTTGGAAGATTTTTAAAAGTGCTTTATTCAAAAACCTCTACTAATGAGACCTTGATCTGGTGGCTAGAATTTCTCTGACATGCAACTTTGATCAGTTTGTGGAATAGCTGTGAAGCTAGTTACAGTTTTGCTGTCTTTCCTTGAGTAATGACTTCATTGACAGTGTTGTAAAATTATATGTATCTGTCCTGTTGATCCCTTCTTTTATAAATTGATTCCAGATTACTTCACTGATGACTTTGCCTTTTTTGTCATCAGACACAGAAACCTATGCACATCTAGACAAGTCAGGATATTTGGGATTTTTGCATTTGGAGTGCATCGTAACCTATTGCTTTTAACAGACACATTTTTGTGTATTTTTAAATGTGAACCTGATACAAAGCAGTTACCTAAACAGCTTTTTGTAGACTCTTGACTCCTAAATCTAAACAATGAGAGTGTTGGTTTTACAGAATAATGCATATTTACAAACTGAGTATTTTAAGTTAGGATGTACATTGCTATATTTTTCCACTACTTTTGATAAACTGATACCCTTAATATTGGAATACTGGTAGGAGAAATATTAACTATGGAGAGATAAATACTTACTTGAAAGAAACATTAAGCAGTTGCATCTATATTAACAAGACCTGTGATATCAAAGTGGCTTTAAGTAGTTTTTTTCTGGTTTTTGTAGATTGGGTTGATTTCAGGGCATAAGGATTATTGTTAGTAAAGATAGGGGAACTGAGGGTTGTCAGACCCCTATATATATTTTTCATGGAAAGACAACTAGAATATGGTTGTATAACAGGCAGCAGAAGTTACAAAATCTATCAGTTGTGGTATTGGCTATTTGATTATCTGTCTTGAATATTTAGCAGGACTGCATCTCTTGTTTATTTTCTTTTGTGGAGAGTAATATAACTATTTAAAGATTATTTTGATGGGCCAGTATACAATGGGTAATTTAATTAGATGGGAAATTTTAATGTATTTGTACTAAATGGTTGATATTTATATTGATTTGTATCAATGGGAAGACTGTTGTATTTCGTGTGCATTTTTGATAATATGTCCAGAGACAAAACAAGGTGGTTTTGCTTTAAACTTAACTGAACTGATATGCAAGAGTTCATCATTGATATCTAGCAAAGAAAAGCTATTACCTTGCAAACACTTTACTCTCTGTGCATGTCCTTGAGCAGTATATGTTCCGTATTTAGTGTGCATATTTCTTTAGTTATTACTTTATTGCACATGTAGGCACCATGTTAGAAATATCGTGGTTTAACACTAGCAGGCAACCAAGTTCCCCGCCCAGTTGGGTGGAAGAGAATTACAAGGGTAAAAGTGAGAAAATTCATAGGTTGAGATAAAAACAGTAATAAAATTAATTAAAAGAAATAATAATAAAATTAATTTTAAATTGCGAGGAAAATAAATAATAAGGGTAAAATTAACCCCAAGAAAACAAGTGATATAGACAAAAATTATTGGTGAACACCAACTGACCAACATCAGCTGGTTCCCATTCACCAGTGTCTCCCTTACTGATCTCCCCTCCAGCTTTGTATGCTGAGCATGATGCCCTATAGAGTAGAATGGAATATAATATCCTTTGGTCAGTGGGATCAGCCGTCCTGGCTGTTTCTCCTCCCAGCTCCTTGTGCACTCTCAGCCCCCCTCACTGGCAGAATTGTGAGGCAGGAAAGGCCTTGACTCTGTGCAAGTGCTGCTCAGCAATAATAAAAAACATCTCAGTGTCCTCAGCACTGTTTCCAGCAAAAATCCAAAGCACAGCTCAATGCCAGCTACTGTGAAGAAATTTTACTCTGTCCTAGCCAAAATGAGTATGGGCAAATAGCAAAAGCTGCCTTAAGGTCTTTGACAAAAAAACCCTTCCAGATGTTCAGCTGTTTGTCCTCCCTACGACCAGTCCTTTTGAAAGGACTGACTGCAGTAACATTTTGAGTTTAGATGATATCCTGTGCTTGAAATTAAATGCAAAAATCTTACAATAAAATTTATCAACTACCTTTGTTCTTTGGTCATAAAATAGTTTTGGGGGTTCCTGAAAAATGTATGACCACTGGCTAGCTTGTAACAAACCATATTGCAATTAAAATAAGTAAATAGTAAAATAAGGAATGGATCTCTTACTCTTAAATCTTTGTTAAAAATTGCTTTCTTTAAATAATTTTTTAACTATTGATTCAAATCAGAATTTTTTCTTTCTCTTAAAAAAAAAACAACCCTTAAAGAGGGTATCATTATAGTACTCTTCTTCCAAGCGTTTTATTTTTGGCTCCATTGTGTTTAATCCTGAGCTTTAAAAAGTGCTTTATTTCAGGTGTGCAGTTGTCTTAATATACTATGAATGGATGACCCAGTTATAAATTCTGGACTGTTTTAGATCCAAATATATTAACAATTTGTAAAAGGAATAAAGAAAAGCTAAAAAACCACATGAAATATATTATAATTTGTAAATTGTGCTTATTTTAAATGTTCAAATAGTCAAAATAACTAGATAAGACTGCAATCTATAATATCTGTAATAAAAATACAAGGCATACTGATGTGCAATCAACATTAAATAAATTAGCAAAACCTATTGGGCTATAGTAATTCTTACATCTGAAAAGATGTACAGTAATTTCACACTGATAAGACGCACCTATTTCACTGAAGAATAGACCTGATCCCAGAAGTGCAGCTAATCACCAGGTGCGGCTTGTTTATGGACAAATTCCATGGGCTTCCCTACAACCCGATGTGCGGCTAATCACCCAGTGTGGCTTATGAGTGTGAAATTATTGTATATCCTTTAGGGAAAAAAAAAAATCTTGACATTACTTTAAATGTGTAATAGTGTGTCAAAATAGATTCAAAGGAACAGTGCTGTATATAACTAAATATTTACATTCCAATTGATTATACCAATATTATTTCAAGTTAATATCACAATTTTCTATCTGCTTACACATCGCTGCTGCCTTTTTTGGTCATACATATATGCATATGGCTAAATTTGAGAAAAAATTTGCAATTATAATAATTTCCACGAGATGGTGCTCAAGCAATAAATTTTAAACTGATAATGTAATAACTGTTACCAGTAACAAGCTGAATTTGAAAATATGGCTGTCAAGCAGATGTTCTTCTCTTTGATGCTATATCTAACTTAAGGTGGGAATGATGAGGTCAGGAAGGCTAATGAATTTATTATGTGGTGGAAAAGTTATTTCTCCTTGTCCAAAAGACAGAAATACCATTATTTTTTACAGCATAATACCAGGGGATTTTGTTCACTTTGACATGGAATTCTCATAATCCTTTTCATATCTCATGCTTTGGTTATTATTTATAAGCTGTCCACTTCTGGTTATGAGTAAAGGAACTAGTATTCATAAAGATATTATAGTAGTTGCCCTAAGCAAAATGTTAGTGAATTCAATAGATTTAAATAAATCTGTCGTAGAAAAATACACTGGGTGCTGATTCACTGATCATTCAACAGTAAATAAAAAATGTCGACAGTACGATAATGCAAGAAGGCAGATGATGTGAGAGAATGGCAATGACTGTAAACAAAGCAGACAGTTTGGCATAAGTGGTTTTCTCACTTTGATGAAATAGAGCATCCTTAGCTGTTTTGCTTGCCTAAGTGGTGCATTCTTGTTTTCCAACATCCTCTGCAAACCCCTTATTCCTCTCCTCCTTCAAATTATACAGACCATTTATAATTTAAAGTTCACTGTGACTACCCTGAAGAAGAGTCAATAATTAACACTGCAAGCTTTGTTGTTGTGATTGTTTTGTTCCTAACTATAAAAATGGCAAGAAGCAAGTCTGCAATGAAAGATTTTTTTTTTCTTTCCACTGTTGTATCTTTCTTTAGCTATTTTGTTGCTTGGTGGTTTTTGTTAGTTTGGTTTGGGTTTTTTTTTTATTTATTTTATGTGGTGGCTTTTCCTTTATTTCAACTTAAATGATCAACACAAAATATAGCAAAAGCACAATTGGCCTTACTTCTACTGCAGGTATTGCTCTTGGCCAGCTAGTAACAGCAGTAGTGCGTTTAAAATACAGTATGTTTTGTTTGGTTTTTTTTCCATTCATTGCTTCTAATCTCATGGAAATAAAACACAATTTGTACATACTTGTGGAAGAAAAGCTATTTTTAAAGAGCAAACAGGTCTCTCCTAGATATTTTACTTTCTGACAGCTGATAGAGCAGTAATCATCCAAGTTGAATAAACTTGAAGGATCTATGAATAAGGAAGTCTCATATACTTCGTTATGCAGACGGTTGGGAATAAAGTGATGACAGATCTGTGAAAAACAAATCAACCTTCCCCTTCTACTTTTATTTAGATATTGCACATGGAGGCTGCCTGCTCCTGCAAGGTATTTAGTCACCCAACTCCTACTCACATATGTTTGAGGATCTGAGTCCAAGTTCAGCGATGGTCCATTTTATAGATATTTGGTTCAGCCAATTAGAAAGAATAGGATTATTTGCTAGATTTCTGTCTACAGTTGGAACACTTCCATTGGCATAAATAGCTGCATCCTATATGTAGTTTTTTTACCTTTGTTACCAAATTGTCTGTGTATTCACTGATCTTGTACAGGTACATTTAGTAAGTACTCTTTTTTTGCATAGAAAAATTCCTCCTGCTGTTAACTAAACTGAAATACTCATTTATTTTGCTTTCTTTATTCTCATTATATTTCCACTGAGTAACTGACAAATAGAATTGACTAAACGTTTATCTACCAATCAATAATATAAGGTATGGAGAAAAAAAAATACTTTATTATTGCTGTAATCCATTGTGAATATACTGCATATATTCATTATATGTATAATGTTATCTGGTTTTTCCAGGGCATTTGAAAATACCTGTCACTTGTACTTTCTTGTTAAGAGTCCCATTAGACCATCTGGCTATTGTTTGTTTTTCTGAGGCTCTGTAATTCCTTTTGTCTAAGTACTTTGTGGGAAAGATTTTATATATGTAGTTTGATTACCATGAATGTAAGTTTGGGGGTCTCTTCTATTTATTTTTTTCTTTTCCCAACCATGTTTGCTAATTCTTAATGAGTCTGCACTTGTGCACTTTTATGGATGAGAGAGCAATATGGACTGTCTTTGAGTAAATTAATTTCATCAGAATTCACCTCTTTAGTACTGCTTATTCTGTCTTCTAATTCCACAGCACTGTACAAAGGTAGAATTACAGTTTTCCCACTGGTACTGTTAAATTGCTTCATTACAGGATCCTTTCAACATTTTAACAGCTTAAAAATTGGTTTCTTTCATTTATTACCCCATGTTCTGCATAAACTGACTTCCCATTTGCTTTTCATCCATTTTGGCTTTGTGTACTTGTAATTTCTTTCATCTTTTTCCAGTTCTTTTGGGCATCTGCCTTTACTATCATGCCTAGTTGAATCATATGCAAAGTTTACTTGGCCACTGGATTCACAAAGACTGTGTATATATAGGCTTTCAGCACAACCCAGCAAGAACTTGAGACCCTCATTCTAAAATCTCAGATACCTGTGGTACAAAGCCAATAGCTCTGACTGAGCATTTAACTTTTACATTTGATGAGCAGCCTACTTACAATCAGTAAAACTTGTTTTTAATTGCAGGTGAGAAAAGGTTAAAGGATCATTAATTTAATTTTAAGATGGAAGAAAATAGACAAAAAAAAAGAGTGCAAAAAACTTCCTATATTTTACACTGTGATCTCTAATTCTTTTCATTTACCAGCACTTAATTTTGAAAGCAGATTGAATAAAAAAAATATCACTCTAAAAATTAAAATCTATCCTTTTGTTTTCTAAAATAATTTTAGCATCTGTATTTCAAGTACAGTAATTTCACTATTATAAGCCACACCTTTTTCACTGAAGAATCCAGCCTACACCAGTAGTGCGGCTAATCATCAGGTGCTACTTATTTATGGACAATTTCTGGTGAAATGCCAGACTGGAAGTGCAAGCCGGCCAGGGAGAGAAGTGCCGTGGAGCCGCGGCTGGCCGGGGAGCTGCTGTGGAGCTGCGGCCAGG
>VRYO01002355.1:7401223-7426381 GCA_009812075.1 Sialia sialis
AAAGGCTTCGCTGGTCTGTGAAAACTGTTTGCAAATTGAGCAGCTTGACAGCAAGCCCCGTGATTGCACGATTCTGTTACTAACTCATTACTTTGTTGCACATGGATCCTCGCTTTTAAAAAAAACAAAAATTGCAGCTTATATTAGGGTGCAGGTTATATATATGGAAAAATCCCGTGGTCTACCCGGCTACCCTGATGTGCGGCTTATAAGCAGGTGCAGCCTATAATTGTGAAATTACTGTGATTAAACATTCTGGTCACTTTGATCATCTTATTTAGGTCTTGGGTTTTTATAGTTATTAAAATAATCTGAAAGTACTAATGAATTTGTTATTATAGCTGCTATTCACTATAAAGTACTGTGACTCTCTCTGATCTGAGAGCACAACAGCTCTCAAGACCATTTGATTTTCTCAGAAAAGCCTGGATAAAATTAGTACTATTAACACAGCAGTTTCTGCAAGGCAGAATACACTACAGGTTAACTCCTCAGGCTTCAGTAAGGCTGACACAGGGGTTTGAGTCCCCAGCAGAAGTCTGGCAGAGGATTGGGTTACCCTGTCAAGGTCCTTACCTCCTAGTGAGCTGGTATTAACTCTTGTGGAGGAAAACAGAGAAAGCCTTTCTGTTTTCAGCTTGTAATTAATAAGGAGTGTGAATTTTTTATGCTCATATGGGTGGGAAGATTCATTCCTGTTCCTGGTATAGCTGCTGGAATTCTTGACAGTAGTTGTTACTGTTTATGCACTGCAAAAGAACTCACTGAAGTATTTCATTTAGACAGTGATTTAAGTAAACTAGCAGAGTCAAGGCAACCTGAGGAAAAAATTCCAATGTTTTCTCCAAGTGAGACTGTCACTGTTCACAGGAGTGAAAATGTGTCAAGAGCTTTAAATTACACATTACCTTGAGAGCATCTCTTTGTGCAAATATAAATGTCCTCTCATTTTTAGTCTTTTTTTCCTGCTGTATTTACATTTTTGCAGGAATTACAAAACTATTAAAATAATTACTTATGTGTTTTAGTGTTCAATTTATTTCCTGTACTGTTTCAACAGGAACTAGCTTTGACTAAGTATCATATCCTATCATATTTGAAAATTTATTTTAAGACGCATATGCATGTGTATAAAATCTATGTTAATTTGAATGCAATTAGTTGCATTTTTGTCTGGTACAGTAGGCCTTTTGCCAGCAAGTTTAGTAGAAAGCTTTTAACATTCCTTTGTTTAACAGTGCTCAAAATAAATAAATAAATAATTCTGCAATTCAAGTGTGAAGGCCTTGAAAGAAACACAAGGCTCTTGTCTTGGCAGCCTGAAGCTTCCTTGACTTCTCATGCAGAGTGCCCAATTCACATGCCACCCCCACCCAGCTTTGTTCCTCACACTGCACAGAAAGAGGCTGCTCACAGGAGATCCATACCTGACCTGCCTGTACATTGACAGTCGACTTGAAAGGGCATGATTGTTCCAGAATGGTTCAACATGCTGATAATTGCTCTCTCAAATATTGTAAACCCTGTAGATCTTTAAAGACTGCATTAGTTTAAATTGTTTGCCAAACAGCAATCTGTGTTCCTCAACATTTCTGACCCAAATATGTCATGATAACAAATATATCATATAAAGACATAGCAAATCACAATCATCAACTGGTGTGTGAGGCTCAAATAATTGTTCCTTTTAACAATTTAAAGACATGTCTACTTTAGTATGGAAAAGAAACTTAAAACTGCTGGTTGTCATATTGAGGGATTGGTCATTAAACCTTTGTCATTTTTAATTTGTAGATTAACAGTTTTCTCAGACAAAAGTTGTGCCTTTAAATTTACCTTTTACTTTCATGTTTTCTCTCAGTCACACTGTTAAGTCCCTCGTAAATTATATAAAATTATAGCCTCACAGATGCTTCTATGAAAGCCTCCTCTGAGTTGGCCTTTTTAAATGTGCTCAGAGCTTTACTGCAGCATCCCACTTAAAGGAAAGTCAAATAGCTTTTTTACATTCCCCATTCCCTTTTGCACAGTTTCATTTTAGCCATGGGTTATTAATACAAAAATTTTTTTACTAAAGCCATCACTCACATACGATTCAATTGTGTGATGTAAAACATAAACATTAAAGAGAGCAAATGTTGTCGTAAAACACTGGCCTTAGAACTTGAAAAATTCTGTGGTCACTTTCAGACTTTTGCAACTTTGAAACCAAACTAAAACTTTTAATATGTGGAAGGCCAGTGTCCGCAGGAACGTCTGTTAGTCTCTGTTGTTCATGCATTTGTTTAATTTCTATCTTAACTCTTTTTAAGTTTCTGTGTTTTTAGACACTTAAATAGGACAAAGTTATCATTCTACAGCCTATTGCACATGAAAGAAATGAAGACCATGAAAAAGGCTAAATCTAGTTTACTTAGAAGATAAAGCATATTTATGCAGCCATTTTTTTATTATCTTCAATATTGTTTCCTAAATGTCGGAATGGAATGCAAATACCTATTTCTAAATTAAAAAGGTAAAACACAGTTTTTCCCTCAAAATTTCAACAAGTTAACTCCTGCACATTTAACTGTGCTGTTTACCTCAGGAAACCCTACATGAGGCTATGCTTGCTGAATCAGCTGAAACCCATATTTTGTGCCTAAATAATCACTTAAGTAGGCAAATCTTTGCATTCTTTCTACAGAAGCATAATTATATTCCTTTTAGGAGGAAGATTAGAATGCTAATTCTATAAGTAGGTAGTCATTATTTTATCATTTAGTATTAGCTATAATAATGTTAGTCATGATGAACTAATGTGGTATTAATATGGATTTCATATGTACTCTCTTAGGAATGTAATTGCAATTTGCCATTTCATTCATGTACAGTCATTTTGAAGTGTTGCTGAATTAACAGATCACTACTCACCTCATTTTATATCAATGACAACTTTTGCTCATTAAAACATTGGGCCACTATTTAAATTGGTGTTGAACCAAGAGGTTGCCAGCATTTAAACACAACTAGAAAGCAAACTAATCGTCTGGAGAAAGCATGGTCTGTTTTTCTAGCCCTTTTGCTGGGACAAATAAAAAAGTAGGTGTTTTGCAAAGATCAGCTGGACTTAAAATGCTCACTAGCCTAAGAAGAATCTTTAAGACTCTGGAGGCAGCTGGAGTTAGGAAGGAATGACTGAAATGAAGAACACCTTGAGTGCAGGTGCAACACAAAACTAAGGTGGTTATGCTCCTGCAGGGAGCCCCCTGTTCTTTCTATTGTTCACATACCTATTGAAATACTAAGGTCTGAAGGACCTAATGAAGGACTGCTTGCTGATGGGAGAAACTCTTCCTCCTCTAAAACATTGCATTTTATTACTGTTATGTGATTTAGATACTGTGCTTGTGTACCTGGGAGGTCTCCCTTCAGTTTAATTCAAAAGTTTTTCTGTAGTACAAGTGAAATATAATTCTTTCTGATTTTATAAACAACAAAAAAATCAACCGAAAAAGAAAACGCCTAAAAAAAACCCAACAAAAAGAACACCCTCCCAAGCTTAGTTTATTTTTATCTTTTTTCTCCCCTGGGATTCTCATAATCTGCTAAGGATAAAGACACTTATTTTAGTAATGCTAATTGTTATGAGAGCACAAATAAATGCTCAAGATGCTTACAGTAGTAGTCAAGGAGATGACAGCACAGCATTTGTGAGTTATGCATTTATTTAATTGATTGAAAAAAAAGATTAATATTTATAATTTTGTTGTTGTTGCTGTTCAACCTATCAAAAAATGCCATTCTGTCTCTCATGTATATATAAAATTCAGTTTGTTCTGTTAATCTTTGACTGTAAATGGGTGGTGGTTTTTGTTGCACATTTATAAAACCCGGTAGAACCAACGCCAAATGCTATTGAGCTGTAAGAAATTTTGTGCTAGAAGTATTTGGCTCATATTCTCTGTAACAGTAAAGATTTTTTGAGGAGATGTCAAATGCTGATATATTAAGGACAGCAGCAGCTGCTGCTTGACAAGCCTAAGTCACAGTTCAGAGCTCATTAGAGCAGCAAAATTTCACTGTATCATTGTCTTTATTAAAATTTGAGAAAAAGATTGTTGTTATTAAGAATGAGGTATAACTAAGATAAAAAGATACACGTAGGATAGAAGGAAAATATGTTGAAATCGTTGCATAGGAAAACCCAGTGTCAGCAAGAATTAATGGTCTGAAGATCAATTTTTGATGTAATGCTTTTGGTTCAGTGGGTAATATAATATTTGGCTACATGGACAAATATATTAATTTAATCAGTCATGTTGAGAAATTTAATGTTTTAAAGATAGATCTACTCTAACATATTATCAAGAAATATGGTAAATCCAACACAGAGTCCTGGTACCAATACTCTCATTTTGATTTTCCTAGGAGGCATAGCATTAGTACAGGAAGCTCAGAGTAAATTCCATGGTTTGTGCCTGTAGTCTGATGAAATCCTTAACATTTTTAGACTCATAAGCTAACATGAAGGATTTTAATATTTTTTTTTACCTTTTGATAAGTATAATCAGTTTGGAATTCTGGATGATTTTGAATTTTAAACTTTTTCAAAAGCTTTGCAATATGCAGGCATAAAGAATATTGGAGTGCTTTAAAGCACTGGAGGATACATCCAATAAATGTTTTAGTAGGTCCTGCAAGAGCTGAGATTTTACACTTTGTACTCTCCAAGTACAGGATTAAGAATCCAGATTTGCTTTACAAAGAATTAGAAGTTAAGAGAATGAAACATCTCCAATTTAAATAAAGAGCCTTTAAGAGCTAGTGGGTAGGAAATGGTTTGACTTGGAGACTGTATCACAGGTTCAAAGCTACTATTGACATTAATGCATCCTAGGTTCATGTTTCTCTCCTTCATTTTTCCACTTTTTTGTTGCCCAGATAATGTTCATAATCAACACCTAACACAGCCTTGTAACTACACATTCCAATAAGTGATAAAAGTATTTAACATTTCTCCCTAACAAGATATTAATGAGAATTAGGATATATTAAGTTCATTATGGATCATATTAGGTTTTGTTCCACAATGTTGCCTTTAAAGTAACTTGGTGTGAATAGCAAACTTATGATTGTCTGAAAAACTTAGGTCAGTTTGAAACCTGAAAAGCGCTTTAAAACTTATTTGCCAAGATATTGTTCAGAATCAAACTCCTTTAAATATTGCGAACAAAGATTATTATTTATATGGAGACAAAACTGCATTGTGCAGCAAGATTTATTGTCTCCCTTTATTTCAGCAATACAGCTGGTTTGAACTATAGTAATTTGAGTTTAAATGTTTTTAAATGAAACAGCATTTCTTTCTGGTCACACAAATTCTAGTGGATCTGCCCTAGTGAGCTCTTGCTACAAAATTCTTGCAGGTATATCGTCACTCAACTTTGTACTATGAAACTTTGTCAGCAGCTGTTATTTTATTTCAAAATGACATTGCTCCTACTCATAAATGCCTACCAGTGTGATTTTTTTTTTCATCTCTCTTGTTTTGGTTTATTTTTGGGTTTTGGGGGGTTTGTTTGTTTGTTTTTGGGTTTTGGGTTGTTTTGGTTTTTTTCCCCCCTGTTTTTTTTAAATTTGTTTTTATTTTGGGGTTTTCTTGCTTGTTTGGATTTTGGTCTTTAGTTCTTTTGGGGGGGGCAGTGTTTTGTTTTGCTTTGCTTTTGGGTTTCTTTTGGCTTTTTTTTCTTTTTTAAACAAACCATTGAATGCAGCAATAATTGCTGTGTGATTTTATTCTAAATGCTACCAGGAGTAAGATTTGGAACAAATAATTTAGAGCAATCAGAAGGAGAAAGGATTGTAAGGGAGCTTATCTTTAGCTGTGGTCCATAATGCCGACTCAGACTGTGTCTGGACTTCACCTCAGTGCAGCACAATAGTGTATGTTATACTAACTGAGGCCCAAAGATACTCTATAGCCTCTTAGCAAAGTGAGAAATATAAACATAAGCAAAGACAACTTAATACTCAATTTATTTTGACACATCAAGCCAGTTTCAAGAGGTTTGTAAAATGTCAGTGAGTATTTTTGCTGTTTTCTTCTTAATTGTGTGTTTAGCTAAAAAAAACCCAACCAAACAAAACAAAACAAACCAAACAAAACAAATCCACAAAACTAAATAACTTCAGTCCTATGACTATCATCTGCTAATATTTTAAAATGTTTAGCTTTTTAAATTTTGGTGGAAGTTTGCTTTTAGACTTCCTGTTCAAAAAAACCTCTACTAAATAATCTACCAATATGTTCTTAGTTAGGTTTTCATCAGTGACTTTTTCTGTCTTTAGTTTCAATAGGAACATCTGGCTCTTTTCCAATAATCAATATAATCTCTTGAGCTCAATTTCAAAAATCAGCTCAGAGAGCAACAATTAGAAGTTAGTAGACTTGATAGATTTTATAAAAAGCAATTATGTCATTAACAAATTATCAAGTTATCAAGCTGTCTTATAGAGATAATACAGAAAAAAGCTGAAAGCTGCTGATTGTACAGAAAAAGAGATGTGTCTATGATAAAAAGAAAATGTTATTAATTAGAGTGAGCTTAACCTTTAGAGCTTTAGTGGTTCAGGGAGTCAAAATATTTAATTTAATAATAAATCTTAAAGGCAAGAAATAAAGATCCTATTTTGTTACCTAAACAAGAGTTCATGTAGATTACAGGAATCCAAATCTAGAATGTTTAGAATGTCTAGAGTATTGTAAACTCCTGGATTGCTATTGCCTGACTATTACTCTTATAGGAACACATGCACAGGAAGTTCCATCTGAACATGTGGAAGAATTCCTCTGATTGCACAGAGAGGTTGTGGAGTCTCCCTCACTGGAGACATTCAAGAACTGTCTGGACACAATCCTGTGCCACGTGCTGTAGGATGACCCTGCTTCAGCAGGGAGGTTGGACCAAATGAGTCACTGTGGTCCCTTCCAGCCTTACCCATTCCGTGATTCTGACATTATTTTTTACAGTCAAGTGCCTTCTGTGGAGCTGTTGATTCAGAGCTGTGGGTGACTTATCTATCTTACAATAAACAGTGTTCAGACTCCATGCTGGAATTTTGTATGGCCAGTGGATCATGAGATGTCTTGGGGGTTTTCATTTGTGCTGGTGTAATGACTCTTGAAGGATTTGGGAATGCTGATTGTCTTGGGGGAGGAGTGTCTCCCAATGGCACATTTTGATTGAGATTTCAGTAGGTGTTTTCATCTCATTTCCCAATTATCCATAAATCATTCCCTAACCATCTGAAAACCTGGATAGGTTGTTCTCCAAGGAGATAGCATCTGGATTTAAGCCTTTGAGTTACAGCAAAGATTTTCTCTTTGAGTAATGTTCCAGCTGCTCTTCTAAAGGTCAACACCTCAACTAAAAGTACCCATATAGTAAATTAGGAAAATAATGCCTGTTCAGCTCTTTAAAAGATGAGAGTACAGGTATGCTAATGGTGGAGAGATTAGTTCTCAAGTGCTTAAATATGTCACCCTAAAATCCTGAATTAAGTTTAAGGAGTCAGAGATGGTCTCTGTCCTTAAGCTCATCCTCAGGGCTATCCTCAGTGGCTCTTCAAGTAGTTTTCCCCCCTCTTTGTTCTGCATGCTGTTCTCTTGTATTTTGTCCAAAAGTGTTCATTTTCCTATTTGCAAGTGAACAGAAAAACCTTTCTAAATTTTGATTACGCCCCTAATTTTACTGTTGGATCTGTTTCCCAATGTAGTTATGAAATGGTGAATAAGTTTTTTAAAGAAAGTGAACAAGTGCAATCAGCATTGTTTTTACTATGTCAGAAATAACCTAGAAGAGCCAAACTAACTTTATTTCATTCATTTCTGCCTTCTCTTCCATATTTTTCTCTTTTTTATTCAAAGATACCAAGAGAAGTTTCAGTCTCCTTTTATCCATGAGATGCTGTTGAGATGCTGATAACTCTTTAGATGCAGGAAAATCTTCTTGCAAGAGACAAGAAATTTTGAAATTTGATTTTTTGAACTAGTTTGCTCACTTTTTCAGAAATATGCGAAGTCCTAATTTTTTGAGCCAGTAGATTATGCTACTAACAAATTAACAGAGAAAGCACTTCTATTTTGATCCAGACTGAAAGAGGCTGCTTGTAAGTTTTGTAAAAAGGTAAAAAAACCAAAAAAACCTACCTATTCTTTCTACAGTGTGAGAGCTAAGAAGCAACATCAGATGCTTGGAATTCATTTTTTAGTATAAACACTATAAAGTGTGGACTAGTGTGAATCCAAATAATTCTCTACATGCAAATCAAATTGATCAAAAAATTAGAAATCGTTGTATTGTATATAGCAAAAGTCATAGAGGAAGATAAAAATACAAAAGTACAACATAAAGGCGGTTTTAACTTGACTGTTTTAGAGCAAGATTTATTGGTTTGACAGCAGAATTGAGTATAGCTGTGTATTCACTCTACAAATTCATGCACTTTAATGAGCATGGTAGGTCTTTCAGTCTCTGTCAACAACAGAAATTAAATCTGTTGCAGATACAGTGTGGAAAATAAATCATGTATGTGTCATACTTCTTTATATCCCAGGATACGTATGTCATGTCATTAAAAACAAACAAACAAAAAAATGCAGACATCTGTAATCAGGGCTGTGTTAAGCTATATAATAGAATTCATATGTAGCTTTAAAGGTAACGGGAGAGGGAAATGACACAGTTCTCATTTATACATGGGAAATGCCAGTTTCTAACCCAGGATTGTAGAGAAAGAAAAAGTAGGGGAAATAGGGAAATCCATTAAAGGTATAAAAGGAACAAGATGTTGAAAATATTTGGTCTAAATGGCTACCATCGCTTAATCAACCAAAGCAGGAAAATTGTGTCTTTAAAAAATGTTCAGGCTATGTCAAAAGCTATGTAAATTACAGGGGCAAGCTAAGGAATGGCTCAGCTGCTACTTCTTACAGATATGCATTTGATAATTGTTGTACTTTTGAAATTTTATTTTATCATCTAAAGTTATGTAATCCAGGATGAAACAGAAAAATTTATTATATAACTGTTCCTATAGATTTGGCAATACTTGTAATTCAGGTTCTGAGTAGTTGAAGCATATGGCTGAGGCCTGAAGGACTAAAGATATCAATGGCACAACTCAATGCTCTTCTATTGAACTTCATTGATCTTTACTCTAAAAGCTGGGAATGCAATTCAGTAAAAGTAGGAGAGATAGCCTAAATGAGAGTATAACAGGATAATTCTTCAGTGTACTCAAGAACAGTGTACAGTAATTTCACAATTATAAGCCTCACCTGATTATAATCCGCACATTTGGGTAGCCGAGAAGACCATGGGATTTTTCCATATATAATCTGCACCAGAATATAACCCGCACCTTAGTTTGGCAGGGTACATGTGCAACATAGTAACGCCGCGGGCCCTGGCGCTCTTCACTTGGCCCAAATTTACGCAAATGCATTAGCGGAACCGCGAGCCTGGCAGGAGCCATAGCCTCAGCCGTAGCTGGGCTGTTTCATGGTAACATGGTAGAGAAACCGCAAGCCAGCACTGAAGCCATAGCTGCAGCCAGAGCTGGGCTGCCTTACACAAATGGCAGAGCACTCAGCGATGGTGGGGGGCGTGGGCCAGGGGTAGCATGAGGGTTGCGCAGCGCTCTCCCTGCTGGGGTCCCAGGGTCCGCAGGGTCGGAGCCCAGACAGTCGCGGTGGAGCTCGGTCGGTGTTGGTGTTGGACGAGGCGCGGTCTACGGGGTATGAGAGGCACAGCTGGGTAGGGATAGGGGCAGCAACAGGGACAGGGGCAGGCGGTGCGGGTGGCCCCAAGCCCGGCATGCTGTGCTGCCGGAACTGCCGCCCGCCGCGGGGCTTGGGGCCGCAGGTCGCCCACAGGCGCTGCCCCTGCCGCTCGGGGCCGCAGCCGGCAGGGGGCCCGGGGATGGCACAGCGCTGCTCGCCCTGAGCCCAGCCCGGAGGAGGATGAGTGGCAGCAGCGGGAGGAGGAGCAGGTGGAGGAGGAAGGGAGCGCCCATGCGGCTGCATGGGCTGTGCCTCATGTGCCTTTAAACACAGCCCCATGAGCCCTCCCAGTGCTGCAGGCCCTGGCACTCCCGCCCCCACCCCCCGTCCCGCTCCCCAGCGACCCCGTTGCCAGCCCGCCCAGCTCGCCTAGCCTGGCAGTGGCGGCGACCCCACCGCGAGCTGGTCCGTCCCTCTCCCTGGCAACCATGCTGCCGGCACGCCCACCCTGCTCAGCAAAGCCCGCTCCCCACCCACCCAGCCGCAACTCCGCGGCAGCTCTCTGCCTGGCCAGCTCACACTTCCGGGTTAGCATTTTGCTGGGATTTGTCCATACATAAGCCGCACCTGATGATTAGCCGCACTGCTGGGGTAGGCTGGATTCTTCAATTTAAAAAGTGCGGCTTATAATCGTGAAATTAGTGTAATTTTTTTCCAGAGCCAGATTCCACATAAGGAAACACTGCTTTGCAGTTAATTTTATCTGTCTTTCTGATTTCCAATTCAACTAAATTCTGTAGCACTACACACAAGATCTTACAAATGTTTTACTTATCACTGATATTTTTTAATTTGTACCTAATTGGGTTTTTTTCTTACTTTTAGAAATGTTATTCTTCTAATTTCAATACATTAAAACTTCTAAACATTTTCTTGTAATACTATGTGTGTAGGTATTGTAAATGATTGGTTCAAGGCAAATATATGTTACAGCTAATGTGCTGTAAAATTACCAATATTTATCTAACTTCAAAAAGTATTAAGGCTACTTAATCTTTGAGTGACATCAATATGGACCCAATTAGCACAGTTTTCAGCCACTTCATAATTCAAGAGAATGTGATCATTCAGCTGTAAGCATATTTGACAGAAACTCCATAGTCATGAAGGTAAAAGCTTGCAAGATCACCCAGTAGGATGGAGAAGCTGTCATTCTCTCATCAGTGCTATTGAATACTAATGTCAAGGTCAGAAGAGTGTAATTTTAGGCTGCCAAAATATTGTTGACTTTGATCAGCTAGAAATGTTTAAAAAGAAAGTAACAACATAAAAATTTATATACAACTTTGATATGATAACTGCAAAGTTTCAGGTGCTCCCCCACTGCAAATGTTCTCAGTTATTTACTGCTTTGATTGGCACTTTCATATGCATCTTCTTCCTTATAGTAACATTTTCTTTAAATATCAACCTCCTTGTCTAACACAAAAATTACAATTGATATATATTTTACAAATTCTGCATGTAATTTTACATGCTGATGTGGGAGATTTTGTGTTCAAAATATATCACAATTAGAGAGAAGATTTACATGTAAACATATCTGATTGCTTATTTTAGACAACAAATTGGCACATATAATAAAAGGATAGATTTTTCTTGACTTAGCGTTTTCATTTACATAGCATGATCATGCCACATGGAGATTCATACTGCTGGCTCCATCTAATAAACGCATTATAGACTAGATGGACCCATATTGTTCTCAAAGTATCTTCTGAATCATAAAAGGATGAGGGAAAATAACTCAGATTTCAAGAAATCTGCAACAAGCAGATTTCAAGAAAGCATATTTCCACTAAAAATTAGGAGAAAACGGTTTCACAGTGAGGAAGATTAAAATTTGCAGTAGGCTGTTCAGAAACACTATTGAAGTTTTATCCATGGAGATGCTCAGAACCCTGTTTGTTCACAAAATGACTAAAGCAAACCTCTCATTTCCATTTTGATAAAGCAGTTGCTTGTGTAGTTTACATAAGCTATTTCAAGGTATCAAATAAAAGCATAATTTTGAAAATTTTTGGAGGCTTCTGTAGTACTTAGGTTTGGAAAGATATTCAGAGACTTGAAAGTCACCCCTTTTGTGAAAGAGTAAGTCTCTTCTGTGTCACACTTAGGAAACAGCTCAAATCCTCAAGCTGGCAATCTTGCTAGATATCCTTGTTCCTTCCAACAGCTACTCATTCTTAATGGCTTCACTTGCTCCTCTATCCAAATAGAAGGGTCGCTAAATGCATGGGTTAAATCTTTACATTAATACTGTTGTAGTAGCTATTTTTTTTACAAAACTATAACGAAATTTGGTTGCTAAACTTTCTTAAAAGTAAGATACAGGAAAACAAAATAAAGGAACTTCATATTTTCATATCCAGTAGGTAGTTGTTTGGGTTTTTGGTTGTTTGGTTTTTTTTTAGTTCAGTTTTGGGGTTTTTTTTTAAGGGCTTTTTGGCTTTGACTGATTTTACATTTCATGAATATGTCAATGAGCACTGGCAAAAAAATGCCTCAGTAGGATTGCTTTTCAGATCCAGATACATCTTTGAAAGATGTCTAAAATGACATGTTTGCAGTAAAATATACATGGCCGGGTGAACTTTTCTGGTCTTATCTTGCGCCTCAGTAATTTTAAAACAGAAACCAAAGCCTTTGTTCTGATAAACCAGACATCTTTCTAAAATATATTTATTAAAATGAAATATTCAAAGATCTCAAAGAGCAAGTATACATACAGTAAATGTGTTGTTTTTCTCCTGTGCATGGTTAACTTTCATTCATATTAATGGAGTTAGGAACATGCTTCAAGCAGAGAAGACTATAATTTTTAAAACCTGTCTATTGAATATTTGGTTTAGTTAAATTTATGTTGTCTTTTTACTACAGGAGGGAAAATTGTATTTTGAAAGGTAATGTTTCTTTTAAGTTTAACTCTTTTATAAATATCCTTATATCTGAATTCACTAGTGAATATTTTGAGAAATACTTTAGAGGATTGAGAATGTTTGGGAAAAGATAACAATACAACATTTTCATAATTAAAGTATTTTTTAGTTGTATTCTGAGTATTGGATAGGAGTCAAGGTAATTGTCACCGACAACCACTCTATTACAAAGACACATTTCTCACACAATTTGTGAGACAGTCTCAGAAGTATGTGTTTGTAACAGCCAATGCATATGTGATACTGCTTTGAAATGCACTTAGGTGTTTTGATGAGTTGAGGGATAAGAAAACTGACTCAAAGGACTTTGTTTTGTTGAAAATGTAATAGATTTGCTATATCCACATATTTTCAATCCATAGTATCTTAATAGGATTCTATAATTACTCTAAATTCCTTATTTTTTTTAGTAAAGCTCTTTTGTACAAAGAAATGACTTCATAAAAGCCTGGCACCACACAGTGGCCTTTTTTTTAGTTCAAGAATCCTAGCTGATTTCTGAAATTGTGATACTTCAGAGTAAGGAATTTCACAATAACTTAGAAGTATACCTTATTTTTATGAATTCAATGCTTTCATTCTTGAAGTGTTTATTAAAAATAATCTCTGTACTGAATAAAAAAGAAACTATATATATATACAGTGTGAATTCTAAATTTTTCCAGTTTTCATGGAATTTTCACACACTGTGAATGAAATACTTCTACATATTAATGGTTTAAAACATGCCCTTGAACTCTATTGTCTATGTCTGTAATCTATGGCATACATGCATTTTCTTTGAGTCTAGCTAGGGTTGCACGTGTGTCTATCTTAAACATTTGTGTAACTGCATGTGGTTTTCATTGTTTAAATAAGTTTTGATATATTTAGTTCACCTTTTCATTTCAGTGGAAAGAATTATGGTTTAAGTTTTTATTCTGGCTCTGGTGAGTAACACATATAAAAAAGTTTCACTTGATTTCATTTTGTTTTCAGTAATTAAAGCTTGCTGTTTCCTTTCTGAAAATCTGAGATGGTGAAACACAGAGCATGGATGATACATACCATGACCCTTTGGCACTCAACAACTGGTAGTGGCTGTTTATATGTGCAATAAAACCGTGATCAATCTCTGACACTTACTACAGACTTCCTGCTGCTTAGAAATGTGTACAGTAATAGCATTTGTATGTTTTCTGTTCCCTTAAGAGTTCAGTATGCTGCTTCACAGGAGCAAAGAAAATTAGAAATAGCATCACAGACACTGTGATAGAAATAAATAAAACAGCAATTTGTAAACTCTTCCAGACAGATCTTTACAAAAAAATGCAGGAGTCGCTATGTATAGGTATAAAGTAAACATAACTTCAGTGGGGATTATGTTTATCTGTTGTATGTATAAGCATGGTTATTTCATTTTATACATTACTGTTTAATTTGTGAGAACCTGACCTTTTTCTCTCTCACCAATAACTAGACCACAAGAGACACCACTTAGTACAGTAGTTGAAGTTGAAATTAATATCTTTAAATTTTAGGAAGCTGGTTCAGGGTGATGACGAGGGGGGTGTTGTTTGAGTTACAAGACCAAAATTCATTAAGCATTTTTTGAAAGATAAGTTTCTGAGTTTTAATAGGATAATAATGGGTAAAAATGAGCAGTTTGTCATAGATTTTAGTCTTTCACTACAGCAGACAATAGTTTTCAGAGATATGTGATCTAAAAAAAAAAAAAAACAAACCAAAAAACCCCAAACCCAGGTGTAGAGACCATATAACCATTTTATCATTCTAGAAGAACAGAGAAGAAAAAAAAAGCACCATATTCTAGTATCAGTACAAATTAAACTACAGGAACCATGCCTATATTCCCTCAGCTACTTTTTCTGACATTTCACAGAGATACAAAGCTGATTATATGCACTGTAGAAAAGCATGTAATTCTTTATTTAAGTCTTTTAAATAGAATGATTAATTTCCGTTCTTAGTAATAGGTTATGTCTGAAATCCTGATAAAATTTGAGTTACTGAAAACTTCAATTTATTCTTAATGGGTAGAGGATTTACTTACGTGAAATATAACATGGGAGTCCGTGGAATATGTAATGATTCTATCTAGCTTCTTATCCAGTCTGAAATCTGTGGATGTCTGTGGGGAAGAATTTTATATGTGTAATGCAGGTGAAGAGTTGCTACAAAGCTATACACACTATCCTTTCTCACATTTTTGTCCCATATTGCCCTTTTTTAATTTTTTTCTTTACCCAATACGGTGTTTGAAAATTAAATCTGTTTAAATCTGTAGAAAATGTGCTCAAAATACCATTCCCAGGTATTATGGCAGTATTTTGGTTGTAAATAAGTCTTATGCCAGAAAAGTTAGCTGCTGTAATTAATTATTATGAGTACATTTATGATGAGGCATATAATTTGAAACTGAATAAGGTTTTTAAGTATAAACAATGTTCCTGTAGTAATTGCTTCAAACAATTTATTTTAGTCAGTATGCTCTGTATTCCAGTGTGGTACACAAAAAAGAACCATTTAGAGAAAATATTTGATGCTTCTCCATCCACTGTGATTTCCATGCAGTTGAAGTTTAAGAAAGGTTATGTTGATAAAAAGAGAAGTTTGTACAGGGGCTCTCTTCTTTGGTCTCTCCCTTTTTTAATCTTCCTTTGAATGCCATGCTTCATGAAACTCTGTAGTTATCATGTTCTTGAACCTAATAATTAAAATCTTCATAATAGGAAATATTAACTAACCTCTACTGACATAATTTAACTGCACGAATCCAGTACACACAGCATCATAGAACAGAATCATTGAAGTTGAACCTCCAAGATCACCATGCCAACCAAACCATATCACAAAGTAGAATATCCAGTCTTTTTTCGACCACTTCCAGGTGGTCACCTCTCTAGGGAGTGCATTTGAATGCTTGAACACTCTTTCATTGAAGTGTTTATTTCTTAGATCCAGCCTGAACCTCGCCCAGTACCACTAGAGGCCATTTCCCCTTGTTCTGTCACTGGTTGCCACCAGAAGATGCTGATCCCCAACTCACTATAATCTTCTTTCAAGAATTTGCGGAGACCAATAAGTTCTCCCCTGAGCCACCTTTTCTCCAGGCTAAATAACCACCATTCTTTGTGTTTCAGACCCCAATACTTACTTGACTAAAGGAAGCAAAGGTGTGCACCTTCACTATTAGATGTATACAGTCCATGGGCACTCATTTAATTATTCATATGAAGGTCATATTATTCCTTATTTCTATACATATGGAGTACTTCCCTAACTCTTATTGTTTTCCATTCATGCTTTATGAGGAAGGGGAAGTTGTTTCTTTCTGATACAAGCCTAATTATTGTCATGCCTGATTGATCATGTCCTACGCTTACTCAAGTATAATGCATTCTGGAGAGGCTCCTATAGTGAAACAGCCATACATTCCCCTGTTGCCTTTGTTTTATTTATTAAGTAACACTTTACAAAGTGCCTTCTACCATTGCACATTAGCACTGGTTTCTGGGCTTTTAGGGAGTAGGATGCTGCTCATGGCAGCATATATTTATTGGTTTAAATGTAACTATGAGTGGAGAGAGAACTCAATTTTTGTACCTGCTAATATAAGATTATCAAATTAAAATGTGCATGTTCCATATTAGCTTTTACCTACAATTATTTCAAGACACACAGTGAAATTTTTCCAAACTAAATTTTATGCACTTGTAGCAGTGTGTCTACTTGAATACATTAACCATAAATATATTACTACAGTTAATTTAAAAGCACCAAAGTTAGATGAAAGTAACAAAATGGATAAATTCAGAATTCATTTATGAACTGAATTAAAAAAGTGAATTGGGCCCATTTCATTCAATGAAAAAGCATTTAAAAAATAATCATTTCACATGTTGAAGGGAAAGGCAAATCTCACTTGAACCTGCACTTCAATCCTGCAAGTACCTTAATTGTAACACCTTCAGACATTGCCTTTGTTGGTGTATTTCCACTTTCTATGCAGTATATAAATATTCATTAGCATAGTAATTAGAATTTGGGTTTCCCATGTAAATTGCTTCAACAAACAGGGAATAGAATAATTTTTACTGTCTCTGTCTCATTGAGTATTTGAATATTTATTAAAAGTAATAAGAAGTTTCATCAGGAGAGACAGAAACATACTTATGAACAAACTGCCTATAATAATAAAGATAAGAGAGTTCCTGGAAAATAGGGGTTAAAAAGCCTTCTAGTAAAGCTGAAATGCAGAGATAATATTTCCATACAATTGCTGATTGTTCAAAGAACTCTGTTATTAAGCAAAAATGTGAGGAACAAGTTACTGGCATCTTTTTTTTCTCCTTGCTTTGTGTGTTTGTATAAAACACAGCGTTAAAGTTTATCATGTCAACAAAAGAAATGAGGAAAAAAAATGTTCATTTTGTTTTCTTTCTGATGTCACTCACAGAACTTGGAAAATCATTTGAACAGTTCCCAGTCTAATTTCTGCTAATAGATATTGGCTTCCCCAGTTCTTTGTAGGGAATATTCCTCTACCGAGTGAAAACACAGCATACATTGAGTTGAAAAATTTAAGGTAGCAGGTAAAGAAGGCATTTTTAATATTGCCATAGCATCAGAAATTAGTATCACAAGCTTTTAAACAAAAATTGATCTTAACATTTTGGATGGCCTTTCAAAAGTAGTGACTGTTGTCAGATCATTTTTATGGTACAGAATTCTTATCCCATGTTATTTAACATAGTTTATGTCAAATGTATGGGCAGCAAATGGCAAAAAGCAATTTCTTTTTTTCTGTAGCTTTTTAGACCGAGGTAGGATTAGGTGTATGGCAGTGGTTTCCTTTATTCTGGACCCTTATAATTTTGGGGTTGTTTATAGATGGAATTTGGTGCAGCCTTTGAAGATGTAAAAAAAGCACATGATTATTCTTGATCAACAAGCAATAGATGGAGAAAACTCTAAGGATGAAAAGGAAAAGAAGGCAAAGAGAATTTTGTATTTTTTAAGAAATGTATTGTACATTTTTCTTTTACACATGTACAAAAATTGCAAAGGTGACTTCTGATAGCTCATGGGTCATATACCTGAAAGCAATGGTTACAACTAAGTAAAAAATCTGACAAGGTCTTTCCTTTGACATAAAAGACACTTTTCCCTAAAAAATGAAACTAAAGTGAAAACATGAGTACTTACAGAGGAACATTCAAAAGCACTTTTAAAGTCGTAGGGGAATAAAATATCTATAAAGATGATTAATGATTATCAGGCATAAAATTTGAGCTCTGTCAACTTTGCTTTTCTAATGAGGACTTAACTGCTCCCCAACTAAAGCCTTTATCCAAGCTGTGTTTTGTATTTCACGTAATCAATTCTTTGTATAGAAACAGTTACCATCATCATAACCTTTCAGTCCTTGTTTTGGCATCTCCAGATTTTGTATGCAAGTTGGGGGTTCAAGGGTAGCACATTTAACTGAAATGTCCAAGTACAATTCAATGTGTGATGTAGGGTTATAGAACCCTCTCAGTCTTGCTTATTGTTGCAAAGAGAGCCTTTGTAATTACTAGGGGATTATGGCAGAATATGAAAGACCATGAAAGCAGCTTTTGTGAAGATCAGGAATGTGTTCTGCACAACCTCTGAAACAATCAGCTAGAGTAGTGAAGCAGAAGTGTATTAAAATGTGACGAGTTCACCGAAAAGGTCCTCATAGAAATACCCAATTAAAGAAGTAAAAACAGATATTTAAGACTGTGAGAGGTTCTCACTTGGGTAAGAAAAAAGGTCCTCAGGAGGACTGGAAATGAGATGACAGTACAAATACAGTGCCTTTTCCCTCTTTTTTTCTCAGCAATTAAAGTAACAAAATTTGAGTTTAATGCTACACAATTAAGAAGAAAGGAATTGAAGTTAGTTGTAGTGGTACACTGTCTAAATTATTATGTGAGATTGAGAACAATAACCCAGAAACAATTGAGTTTGTTTTGTTTTCATACATATAAATTAGTGAAAAATTTTGGATAAGAGTATGGTGCAATATAGCACCAAACAGTCTTATTATAATAGCTTTCACTTCTTAATTAGGTTATTTTATCTAATTATTTTTTTAGCCACAAAGGATCACTGCATGATTTTTAAACTAATTTCTCACCAAAAAAGTCTACATATTTTTACACTGAGCCCTACATTTTTACTTTGTCCTTTTCTATTTCACGGTTAAAAAACAACAAAAGCAATGCAATCATAAAAAATTGTCTACCTAAGTGCTGGTGTTCTTTTTGTTGATGAATAGGGTTTTATTCCTGATAAAATCTTGTGCCCAATCCTGATCATGAAAGATGTTTCACTTTTTTGGAAGTGCTGGGGGGAGAATGTAACTTAGAATCGTAAAAAGGTAGACTTCCTACAAGAGGCAAAATTTATGCAAGTGAGCATGTTCATTGGCAAAAAAAGTAGATTAAAAAAAATCTATATTTTACTCTTGTTGTTAGCTGGCAAATTTGAAAATATTTTATTATTTTTACCTGCACTCATTGTGAAAAAATGCGCTGTGTGAAATCAGCAGCATATTCTTACATTCTTGTTAAGAATTAAATAGTGACTGTGTGTGCTTTTAGAGGCCAGCAGGCAATAATACTGTGTAGGAGCGGCCTAAGAATGAGTATTTCTGAATATGTAACACTTACATATCAGGCAAATTAAATATTGGAGTAATTGTATTAAGCTATTTCTAGTATAACTTTTCAACTTTGCCAACCTTTTCCTGTTGAAACCCACTTTGTGTTTGAAAGATTTACATCCAGTTAACTTGTGATTGATATCCCTGGAACATCTGAATGCTGTCAGAAAAACATGAAGATTTTAGTAGACAAATATTGACAATGGAAGAAAAATAAGATTTAAATACTGTAAGTGAATAATGCTTTGTTCAAATATAAATAGCAAAATCTTTATCTAATGTTCAGGTAAGTAAATGAATTCTCAGATCAGTGTTGATGTCAAGTACTCAGGCATTCAGGTTTACTTTTCTGTTATTCAATAAAATTATTAAGTTTCTCATAAAATAGACTCAAATATGTGTTTGGAGACCTATATAATAAATTCAATATAAAATAATGCATTAAAATAAGAGGCTGACAAAAATGATATAAGAAGTAGGAATACACTAGTTCCAGATGAACTATACTGAATTCTTTTGCGTTCAGATGTGATCTCCAAACAAAAAAAGAAAAAAGCATGATCATTCCTTTCTCATCAAAAGTCTGATGATCATCTCCTGCACATTTTGAAATGTTAAGTGAGCTTCTGCTATATTTCCATCTCATCCCACAGAATTTTAGAATGTAATTAATAGAATAATTCTTAAATAGCAGTTAATCTTAACTCCACTAGAATTACTCTGTATATGTAAACTATATGTACAGGGCAGCTTAATACATGCAAAAAAATTTAATCCAGTTCTTAATTTGGCATCTGAGCCTGCAAGGAAGACATCAGCATTAGCTATCTGAATATAACTCTAGTGGATAAAGTGATTGCTAACAATTTAAAAAGCTGTCAAAATTCAGACTGAATTTTTGATGGCTTTATTTTTTGTTCTTGGAACAGGAATAGATTCACAAAACTGGAACTGAAGAGATAACAACTGTTTCTCTTCTTCATCTTCCCATCTCCACCCACCCATCTCTACCCCCGCAAAGTTGAAGATCTCACCATATGTTTTTTAATGCAGTAACTCCTACGTGTAGAAGACTAGGTTTCAACCCCTTTCCCCTGACTGAGATTTAAACCTATATTTTCTACCTTCCAGAGGAATCACCTAACCACTGGATATTCTGCAGGGGTATTCTGCTCTCACCTGAACTATCTGAACTGCTACTTTGACCGAGCTGTGTGCCTCCCAAGTGAATTCTTTAACCAACAGACCAAAGAGTCATTCTCTCTCTTTGACTCAGTATTTAAATAATCCATGCAGAACAGCTTTTTCCATGGGGATCGAGAGAAGCCAATTATAGATTTCTCACTGGTTTAAGAACTCTTTTGGGAAAGTGAAAATGTGGGTTCAAGAATGTGCAGACAAGGTCTTGAACCTGATTGTCCCACATTGTATATCAGATGAGGCCCTAACCGCAGAGCTATTCAATAAGTGAAGAGAGGGGGGGATTCTCTTTACTTCCATGAATGATTTAGAAAGAGCGTGTAAGCCTAATCTTTCATTTCCAGTTCTTTAGTTTTGTGTTTAAATAGCTTCTGCAGACTTGCCTATGTCTCTGGTATGTATAAAAAACTAATGATTGGAGAAAAATACTACTTTTGGGAACACAAAAGGATAATTCTTCCCCATATTTTTTGTTCCTACATATTTCCTGAATATTTTTCAGTTCAAATGAAATCAAAGTATGGTTTCCTTTGTGCCTAAATGTATAATTTCAGTTAAATGGCAGCGGTATTGTAGAGGAGAGGGAAGATGACTTTTTTTTTTCCAATATATTTTTTGTTAAAACATCTAACTGAAAATTATTTACATAATACGTAAAGCCCTCTTGCATAAACTTCCATGTTTCCTAACACTTCCTAATTCAAGAACCTGTACTGAGCTGAAATAGCATGCCTCTATTAAGCAGGAGTAGTAAACTTGCTGGCCATGAGTGCTTATTTCAATTCTGACACAAGGATCAATGAAGAAGCATCTCTGAGTATTAATGAAATCTAAGTAATTTTTCTCTACATTTTACAGTGCCAATGGATGTGAGGAAAAGCCAGAACAAAAGTATAGGTGGGTTTTGTTTTTTTTAATGGGGAAAAATCAAGCTAGAGAAATCATACCTACAAAGGTCAGCTGTTGAACTCTTGCAGGAAAATGTCTCAGTAGTAGTGTATAGACACAGAATAAGTTGTCAAATATTTCAAATCTGTACAGAGCCACACAGAAGGTTTGTTGGTACTGGTTGTGAAACCCAGAGTTTCCAGGTATTAATTTAGTAAATGATATTCCCTTCCTTTAGAGCTGTAATGAAGGATAAGAATGGTAACGTGCTGTTTCTTTCCTAGAAAGAGGACTTGGTGTTAATCTTGATTTCCCAAGCTTTTACTGTATATCAGTGGAGTAATGTCAAGAACACAATGTCCTTCCCTCTCCAAGAGATATACACTAGAAGGATCAAGACATGAGCTGAATAATCAAATCTAGTCTCCTAAATCTTCATGACTAGTTTTCTTCATCTCCACCTTTCAGAAGTCTACCCAGGAAAACAAAGAAATCCATCCCTATTTTTGATTACACATATTCACATGCATTTCATGGGGGAACAGAATATTCTCTGTAATTAATTGGCCTAGAAGGCAGTTATACCATAGTATAGTGTTTAGGCAGCCCTGATGCCCTCACGTTAAATCAGTTTTTGAAATATCTGATAGATTTATGTTTCTTGTGCTTTTTAAAAAATGCTGGTAGGACATGTATTTGAACTCAGAGTTGTTCCTGTGTGTCAGTTCTCCCAAAAGAATGCATTTTTCTGGAATACTTCTAATCGGAATGCCCAAAGATATCAACATTGTTTCTTGAAGAGTCGGGTGTTTTTTTCTAATTCTTTGTTTTGCAAAAAGATCTAGTGCATTGTTCAAGCAAAAGCTATTGCTAATAGAACATCCTGAACTATATTTTTAACTAATCATCTGTCTTTCTTTATAATGCTGGACCTTCTTAGTCCATAAAACTAAAACAGTTTCCATTATAGAGAAATTAGGATATTTCAGCCAATGTTTTATTTTAAGACTGAAAATGATTTCTGAACTGCAGAAAACAATCATAAAATATAAATAATCAGTCTTTATTTCTTTCCTCTGACCTTCACAATCTTAGATTTAAACCGTGTATTTTAAATGGTAATAAAAAATTTAATAATATTTTTTATGCATGTTCTGCTTCCTATCTATGACTCTTCCCTTACTTTATGGATTCCACAAGATAAGAAAAAAAATTTAGCAATATTCAAAACAAGCATCCAAGATACAAATCTTTGAAGTGATCCATATAAAGCAGATGCAAGTATGACGCTTTAGTACATGAACAACTTCTGCACTGCATGCAGGGTTTGATAAAACCTGTGTCCTGACTGTGAATCAGCAGGGCAGGCAAACTCGGGTGTGTTTCTTCTGTCCTTCCCATTCAGCACAGTAGGTGAGCTAACTGGCAGCAGCAACCAGATGCAAAGTTAACTGAAACAAAGGAGGAGAAGGTGCTGGAGGGATCATAAAGTGATTTTTGCAGTGATTTTTTTCTTCTTCTCTTATTTTTTTTTCACTCTCACAAAAATTTTTTTCAGGGCATTCCTCAGTCTTAGCTTGTGTCTCTCAAGGTTTCCCACTTAGCTCCCACCTGGTACACTGTTGGTATTCTGTATCAAATCTGTGTCTTCTAACTTAAATCACGCACTGTTATTGTTCAGCTAAAACTTCCTTCTATGACACTTGTCACCTGAAATTGTTTTCTTCCTTCATCTCAAATCAAAAGACTGAAATTGGTAAGCAGGACCCTAAAATAACAAAAAACATAAACAAAAATCCCAAATATAAAACCCTAAACAAACCCCAAAGTGAAACTCTTGCAAATATGGAACATTCCCTGGCATATTTTTCTGAAAATCAAGGAAAATCTCAAGAATGAAAATATGAAAATATAAAATAATAAAAAAAAGCTTAAATTATGCTTTTTACACATACACAAAAAGTGAACAACACATGAAATTATAATTATTTGTTCTTCATAAGTAAAAAATTCTAAAAAAATTATTACTTGTCTTAGCATTAGATGATCTGATGCCTCTAATTTTTTCCTTCTGGGCCCATGTTGTGGATGTGATGGAGTCTTATATAGTTCTCTGTCTTTGTGGTATTTAATAGATGAAGTTATTCTCCAATTAAATGGATGATATTTTCCAAAATGAGTTTCCAATCCCATAAATATTTAACAGTTGGAAAAATAACACTCAGTGCTTGAGTTAGTTAGCTTTTCATTTATGTACTACTGAAGTACATTGAAGTACATAGATCTTTATTTTCTGTGAAATTATGCTTAGATTCCACAGGAATTCACATTCACTTAGAAAAGTCTTGCTCAAACAGTAAATTATAGTAATTTCACATTTATAAGCCGCACCTGATTATAAGTCGCACATCCGGATAGCTGGGTAGTCCACGGGATTTGTCCATATATAAGCCACACCCAAATATAACCCTTTTTTTTTTTTTTTTTTTTTTTAAGCGAGGATCCATGTGCGACAAAGTAATGAATTAGTAACAGAATCATGCCACCGCTGGGTTTGGTGTCAGGTGCTCAAGTTGCAAACAGTTTTCATAGACCAGCTAAGCCTTTAAATGCAGCCCCAGGTGCCCTCCCTGGCCAGCTCTCACTTCTGGGTGTGCATTTTGCTGAGATTTGTCCATAAATAAGCCGCACCTGATGATTAGCCGCTCTACTGAGGTAGGCTGGATTCTTCAATGAAAAAGGTGCGGCTTATAATCATAAAATTATTGTATTTCCATCTCAGACAAAAAAGTGGGAACATATGGCAAATGCAAATTTAATAAAATATTTCCAACTAGGCCTTTTAAAGTGGCTTATATAAAGCAGGCAAATATTTATTCTTTCTAGAACTGATATATTGTTGTTAAAATAATGAATTTTTTTTTTTTGTACTTTCACTTTTTTATTTTTCGTAGACAAGTGGGGCAAAAACCACATTCACCTTGAGTGTAGAACTTAATCCTTCTATTACCTATTCCCTGCCTGGATGTCACACTAAGGCCACTTAAGTTGCTTCAGCGCCAGTCAGAGCTGTTCAGAAACACTTCTGAGTGCTTTAATTGTTCATCAAGACCTAACACTTTGAATATTGCTTTAAGGCATATTGGCTCTGCTCTTGAGTCACTGAAGCAAAATTGGAGCATCTGGATGCAGTGTCAAAATAGCCCAGGGAGCTCCAGTGCAGCACCCAAGTGGATAATCTCAACATAGAATACAAACACTGCATTAGCAATTGCCAGAAGGCTACAGTTCATCTTTCTCTGAAATACAATACAAGAAAAGTTAAAGGATGATACTTTTTTCTTTGTATGTTCTGTTGTGTGAACAAAGAATCAAGCTGTGTTTTGATATTTTGTCAAGTGTTTGGCAGCATTTTCAATCCTTGTTTGCCCTACTAATCCACTGATTTTTCTTTTCTTTGGACAATGCAGTGAATGTTTTTTAAAGTTTATGCTGCATTGGATATGTTAGTGCAAAAGAAGGAATCCAATCAATTAAGTTGCCATTGAATCAAAGCAGAGGAAGAAAAAGTATGATAATATTTTAGTTGTCTATTAATACTGCAATATCTA
>VRYO01002355.1:7432276-7462852 GCA_009812075.1 Sialia sialis
TGGGATTTGTCCATAAATAAGCCGCACATGATGATTAGCTGCACTACTGGGGAAGGCTGATTCTTCAGTGAAAAAGGTGCAGCTTATATTCATGAAATTACTGTAGTTAAAAGTAGTCTTGTCTACCTTATCATTATTCCATAACATGCCTTTTTTTTTTAAATTAAGTAATGATCCAAACTATTTAGCTCCGGTTACTATTGGAGACTGAAGACCCTGTTTGCAGAGATACTGAACTCCAAAGGTTGAGATGAAAGGGAGATGTTGACTCAAAATTGTTCTAGGTATACCATTACTAGCACACAGAACTGATCAATGTTTTCTGAAATGTTTAAACCTTTCATTCTGGTTTTGCTAAATAGACGGTACACTATTTAAATCACTATTTTGTTTTTTTTTGTAGGGATGAATTCTGTTCCTGACTATCTTGAGGTGGCAAAAAATTTTAAAGTTTCAATGACAACGGCATTTTAGTTAAAAAAAAAAAGCCAGTCTTTAGAAACAATTTAATGTACTGTATTTCACACATGCTTTGGGGGCATTCTACTGGTTTGTACTAATGCTTATTTGGTGCCAAAAATAGAAGTGCAATCTAGGCTCACTTCTTTGTTTCTGGTATGGACTAGCTGAGATACATAATGAGAAGGCTTTTCTTTTTAATGTGATGTGTTAATCTGTATTTTTTTTTAGGCAATAATATTCTCTTTTTTTTAAGAGAGACATGGTATTTGCTCATGTTGTTTCTGTACATTTGCATATTGGGTGTCACTCTGGCATTTGCTCGATTGGTGCATTATTCTTTTAAGTTTTATGACCTTTCAAGGTCTTTGTTCGTATTCACAGTTTTGGGTTTTTTTCATGACTGATACTGTATTTTCCTTTTTAATACCTTCATGATGGCTGTTCTGGAGGTGTCCTTGGGGAAAATGGGATTAATTCAGTGGAGATTTGTCTCTCAGTGGTACCTCTGGTTCTTCTTTGGCAATAAAAAGATGGAGAAATGCCTGTGCAGAGTTTTCCATGGAAATATATGAATTCAGCTCTTAATCAAAATATAATATTTTTAAACCGTGGTAGTCTTAAATCAATTTAATTTAAAGGAATTCTAAGGAACCAGGTTCTGACTGGGATCCCAGCAAGGAGGATCAGATTGCAAGTTGCATGTTGCGTGCCCAGTGCTTGAGAATTCTTAGGGATTGTGTCCTATTGCTTTCACTTAAGCTTTGCTTTTCAGGATTAAGACCTATCACAGTAAAGGAATTAAAAAATAAATGCCTAAAGATACACTTTCTAAGCGATATGCAATATTCCACACTTCAGCCCAGAGCCGTTGTCTGTAGTATTGTTTAAGCTCTCAAAAAAACAGTATTTACAATGAGAACCTTTGACAACCTTTTGCCCTGTTTGCTGGTAGGCACTGATTTAAAGCTAATGTCACAGCTAAGATTTTAGTGAGAGATGCTTTTATTTCTCTAGGAGAAGTATTACACATTCTGAAGACCAGACAGATTTTTCTGGCCAGTGTCTCCTCACATTTGCACCAGTAGGGATTTGCTGACTACCCAAATTATCTTCCACAAGATAGCACATATCTATCTTATATAGAAATGTTTATCAGCCTTTTTGAAATGTGTCTAAATAATCATACTGTTTTAAAGAAATAAACCAGACTTTGTTGTTGTTAATAAATGGCTGTGTGATGTTCTCCCAAAAAAGTGCCAGACACATAATGCAAAACATCAGTTTAGGATGAGCTTGCATTCTAGCAAATCAAATTATATTTATTACAAAATACATTCACAATTAGCAGAAGATACTTCTTGGGGTAAAAAAAAAGTAAAAATCCAATATTATAATCTCAATAATATTTAGTATGTTAGAAAGGATGATATATTAAAATGAGCTCTGTTGTATTTCAGCAACTGGATGAAAAGTGTTTGCTTTTTGTTGGGTTCTTTTTTTGTTTGCTTGTTTGTTTTTTCCTAGCAAGGCCTATTTCTGTATCTATATAAGCTACAGTAATTTCACAATTATAAACCACATCTGATTATAAACTGCACCTCCCGGTAGCAGGGCAGACCACGGGATTTGTCCATAGATAAGCCACACCCGAATATAAACCGCACTTTTTTTTTTCTTTTAAAGTGAGGATCCATGTGTAACAAAGTAACAAATTAGTAACAGAATCGCTGCCAGCTGGGTTTGGTGTCAGGCGCTCAAGTTGCAAACAGTTTTCATAGACCAGTGAAGCCTTTAAATGCAGCCCCAGGCACCCTCCATGGCTGGCTCTTACTTCTGGGTTGGCATTTTGCTGGGATTTGTCCATAGATAAGCCGCACTTGAATATAAGCTGCACTGCTGGGGTAGGCTGGATTCTTCAGTGAAAAAGATGTGGCTTATATTCGTGAAATTACTGTATATTATTTAACCATGACTGTGGTCCGACACAAATTCTTACCTTTCACACCAGATCTCTACTTTCTATATAGTTCTTCCTAATAGGGATTTTTAGATGTGAAACATTAATCCTTTTAATTTATATGCAGTTTTGTGCTTTCAAATTGCATAATTGCACTACCTTTATGCCTTTGTCATTTCTTTAACCTATGTTGCAGGATTTTCCTACAGTGATAATTGTATTAAAGGAAATCTTGGTGCAGAATCTGAGCAGAAGAATGTGGAAAAAGTAGAACTATTTATTGAACAAGTAGTGCACCTTTAATTCTTGGTTTGTGTGTTCCAAAGGTGTTGTATTTGGGTCAAAGCGGAATTTACTATAAATAATTTCTGAGGTTTGGGGCAAAATTCTAAAATCTCCTCTATTTTCCACACTAGCCTTTAAATGTCTTAATTGAGTAAAATGAACTTCTGGACCTCTTTTATTGTACATCCACCAATTACATTAATGTGTTTCAATTAAAAGTGATCAGTTCATTCTCATATTTAGATATCAGCCAGAAGTGAGTTATAGCACCACAAAAATATATGGAGATAATAGTTAAACATCCTTATATATTTACAGGTAGAGCAATTTATTATTGTGAATTATAATTCATTTATATTTCCAAATTTCTTGCACCTCTAAGAAATGTAGATTAAATTTCCCCTTTGAGTGAAAACCGACATTTAGAAGTCCTGTTTTATTTCAACTTAAAATTAATTTTCAGTTAGGCAGTGATTTGTGCATGGCTCTTTTATAATTTTGGAGTGCTGCATTTTTCAGAAAAAATAAGTAATTTTCTTATTTACTATTTGAGTCAGACAGATTATTCCTACTATTTTCACTAATATAATCTATATGATATCTTTTATTCCTCAGTGCAGTGTCTGAAATCAGTTATCTTGATAAAGTACTCTTTTCTGTGATAGTTTTGAATCAAACCCATCATGTTTCCTGATTAACAACTTAACAAGCTTAACAACTCTGCAGATTTTTCTATTTTGAAAGTTTAAGAATTGTTCGCTGAGCTAAACATATTTGATAGTGGTGATAGTGGAAGTAATCCATTGATCTGCAAATGGCTATGGTTCTTCCCTGTTTTTTCAGTTATATTTCTCACCATAACAGACTGTGAGAGAAAATATTCATTTGGTATCAAATTCCCCAATTATTAAACTCTTAAAACAAATTAACCCATTACTAAGTTATTACAACACTACTAATTCAACCTCTGTGTCATTATGAAACTGATACTTTTATCTTGATAAGGTATCTCGAGCTATGGATGCAGTAGAATTCCTATTAGTATTACAGCTTGCTTCCATTATCTGAAAGGCATTTTTTCACACTATGTTTAGCTTATCCAGTGTTGTGATTTGGAAAATAAATGATCTACCAGAATTTTTAACCTCCGAAGCAAATTCAGTGACTACAAATAATTACCTAGAAAATATCACCTACTTCCTCAGGTTAGCAGTATTCATACTTGCTTACTGGTTTTTTGCTTTAAGTGATGCATTCACATCTGAAACTATTAGGATTCAGCTAAAACAGATACTTCAGAGGTGTCCAATGCATGAGTTGTTACTCTGCCACTCCTTCCTTAATGCATAATTGTTTGTGAAAGCAAAGTCCTCATTTAGAAGTACTGTGGAGTGGAGCCTACCCTGTGGAAACACTTGAAAATGTAAAACTACCCAGAGGTTTCAAGCTTGTAGCAGTTATTAGTCTTCAAAGCAGCCTCTGCCTCAGACTAGGGTACAAAACAAATGTCTGGCAGTACAGTATTGTTTTGCTTGGAATCCTCAAGCTTTAGTTTATATTTTTTCATATGTTGAGTTGAGGCATGTATGAGATTTTTGCTGTAGAAAGAAAATAGCATTGAAAAACCTTCTTTCAGTCAGCTTAGCAAACCTCTCAGAAAACTCATTTCTCATGGACATCATCCTTTCATGCTTCCCTTGTTGAGACTGCTTTAAACAACAGTTTTATTTATATCCTAGCAAACTTTCACACCAATTCACAACATCATTAAATTCGAACCAGAAGTTCACTAGCCATGCTAAGTGTCTTTTCAAAATTATCAAAGGAAAAGTAAACCATTTCAAAGAAAGATTACTGGCTTTATAATATGGGTTTTTTTTCTAGAGACAAAAAGGCACAATCCTCTTTCCAGTTAGCTTTATGTTTATAGTATTTCAAATAGTTTTCTTACTGAAATATATATGCTGAGGACAAACTGAACATTTCTTAAGAAACATATACATATATATGCAGTTAACAAATTGAAATAACTTATGCCATTTCCTGTATTGCCCTCTAAGCCAGATATAAGAAGATAAAAAGAAAATGGATGAAATTTCATGATCATCACAGAAATATTTCCTTTCTTTCTGAGAGGCAGGAAATAAACAACCAGAATTAACAGATAAGGGAGCTTCTGTTATGTGTTATTAATACTGTTTTATTGAATAATACTATTTTATTGAATCATTAAAATGGGAACATAGTAAAGCAATAATTGACCACAACCAAAGTAAAGTTTCCTGCCTTCTAAAATTTGATAAATTCAGTGTAATTTCTTTTATAATACAGTTACAGTAAATCTTAAGCAAAATATGTGGATAATAAGTCTAATGGAGAAAGAACTGTTTTATGTACAGTTCTCCCCTTTTTTATGATTCTAGATTAATTTCACACTTCTGCTTAGTAATGGTAATAGAAAATGCAAATTAAACGGGAAACTTATTCCTAACAAAATAAACACATATATAGTGGACTTTAGGTTAAATTAGCCTGAGGGAGCAATTAACCAGCTTCATCCTATTCTTGATGGGTAAAGCTACTAGTGATGAAGGGCTATGAAAAAAATATAAGAGCTCAAAGGATGACTTTCTATCCAGTGTTTTTTTTTTTCCCCAGAAAATATCCAACTATTGTTCCTGCTCTGCTACAGCAACAGAGATGTTATAATGCATATCACTGAATATACACCTACATACAGAGTTCATTTTTCATTTTTATTAAACACGTTCCATTTACCTGCAAGGGTTTACTTGCATATATTTAACTCATTATATATCAGACTACATTTGTATTTAATGCCTAGTTAATTGTGAAGACACCTTGACTTAAATATTATGCTTTAAAATTAACTCCAGTGAACTGTGACTGAAAATTACTTTATCGGTTATTAGGTATAATCTGAAAAAAATAAGTATTTAATCTGTATTATGTTGCTTTTACTGCAATGGACTGAAAGATTGTTTAGGAATGAGTGCCAGTGTTCTTCCATCTGTTTACAATTTACATGGACAAACCAAGTACATAAAAGGGAGAATACCAAAATCTCTTATCATCTCATAATACATTTAAGTTTTAATAGAAAGACTGAAGGGAGATGATGAATTTTATTATGTGAAACTTTCATTGCATGTAAATCTACTTGAGCACTTGTTTTAAGAAATTTGCAGGCTACATGCTAGAACAATTACTAGCCCCATCTAATCCTATAGATTCATGTGGTTATAGAGTAATCTTTAAAAAGCCTACCTCTGCCTCTCACAAACTTGAAAGTGTGATGCTCAGCAGGTTTTATTTGACCTTGGTTTTGATTTCCACATCTTTATCTCATGTCCTTTCTTTGTCATCTTCAGTAGTAAAGGTCATTTACAACAAATTGTTTCTGAGAGCAGTAGCAAATTAATTTTATAAAGCATTGTCAGCACCAGTGCAAATCTCTGCCACTACTAAACTTTGCAGAGGTGCTAGTAGTTCATCATTTCTGATCTAGATAACATCCAAATTTCTACAAAACACATTCCCTGGTCTTCATGCTTCATTCTTTTTCCTAAGACCGCAACATTATAATTAGTTTCATTTTGATCAATTATTTTACACTCCAAAGCAAAACTTAGTAATCTGCATAAATACAGATGCTTGTGAATTGATCACTATCAGTTCC
Organism: Sialia sialis; assembly: GCA_009812075.1. Lineage (NCBI taxonomy): Eukaryota > Metazoa > Chordata > Aves > Passeriformes > Turdidae > Sialia > Sialia sialis. The sequence goes on from VRYO01002355.1 coordinate 7,438,681, forward strand.
TGATTCAGATGTGTTATAGCATATCCAAAAAAACAATAACAAAATTTGTGAAGGGCACAAGTGTGATGAGGAGTGGCTGAGGGAGCTGGGATTGTTTAGCTCGGTTTACCTTATCACTCTCTACCTGGACAAAGGTTGTAGTGAGGAAGGAGCTGGTCTTTTCTCCCAGGTAACAAGGGATTGGAGAAAAAAGGGCCTCAAATTGTCCCATGAAAAGTTTAGATTGGGTAGTAGGAAAAGTTTTTTCACCAGAAGAGTTTGCAGCCATTGGAACAGGCTGCCCAGGAAGTGGTGGAGTCATCATCCCTAGAGGTATGTAATAGATGTGTAGATGGGCCGCTTAGGGCTTAGTTATGAGCTTGGCAATGCTGGGTTAATGTTTAGATTTGGTGATCTTAGAGGTCTTTTCCAACCTAAATGATTCCATGAATTGCTCATCATATGTATTATCATAGTACACACTTGTTTCTTTTTTTTTTTTTTTTAATACAGAGGAATCCTGGTATCCAGAGACATTTTCAGTAAAATGTAAGACATAAACTGAAAATGTAATTAACAGGTCTCTTGGAAAAGGGAAATATTTTAAATATACTCAGTTTCTTCAAGACAAAATTCTCATGCTTCAAGTGCGACAACATACATTCTAGTTAGGGGTTAGAACCCTCAAGGCTTAGTGTCTGTATTCCCTTCTACTTAAAACCGAACCTATGAGCCAAGTTCTGCTAACAGTGTGTCTTTCCAGGGCACTCTTTAATGACTTCTTGTCCAAGGGCTCTTGCTTTTCACTAGATATGGAGGCAGCTGAAGTAGAAATTCATCATTTTCTTCCACCACTGATTCTGGGCCAGCAGAAGAGCAATATGTCTGTGGGACATTAGAGGACTCCTTTTCAGAGGGAAACTATGTTTAAAAATTGTTGTCTCTACCACCATATGATTATGTGGCACTGGTGTGTTAACTGCAAGTGTAGTCCAGAAAACAGGACTGTGGCTAACCCAATTCATGCTACTACATGCTGCTGTTGTAAATACTGTGCTACTTAAAGAAAATTGATAAGTGAATGCAAGTAGCAATTTAGAAAACAACTACTATGAAAAAGGAGTAAAATCATAGCTCCATTAAAGTAAACAGTGTAATTCCCACTGATATCATCCCAAAGGCGTACCTGCCTGTGAAAAGCACTGGCTTGTACTATCTGAGAATACAGTTTCTTTACGGCTACTTGTGTTGCTACCAGTGTGAGAAAAGGTGAAGCATTTTTGCAGTGATGTTTTTTTTCACATATTTTGAAGTATTTTGGTTTAAATATACTAAATATTAGGTTGTATATTATTTTCATTTTCAGGTATTTGCAAATAGACAAATTGAAAAGAACTACCAAAATAATGACATTCAGTATATATATATTCTTTAAGAATATATGTAATTACTTGAATCAATTGGAATTACTTCAGTCTCAGAATATTTTTTTTATTTTATCCCCTTACTATAGAAAATTATAACATTACAGATTTGCAAATGTACAGTAATTTCACACGTTTAAGGTGCACATTTTTGACTGAAGTTTTGATCTGAACCCAGAAGTGCGCCTTATAGGGCGGTGTGCCTTATATATGGACAAAGTTTGGAAAAATTGCCAACCCGGAAGTGTGAGCCGTGAGAGCCACGGCGAGAGCCGGCAGGTGTAGGGGCAGGTGTGGGGCAAGCTGGGGCGACTGCGCAGCAGGGAGAGTGGATCCTTGCTGGGGAAAAAAAGTGCGCCTTATACACCGGTGCACCTTATAGGCATGACGTTACTGTAGTGATTTCTCCCAACATTTAGCTTTATTAAGAAGTGTTTTAAAACTAGGGCCCCTCTTGTCCTAGTATACACAATAATACACAGTTAGGGATTTTCAGATAAAATGCTCTGGATAAAACTCTTCCTTGATAGAGGAGCACCTGTAGTGTTGTCAGGTGCAGTGTTCCAAAATCCAATGGGAGATTGACCAAAAATTTCCGTCTTTAAAAAATGTCATTGCAGTATAGATGTGTCTGTCTGTGTGTGCATGTGCACACGTATGCATGTGTGACAATCAGCGCTGCTGACTCATCTAAATGCATTTAGAACTGTCAATTTTGCTTTGTTACAGAAGCTCTTCTGCTTAGCCTACTGTGCTTTGCCTAGTTATGTATTCCTATCCCCAAATTCCAAATCAGCCTAGTCTGCTCCACCTCCACATGACTTCTGCCCTTACCCAGCTCAGCCACTCAGCCTACCATCAGTCTTCATGCCTGCCTCAACTATGTCTAAATTCCTCTCCCTTCTGTCACTGCCAGCATTTTTTGGCCAGAGTCTGTACAAGACTGTCAGCAGAGTTGTCTCCCTTCCTTTTCCATTTGCTGTCTCTTTATGTGCAAAATGCCTGGGAAGAAGCTGAGATACTGGTTCAGTATAAAGATAAAGAGGGTGGCCTATACCAAACTAACAGGTTTCACAGCTGTAAAATGGAATACAAGAAGTCTGACCAAGTAAGGACCAAGCCACACCTGCTGTCTGCTAAGATTGAAGCTGAATAGCTGGACAGAAAACTTGTTCTCAGCCAGGTCTGAAACACAGAAATAATACATTAGCTTCCTTTGAGGCACACTAAAATATTATAATTTCTGAAAAAGAAAAAAAAAATTAGGGTGTCTTCATGGGAGATTATTTTCTACTAATATGAATTAATAGGTCAGCTGTGAAGAGCAGAGATTTTTTTGCCAAGGAATACTCAAAAATTTCCAGTTTCCATTTTAATTGAAATATTTCCTACCTAAAGCCACTTTTAATTAATCTGCATGTGCAAAACATTCTTGATTATTTCTTCTTGCTTCCCAGTGTGTAGCTTCTGATTTAAATCTATCAAAATATGTCTTTTATGTTTTCAGTACACCTAAATTCTTAAAATGCATGATCAACAATATCAGAAATGCATTGTGTTGTGGTAAAAAGGCTCAGTATGTAATAAAAATCACAACTCTTTCACAGGAGATGCAGGAAAAAGAGAGGGCTGTCTGCAACTCTACTTTATAATTTCCAAGCAGGATATAAACTTAAGTCCTGCAGAGTTGTTAAATCTCACTTACCTTGGTTATTATAGGGTATTAGAATAGTAGATGGCTCTACCTTCAGACATCTCCTGCAGGAAAATTCTTCTATTTCCTCTAAAAAGTAAATACTTTGAAATTATAGCAAAATAATTCATGTTAAGATAGAATCTTTTTATTGTACTCTAATGTAATATATGATTTATGTTGCTAGAGCACTTTCAGTCATTTGCAGACTGTGTTGCTTTGTGCTTGTTGTTGTAGGTGAACTGGTTTTTGGCTGCCCTTGTATAAAAACAGTGAACATACAGAGAAGTCAGTAGGGAATACAGACAAATTCTGACTCTGTAACCAATCCTTGTCTCTTTTTACCCCTTGGAGTAAAGAATTGCATAATAAAGTTTATTCTAGACTTTTGTCTTTTAGTCTAGCATAAGTGAGAATGGGGAAAAAAACAGGAGGAATCCTTAAAGAAAAGCAAAAAAAAAAAATATCTAAAAATAAACTAGCAGCACTAATTAAAAAAAAAAAAAAGTCAACAAATCAAACACAGCACACATCTAACTGTATAACTGTGATAACCAAAACAGTTATTCAAACTCTGGTGTGTCTGTTGGTACTGCTTCAATACATCTGTTTTATTGTGTTTAAAATATTGTGTACAGAAATGTCTGAGCCTGCAGAGTTTACTTGTTTCTCAGAAGAAAGACTCTGCAGGAGAGAGTTTCCATCCTGTGGAGCTTACAGACTCTGCAGGATCTTTTGCTCAATGACCGTAGTTTATCAACAATTCATTTGTGTGACTGAATCTTATGTCTCCCAGATAAATGAGTTTCAGATAATTAAGGCTGTACTGTCCTTGTTAGCAAGAAAATATGATTGGTCAGAGGAATACCAAAATGTCCTTTTCCAAAACACAGGAAAATAATTATTATAGAATATGTTTTCAGTTTTGTTTACAACTAATTTATGAGATGTTTCTTTTCCAATCTCAAAAATAAATTATTGATAAGGTTTCCAAATTCTGAATAGATCTTTATTTTTTAAAATTCTCTTTGCTAAAGAATTTGCTTTTATACAATATGGGTTGAATTTGAATGTCAACTAAACCTAAATAAGAGGAAAAAATAAGGATAGCAATAGTATCTGTGTAGATGTGCAAGCATAATGATTTAGAAATTTAAAAACACAACATATGCAAAAAGAGATGGTTTCCATCTAATGTATTATGTGTTTAATGTGCAAAAACTAGTGGCTGGAAAAAAAAAAAAAAGAGGAAAATAAAGGAAAGTTTTGTGGCAGAGGAAAATCCCACTTTTTCTTTCTTTTTTCCATGCTAAGGCATCTTTGAGAAATATCATAAAGATATTTAATTTCAAATTGCTAAGATTTAAAATTTGTCTTTGCCCATCTTAAAAAATTCTAGAAAAGTAGGCTGTATGGAAATTTATTGTGTCAAATATATATTAGAGCCATATATCTCAGAAGAAATAAATTATAAATAGACTTATCATATAGAATATCAAACAGTATTTTAAAATCTCCATTTTCAATTAATAAATCTGATGAGTGTGCCAGTGTAATACTCAACATGCATAGTCATAATAGTTCTGCAGTCAGTTTTACATATTCATTAATATGTTAGTGAATTTATTGCACATTAAGTAACTGTGCAGAAATCATGAAACAGGCTTTGTGTGATTATTAATGGATGAATGCTATTGTCATTTAGTCATATTAGAACTAAAGCTAAAAGAGATAATAATGCTATTCTAAAATTCATTCAATATAGGTACAATTACACAAAGAAAATGACCTGCATAAATAATCAGGTTTTTAAATTCACCTATTCCTATAAAATATTTGAAAGTAGAACAATCATATCACTACAGAAGCAACACAGATATTCTCCAAGATCTTACAGATACTGATGCATTTTCAGTTTAATTATCCATATTCTCTATTTTCCCAGCTTTAGAAGATTTGTTTCAGCTTAGGTATTCCAAGTTTAGGTATTTTAAGAAATATTAATATTTAAAATTACATGCATGAGAACTAAATTACTATAAAATAACTTTTTGCTGCTAGTCATGTGCATATCTAGTGCAACCAACTTAAACCAAAGTGCAAGCCTTCAAAAAATATGGTATTCTGAGATTAAGAAGAGCAAAGGAGGATAGAAGTCTGTAGTGTAAAATTTAATCTTGTATTTAGAATGATACAGAGTAGCAAGTTTTCAGAGATGCAATTTATTGCCTTTAACTGAATGATCATTGCATTTTTCATTCACTGTTATGTTTTTCTTGACTTGCCCTGCTTCATGTCATTTATTCTTAATTTGAACAATGTAATATCTGTTAGAACATATGTGCTATATTTTCTGAACTTCTTTTAAAATTTCTCATTTATGGCTTTTGCTCCTTCTCCATTTCCATTTCATGGTATGCACTAATGCAAATATAGTTTAAATGTCAATCAGCTTTTGCCCTTACATTCTTCTCCTCCTGTCTTTCATGAAAAAAAAACCCCAGACACAGATTTCAGACTTGCTAGGAATAGCCCCTAAATGTTTCTGTGACACAAAACAAGGATTAGGGGAGGGTAATAAGAGAATTATATTTTCTAATGGAAAAATAATAGTCAGAAAGTAGATTGTCTCCTGATGTTCTGAGCTCATTTTTTTCTCTCCATTTGGTTTTTAACTGTTCCCAATTAGTTCTAAGTTTATGTGCTTCATATGCATATTGCTGCCCAGCAGGTGCATCTCTGTTTCCATATGACACTTTACACTTCAAGGAAGTCAGCTTTCAGTGAAGTGTCATCCTTTGGTGTGCGTGTGCTCGTTCATCAGAAGTGAAACACCTGGAGGAGCATGTCAGCTCCTATACATTTCTGCTGAAAGGTAGGGAGCTTCAAGTGGCAGCCTGTCTGCTTTCCTGTCAGCTTACACGGCAGCACTCGCTGGCCAGCGGAGGCCCAGCCACTGGCTGCTCACAGCATCCTGACAGGCCTGCCCTCCAGTCAGAGGCCTAGGTCATTCTCCTCTCTTTTTAAGTTAAAGAACTGACTGGTGGTCCACTCCAGATAAAAGTCTTCAAGCCCAGAGTTAGTGCCAGGCTGTTAGGGGTGCTGAAGAAAGACGTAAGATGCGAGTTCTCCCGCCCTGGCCCATGCCCTCAGCACTCAGGGTCTGTCCCACCATCTGCAGTGCTCTGGAGCCACCCCAGGGCCACCAGCCAGGGGACAATACTGGGGCTGCCTGGCTGGAGTTCCCCTGGCTGCAGGCACCTGGCTGTGACTGCGCTGGCCTCTCTACCTGCCCCTCTGCAGAGTTCTCTCTGCCCTGGCCACGGTAGCAGCTGTTTGCAGGTGAGTGAGAGCCTGGTCATAATGAGGGGAAAAAATCTTGAGAGTCTCATCCCTATGCCAGACTACCTACTCATCTATCCTGTATCCCATATACAATCCTGTACCTGTTCATATAGATAGGTTTGTCTTTACATTCCAATACTTAGTATATGGTCAGTATAAACGCTGCACTTCCTTCCAGTGCCCAAAATATTAGGAATTTATCATAAAATCATAGAATTATCAGGGTTGGAAAAAACCTCCAAGATCGTCAGTCCCAGCTGTTAACCCACCCTGCCATCTTCCCTACTAAACCACATTTGTAAGCCCCACATCTAGATGTTTCCTGAACACTTCCAGGGGCAGTGACTCCACCTAGGCATCCTGTTCCAATGCTTGACCACCCTTTAAGTGAACAAACTTATCCTAATAACCAATCTAAACCTCCCCTGGTACAACTTGGAGTCATTTCCTTGTGTTCTGATGATTGTTACCTGGGAGAAGACACTGAGTCCCACGTTGCTATGATTTTCTTTCAGGTAGTAGTAGAGAGCAATAAGATCTCCTCTAAACCTCCTTTTCTCCAGGCTGAACAGCCTCAGCTCCCTCAGCTGTTCCTCATTAGCCTCATGCTAGTAATATCCCCACTATGGCTCACAATTTCACCCTTTCCCACTGAGAACTAAATAATCATGTTCAACAGTATACATTTTTTGAAAATTTAATTAAAACAGAATTCTTACTTTCATCAATTTCTACTTTATGGCATGGTGATTCAGTTATACCTGAAGTTCTTTCTGAATATTGTGTTTCATCAACTATGCTGGCAGCCTGTCAATCTTGGTAAAGATTATGGTAGTAAATAAACAACTTTAGGAGTGGTTTTTAGCATAGATTCAATCAAATTCCTTAAAGGTGAAGGTCTAGGGCTTAGTCAGAAATTGACTTGATTTATTTCTGAAAATAAAATATATAATAGAAGCCTTGTTGTATCATTCTTTGTGTGGAAATTCCTCTTGTGTCCTGTACACTCAGTTTGAATGTGAGTCTGCACAGGTGTGTGTTCTTTAAGAATTGAAAGAAAAAGGACTGCTTAGTTAAGTTGACAAGAAGGCACGGGTGCTACTATACATGTTAAAAAATTGATACTGTATGTATTATGGATGAACAGGAATTTAAGTGCATAAATCAGTAAATTGACTATGAGGTTTTATTTTACTTCTAAAGCACCTATAATTTAGTATTAAAATGTTCTCTCATGGTTTATAGAAACTTTCAAGACAAGGAAAATGAACATTTACTCACAGCTAATATGTTGATGAGCTACCAATCTCTTGTAATGCTAATAGAACCCACTTCATAGAATAATCTTATTTCTTTCTCTTTATCATTAGAGATTATAAAAATATTTTTTAAAATATGTTGTGGAGTTTGGGGTAGTCTCTTGACTTGCTTGGGTCTTATATCCTAATATTTCTAGAAACTTAACAGAACAAGATATATTTTAGATCTCATAGGTGTATATGTTGGTGTGAATACAGATGTACAGATATATATTGCATATTCTTTCAGGAAGTCATGTATACATTCCTACAGAGGCACATATTTATGCCTCACAATTTCAAAGAAGGAAGATTTCTATTTCAGTATCCACAGGGGACTCTCTCTAACCTCTCCTCTGTTTGCTAAGGGCTTGGCATGCAAAATGGAGCATTGCCACCACTTCAGCTCCTGTCTCACTGTTTGCCCACCCTACTGAGACAGAATCCTACTTCTCTCACTACCTTTTCTTCCTCCATAGTATTTGCTTACTTCTCTACAGGCCTTTTGGACCTTGTGCTTTCTGGAACAAGTCATCCCACTTCAACCTATTTTGTGGGTGTTTGTGCTGCCTCAGCAATTCATGGCCAAAATCCTGCTTGTGGTTCAAGCCTTGGGCAAGTGGATCAGCTCTATATCTTGTTTCTTTAAGCAGCCTCAGAGGTCACATCTGATGTCAGAACCAGACAGCTGCTCTAGTGCAGCCAAACTGCATTGGTCTCTTAGGCCTTGATGCCTCAAAGGGCTATCAGAACTGTAGGAAAAGGATCAATTCTGAGTAGATAACATGCTTTCTTTTTCCCTTCTCTACATTATTCTGTAAGAATAGAGCTTTCCAGGGCCGTGCAGTCACTGTGAGGAATGAGGCAGTCCTCTTGATACAATTTCATCTGACTAAGATGAAGGTAATGAGATGCAAAATTGCATCATCCTTCTCTCTACTGGCACTGGATTATCATGCAAAGACTGATTTGACAGTCTGCTTTACCAGTAGTTGCACCTCTTCTTCTGTTCTTCATCTTACAATAGCACTGATTATCTGGGCCCATGCTCAAAGGTATACATCAATCATTCATACTGTGTGAGGGCAATGAGAGGATTTCAATGTCAAAATAAATGTCTTCTCTCCTGTCTTATATACAATGATTCTGCCTCCTGGAGACGGCATGGTCTGCAGGTCATGTATACATGCATTTGATTCTTGGATCAGATGACAGAGAAAGGCAATCTCTGTTTAACACATATGCTTCTAGGACCAGACAGGAACAGGAACCAAATTGCACTGATGATGAGAACAGCTTTTAAGACCCTACCAGAAGTGTGAGATGGGGCACTGAATCATAGAAATGTTGGAAGAGGACTTTGAAGATCATCTAATTCCAACCTCCCTGCTGTGGGCAGGGATGCCTTCCACTACAGCAGATTGCTCAGAGCCCCCTCCAAACTAGCCTTGAATACCTCCAGGAATAGTTTATCCACAACCTCCCTGGGAAACTTAGTCCAGCACCTCACCATTCTCACAGTAAAGATTTTTTTCGTAGAGGGGGAAAAAACCCTTTTCCAGAGTAGGGGTAGACAACTTTGGAGTTCCCAGGGTTGTCCTTTCTTCCCTTCTTATATATGGATACTGTGTTTCCCTTTTTTCTGACATCCATTCCCTTCAGTGAAATTCCTGAAATTTGTCACAGTTTTACAGGTATCTGTCATTATTTTATTTCTTCAAAAGTTTCTCTCTCTGTTAGGGAAACCTTGCTGGAGTGTGTGTACCAAGTGTTGAAATTGCATTTATCACCTTACCAAGTAGCGAAGATAGAGGATGGCAGGAGGATGGAATACTTACGTGGGTTCCACTGTCCTTTTTTGTATGTACACTTACCATCCCTTTTCTTTATAGCTGACAGTCAGAAAAATGGTGCCTTCCCTCAGTAAAAGAATGAGAAATATGAAAAGAATTGGAGCCTGGGGAGAACTGTTCTGTTAATGTATGGTCTGGTTCTGGGTTTTTTCCTAACTGGAATTTTGTGTTCTTTTCCTCAAAATTCATATTATCTTCCTGTCAAATGACACCTCTCAAGGCTCAGGTCTTTTCTTGGTCCCTCGCAGCTGGTTTTATAACTAAACTAGAAGTAATCTGCATAGACCATAATGATACAAGATGTAAGCAAAATGTAATTGCTGTATTGGTTATGTCATAAGGCAGAAATCCAAATGTAAGGAGTGGTATTTGAAATTTCATTGCAAAATGAGTGAGTCTTATGAAGTTTTTCTGTCTTCTAAAAACATTGTATTCATTATATTTTTAAATCCACTAATGAAATAGGTAACTGTTTCTGCATAAGCTGCTTTCTAAACTAATTAAGCACTATTAATGCCTGTTCAGAAACACAGGTATGCATGCAATCTCTCTTTACATATAGTTCATATGTAGCTTAATATATTTTCACAGTCTTACTATGCAGTATTTTTTTGAAGTAAGGAGCTGCTTCAGTTCTGAATTATTTACTTCAGTTTAAAGACCATATCAGGATGGAATATACCGTGTCTGTTAAAATCTAGAGAGGTCAAAACTTGGATTATGGAAATTATTTTGGGTGAATAGAATTGGAGTTGCCATAAACTCCTAAATTTGGTTTGATATTATAGACAGAGACAAGAAATTTGGATATCATAAGGGCATGTGGAATAATGAGAAGCTATATTAAATCCTTGTTGCCTGTCATAAGGAACAATCATTCTTCCCTCTTACTACTTTTTTCTAAACCTACAACCTATGGGAAACAGAGCAAAGCCTGTGCTCTGTTAGAATTCTCTCTTTAGAGGAATCCAAAACCCAGCAGTTTTCTTTCTTAGTCGTTTGCATCTGATGTGGTCTTTGCACCTCAGGCAGAAGCATTCCTGTTCCTATTTCTCCTTCATAAATTCTAATTCAGTGGTTTAATTTTCTTTGCTTTTAAACATTTGGGGGCTCTTTTAAAGGTGAAACATATTTTAAGACTTTGAAAAAAGTTCGTGCTTTTTCTGGTTTTACTCTTGTACTGCAGGAACACTAGGTGAAATGACTCATGAATTTATAGATTACATCAGTAAATATAGATATAATTTTCCTTTTTTAGAGTAAATTATTCTTTAAAATATGTTACAGATGTGTCGAACACATCATGGTTTCACAATATGTTCAAAAATAGAATATGTAGTTCTAAAACAGAATTACAAATTTATAAAAATTTTATACAAATAAATTCAACCTCCATTTTATTGATGTTATAATCAATGAGTAGTCACTAAAGTTGTGTTTCATGAGGTAAAATGAAGGGAGCAGGTCTAATGGAGGAAAACTTTCAGTAACTTCAGTAATTAGATATATTTTGTGATTGCTTTTGCATCACTTTGCCTCCAGCTGAAGTGATGTCAAAATTGAAGTAAAATAACTTTGTTGAAATTAAATAATATTATAAAGTTGCTGTTTGGAAGGAGGCTCAGCAATTAAACAGTGTTTCTTTGCAATTTGTGGCATACACTTGGTTGTGCTTGTCACAATGAAGCATTAGATTTTCTATTTTCAGGTCCTCTTTTAATTGTAAGGACTACATCATGTATATATTAAACTATTATCTCAAGAGGTAATTAATGGGGGAAAATGCTAATTTACCACACAGCTAAAACCAAACCTGTGACAGGGATGCAAAAATGTGATGCAAAATATACTTATGACCATTCTTAAGAAACAATTATATTTTATCAGCAACTAACTGGAAGAGTTCTTTAATTACACACTGAGATGGGATTGATGGATTAATTTATCACTTAAAGATCTTGGAGTATAAATGAAGTGTTATATATTTAAAATTATAGATATCTTGATTAAAGTTTCCCCCTTGAAAATAACTGTGTTATGTGTATGTTAATTTTATTAGTAACACAAAATTGAAATTATATTATATTTTTGGTAGTCAGATTAATGTCTTATTGTTTTGTCCTGTATATCTAAAGTGCCTATTTAAAGTAATACATCTTTCAAAAAAAAGCCTATCTGCATTTTTTTGCCCTAATACCTATGAGAAGTCTCATGGCTAGTTCTGCAAAACATACCCAATGTAACTTGTGGGTTATGATCTTGTGCAACATAGACATGTTAATCTAACTTCAATTTCCAGCAATCATTATCCTATTTGTATTGAAATATTTAATTTTTCATCTTCCATAATTATGTCATTATTTTTAAGAAAGTTAAATAAGCAGTTAAGTACAACTGATATCAGAAAACTGATGGATCCTACATTTTTGATAGTTTTGAACCTGAACTTTAATCAGAATTGTTGTATCTCTCTTGATAATTCACATGACTACTTCTAGTATTACAGTACTTGTGTCCTGCCCTCTGGTGTAATCCTCATTGCTACAGAATTCAAATAATTGTCTTCCTCATAAAAACACAGACTGCACACAAAACATAGAACAGTGTTCACCTGAGTTGTAGTATTTTTCTCTGAAACACTAATATCTAGTGACACCTGAACTTAGAGAGACAGGAAATTACTAGCTGGAAAACCAAAATGTTCATAATGGAGAAAAATAAGCTGAATTGAGTCAAATTTTATCTCTTGTATAAATTTCTGATCAAATTCTTCAGTTTTCTTTCACTTTGCCTTTACACAAGACAATTGGTAATGCAAAAGAAAAAAAATAGTATCATCATTCCAATTATGATAGAAGGAGTATTTTTCAGTTTTAGGCTTTTTTGGGTTTTTTTAAATTTTGACAGCATTTGTAGCAAGAAGGAGTAGGTTAGAACAGGCTTGTTTATGCACTCATTTTACATCAATCATGTACAGACACACACATACACACTCAGGTTATGCTGTGAAAAAGCTTGTACATAGCAATATAATAGCATTGTAAAGCGAAAGAAATATATGAAATAAGTCCGATAAAAGTCCCAAAGGAACTTGTAAAGTTATTTTCAGTGTTTCCCCACTATTTGTTAGAACTGGAATTTATTATTTGATAAACCGTGATAATTATGTGTTCAATTCTTTAATTTAGCAATTTGCTTCTCTTGCCATGAAAGATGGCTACTTAAATATGTTGCACTGGTGTCCCAAATAATTTGTTCGTGTTATGTTTGAGAGAAGGGGCTCTATAAAATATTTTAAGATTTAAAATAAGCAAACAATCACAAAGTAGTGTTTGAGTTAGAAATGGGGCTGGGAGAATTTATGGTTCAGATGCAAAATTGCTCTGTTTAAGATCTCAGAATTCAGGATTGATTTGATTGGCTTAATTGAGGCAGAATCAAACCTTATTTCTATGACTTCTCTAAATAAAGAGTTAGTTCTATATTAGAAGCTGTGCTAGTGGTAAAATTGTTGTTGGAGTTATCATAAAAGGCAAATCTATGAACAAAGAATTCAATGTCAGAGTAAAATTTTCCTTCAATTTAATTGTATAGAATCAATAAATGGTTCAAAGCAAAATTCATCTAAAAATCTAATTAAACCATTTTGAAAATTCTTGGCAGAAACATTATTTTTGGTGGTTTTAAGAGGCAAAAACTGATTTTTGAAAAATCAGATGAAATATAATTTAGTAAAAAAAAAAAAATCAAAGGCTGTCTATACAGAACAAATTGTATTTTACATGATCTAAGGAAAGCAGCTAATTACATATAGGTCTTGTTACCTATGTGTCATTTTTCCTCACTTAAAATAATTTGTTTTCCTTATTTTGTTCAAAAACTCTTTGTGTGATGTAGAAAGAAAAACCAGAGGAGGAGAATTACAGCAAGTACACTGCAGAGATGACAAATGCTCTTGGATCAGTTAAGGGCTTTGGTAAGGCTGTGCTGTAGGGAACCTGCAGAGGTATCTCAGCTTTTTTCTAATCAGAGGATAGAGAACATTTTGTCATAGAGTGAAAGAAGGAAGAAAGGAGGGGAAAGGACGTGTCTTAATTTCTGTACAGAATCTGCTCAATCTGCTAGTGAAAAAAAAAAAAAAAGGTTTTGGTTAGACCTCAAAGCCTTTGCAGGGCATTCCTTTCATTGTATGCTTTCAGATTTGATGTACACAATGCAACTTCTGTTAGTCTATATTTTGGGGTATTTTAATCAGATTTATTTAGGGTTTTTTAGAGTATGTTTTGATTTCAGGTGTCAAATCCTGATACTACAGAACCAAAATTCCCCAAAAGACAACTACACATAAATGTAAACAAAGCATATGAAAAAATACCAAAAAACAAGCTGACACGAAGACTAGCATTTTTTGTTTTTCTGGTAATTTCATTTTAATGGCATAACATGATTAAACAGTTCTTATTAATTATATTTAAGGTAATAGATATAGCAAGAGCTTTTGAGGACATACGCTAAAATGCCATTATAAGAAGTAAATGAAAGTTTACAAGGTATGGTTTCAGTCTCAAGAAGCTTAAGAGGCAATATGCAGTCAGAATGAGAAAATCAGAATCAGTAATAGAGCACAATTTTTTTCACAAATGTAAAAATATTTTTCTAAACAATCAAAAAGAAATTTGAAAGAGCAATAGAAATCTCCAAGTTGTCAAAATTATCACACAAATTTTCCCAAAAGAAAGCTCAGAGAACATCAGTTACTTCGGTTTGAGGGTTGAAGTTTTGGCTCTATTCAGCTTAATTTTCTGCTCAGTAGTTACAAAGCAGATTTCATCTGCCAGCACATCTCTTACCTAGGAGAATATGAAGTTCTTTAATTATTTAAAATTACTTATGCAATGAGGAAAAATTTAAAAATATGGTAAACAGAGATACTACTTATGTTAGTGAGCCCAAGAAAATACAAAAGAAAGTGAAAAATTTAATGAGATATTAATGATTGTGTCATAAGAGAGCCTGAGAATCTGTGGTGTCACAGTTTCAGCAAATAAGATTTCTGAAATAAAAAGGGCATTACTTTTGTAGAGTCTATAGGATAACATGATACCTAAACCCCTCAGCATTAACAGGGTTTGAGCAGAGGGGTTGAATTATTTCATCTCCAGAAGAGGTGTGTAATTCTCGAGTCAAAACAGGTAACCCAAAATTTAAGTCTTTGCACAATGACTGAGCTGGTTGCACTGGTCAGTACACCTTGTATTTCTGTGGTAGTTTCATTATTTGTGTGGTTGAAAATTACCTCCAATGAACAAGGGATATGAAATTATGAAGCAATATGAAAATTAATTTACTCAAATGTTCTGAAAAGCAGTGAATTTGAACTCTGAGGGGAACTAAGAAAATATTACAGAATGGCCATTGGCAGTGCCCCTCACCGTTTCCATAATTATAAACAGAAAACTTTAGGTTTCTATTAACTATTGGAGATAGTAGCTTCTTATACATAACATAGCTGCTGTCAGTGAAGAAGATCCAGGTTATTTTTCTACTCTTTGGAAGATATTTGGGTCCCAGCACTTCTGAAGTCTTTGCTTCTTTATTTGTATGCAGACAAAGGTGTTGCTGTGTACTCACTGATGTTGCTATGCCAAAGGCAGTGCAGAACAGAATATTAAAAAAAATCCTGAAGGGCAAAACTTTATTTTTAAAATTAGTTTATGCTATTGGTGATGTCTTATGATGGTTATTCACAACTGTAGTATCTAACAGGATATGTCTAAAAGGACTTTCCCAAAAAATTGGCTGATACAAAAATTAATCTTAATGATTCAGCAAATGTTATTCTCCCATCTGGGTCAATATTGAACTAGTTTTATTCCCCTGACTTTGAGTCACAGTGTTGTTGAAGATAGATCTGAGATAAGATAAAGTTGAAGACTTTAAATTGATTATTTGATTTTCAACCTTGAGGTAAAACATGTAGGGAACCAATGAAATCTTTGCAGAATATTTCACTGTTCCTGCTCGGTCTAATGTCTAGTCATCTAATGTCTGGCCACATTTTCCAGAAATTTTGAATCCCTGCAAAATATAGAAGGAGCAGAAAAGTTACTTTAAGAATGAAACAGAAATAGTTGCAATCTGACATTGATAAAATCAATTCAAAGAAATGAAGAATTTATCTATATAATTCAATAATTCAAGCTTAAATTTCTTTCTATATTTTTTAAAAATTAATGCAAATTGAAGCATCAAATTGAGTGAATGAATGTCTTCAGCAAAAGACAGAAGCTTATTCTTATTCTAAATTTAGGTTGAATGGTACATTCTGTTAAATATTTGCACAAACATGGGAATGTGCTGTTTCCTATTTTTAGTAGTTACAAGTTTCATAGCAAAAGCCTACAGCCTTTTTTCTATTTGCTTTAACTTTTTTTATTTTAAATAGCTGTAAGAATTTTTTTAAGAAAAGCGTGTTTTAAAAAGGAATAAAACAATGGAATATTGTCAAGTAGGTGCATCATGTAGCAGAATATTTTGAAGACATTTAGGCACTGAATATTTCAGCAAGTAGTACCATTAGACTGCACATGTTTCTTGAAGTAAATCTTTTAGAAATCTAAGTCCACTGAGGTAAAATCTATTTAGTCTATTCTTCTAATCCAGCCCCTAGAGACGCTGTTTTATGGACAGCTTACCCACTAGCTTAAGAAGACCATTCTTGTTTTTCCATGAGTACTGTATTTAGGCCATCAACAGCAAACATGGAAATTGTATTTTGTAGCCCTCCAGGGAAGTAGAGACTTGATAAATATCCACCAAGTGCACTTACTTCAAGTGATAAATTAAAACAGAAGTAGGAAAACACAGAAGCCACAAAATTATATTGTCAGTCTGAAAATATACACCAAGTTGAAAATACTAGTCAACAAGAAACTTGATCAACAGACTGATCTTGGGCCTTTTGGGCTCATCTTGGAAATGGAAAAGAGGAGCAGAGATAATAAATTATATTAAAACAATATCTGCTCACAGTACTATATACAGTGTTGGCATTTCCATTAAAAAACAGTATCTTCAGGGAGGTCTGAGTTTGACCCAGAGTTTTGGGATGGTTTTATATTTATTTTTGGGGGTTTATTGGTTTATATTATCTTTTTTGTTGCTGTTTCTATATTTGCAAGAGAGGAAAAATATTGCTTGTATTTTTAAACTGTAAAGAAACATTTAGTATATAAATTAAGGTGTTTCCCTGGTTCACCATTGAAATGAAGGACTGGTTTTGCAGACATTTACCCTTTTGTGTATATGATCTAGCTTACATATTGTTGCTAAAGAAAATTGGGATAATTCTTTTTCAAATCTTTAGCATTTGATTTATTTCATTGAATAATGTAGTGATGCAATTTGTAAAATGTAATTTTTTTGCAGTGCAGTCATTTGAGAACTATAACAGATATCTGTAGAGCAGATAGCTGTCCAAATATTTATGCTGACCCTCTGATTCCATATTCAGGAAAATGATCTATGTTTTTGTTACTATTTTAAATTAGGTATGAGAAGTGGCTGCTGCTCTTTTGTGCTTTCAATTTCTTCTATGTCTCTTCTTAAAAACACACATATGTCTATGTTTATAGACTCACTGCTTGATTTTGAAACTAAAATTTAGATAAGATTATTAAAAAATTAAAATAAAAAAGCAAAGCCTGAAGTACATCAAAAGAATCAATTAGCTTAAATTTTTCAATAATATTAAAATATCATTTCCTATCCTGACATATTAGTCGTTATTTAGCAAAATAAAAATGAACTTGTACAGTGCATGAGAAGAATATACAGCTCTCTTTCTTTTTCCATATATGTGCGTACGAATAAATATCTATACAAACAAGTGAAGATCCTGAGAATTCTGTGTTTGAAAAGAGAATAAAATGCTGTTTGAGCACCATCCCAATATAAAGGAGTCTCCAAAACTCACAGCATAACTGCCTGTGGAGTCTGTCTGTTCTGTCATAGAACCACATGCTGCTACTGGAAAAATACCTTCCACCTTGCTGAAAACTGTTGAGATGAAGTAGCAATTAAGAATAGCAGGATAGTTTTGTTCACCTTCCTGGCTGGGCTTTTTTTTTCTTTTTTTCTCTTATGTGAATACACAGAAAATGTTCAAATACTCATAGTTCTTACAGTGTTTATTCTGGTTAGTTCTCCTTGCCCCTTAATAACATTGCGTGTATTCAAATCCTATTTTTCAGGAATATTTTTAGTGTCTGTGTCTTATATTTTTGGATTTTATACCAGTTTTGAAAGACTGGAATGAATTATTTGTAAGCTTTTTAAAATAAAGCCTGGTGTTTGACAAGTGCTTGTCAAAGGAAAGCAAAGAATTACCAAGAGCACTGTTTAACAAATGCAGGCAGCTCATCAGTAGAATGCAAACTCTACTGTCTTTTAGTGGTGCTTTTAATGCTGCAAAATACAATTAAGAATAGTAGAATATTAATCTGAGTATTAAATCTACAGATCAAATGTCTGGCTCACAGAAAATTTCGTAGGTTGTTATTTCCCATGGAGGGTAGGGCTATGAAGTTTTGCTTTGTGTGCTGTGTTTTTATGCTGCTCTACTCCAGGCACACCAACAGCCACTGCCAGAGGCAACACAGTGACTATATAAACCTTTAAGAAATATCAATCCATCTTTACATTTCATAGCATTCTGAAATTTAAATTTAGTTTATTGCCAGATTTCACATCTAAGTAATTTGGACAGCTTCTTAGACCTGTGAAACCTGTCTTTTGGGTTTCTCTGTACCTGGAATACCATGCAATGTTCATTTTTACATCCTATATCTTGATGATTAAAACAAAAAAATCTTATAGTGAACTCTTTCATTCTAGATATTGTTTTGAAATTCAGCTCTCCAAAGTACTTGGTTGAATTAGAATGTTCTTTTCAAAAAAGCTATTCTTAAGGAGTAAACACTGCTGGCTGATAAATGCCTAGCTGATTACATGGCTTTTTCTATTACTATACATAGTTAGAGAAGTGTTTCCCCTCATTTGTCACAGTTCCTATTGATTCCACATGTCAGACCTCTCTAAATGGCTCTTTCAGTGGCCAGTCTCTCTTTTATATGTCCACAGACCATACATCATTTTTTTGCACATGGCTATATTTTGACTTAAGTCTTTGCATAAAATGCATCCTATTTACATAGCACTATTCCATACCATGTGATAGTTACTGGATGCTGTGTTATCTATATTTTACCTGACTATATTCAAATATAGTTTCTAACTTATGGTTAGCATAAGTTATGGAAAGCATATTATATTGGAATTTTTTGAAGTCACAATAAGAGGTTTTCTAGAAATTAATTCTTTCTTTTTATACATATGCATCTTCCATTAGCAATATTCTATGTTAGACATGTGCATTAAAGAATATGGATTAAGAAAAATGCAGAAAGGACAAAATATATTTCCACAAATTATTTTCAAAGGCTTATTTTCTACCCTGACACTATGTGAACATTTCTCTTTTTGGTCTTTCATATTTTTATCACTGATGCAACTGAGCAGAGAGATGGGGTAACTGAGGCTCTTGCTAATACATCCCTTGGGGTAAATTAGAATGAAACAACACTGACTATGACTAGAAGGTTGTAAGAAGAATACGTTACTCAGCATTTCAGAAGCATTCTCATTTTCAACATCAAGAGATTAGTAGCGTGTTTATAATAACAGAATGGGGCATACCGAAAGGGGCCACCGTGAGTCATGAGGTCCAATCTCCCTGCTCAAGAAGGGTCATCTCAGAGCACGTGGCAAAGACTGTGTTCCGATAGTTCTTGAAAATCTCCAATGATGGTGGCTTCACTGCCTCTCTGGATAGTCTGGTCCAGTGCTTGATGACCTGCACAGGGAAGAAGTTCTTCCTGTTCAGGTGGAACTTTCTGTACATCAGTTTCTGCCTGCTGCCTGTTGTCCTATTGCTTGGCACCAGCAAAGAGACTCCATCCTTTTGACACCTTGCATTCAGATACTTGTATAAATTTATGAGGTCTACAAATGTTTACTTTATATTCAGTGTTCTTATACTCTTTCCTTACTGTATTTTTTTGTGTATTAAATAGAGAAGGTGACCTAAGCTTTTTTTCATCCTTTTTGAACAATTAGATCCTGTGAACTTTTATCCTAGAACTTTTTTTTCCCAAAAGTCTGGAATAAGCACACTATATTACATATCTATGAAAACATTTGTTTGAAAAATTATAATTTAGTTTTTATTTGTTTACAGTACCAAAAAACTTATGAATGAAAAGAAAATTCAGTAATTCTCGTTAATATTCAAGCTTAATTTTACAATTAATTTTCTTTTGCATTTGGAAAAAGACTACCTATTAGTATGCATAATACCCTGCTTGATAATCTTCTTTCTTCATTCAGGAAACCAAAATGTTTGAAATCTGTCTCCTTTCCTGTTTATTTGCAAAGTACAGATGTAATATTTCATCTTTATTATTCTTAGACAGTGGAATAGGTATTCTGCATTGCTAGAAGAATAAGAGAGTTGAGTAAGCACAGAGCTCTTCAACTCAACAAAATTAAAACTGTCTTGAAGATGCAAAATAGCATATTTCTTGTATCCTAACAACCTGTTCATCCTTTTCTGTTGATAAGTTATGGATAAAAGAAATTTCATATTGTGAGTGTCTGTGTGCACCTGTGTTTGTCATATGGTGTGAAATATAGATAATGCACTGTAATTCACACAACCTGGAAATATTATATTCATTGTAGAACTGGAAAAGGCTTTTAGTTATGACTTGATTTTTCTGTTTACTTCAAGTAAGCAAACTCCAAAACAGCAGCAGAAAATGAAGTAGCTGCTTGCCTTTGACTTTAAAAAAGTGTCATAGGAATTATAGATTGTAGAAACTTATAAGGTCATTTTGCCAATCCATCTGTCTGTAGGAGATTTTTCCCTGTGGTATATTAAGAGTTTTATAACTTTCCACAAGATTTTATGAGCTCCCCAGGAGAGGATTTTGGTCTGTTGAGAGAGCTAGATGAGAAGTCTTTTCCTGCATTTTACAGCTGGCAAACCTATCTTTTATTGACAGCTTGCATTGATGCTGGGCTGAGGAACGCAGTGAGGCTGTATGTCTCTGTAGATGTGAGAGTTTGGCAGAAGCATTAAATGGGGTGACTGAAGTGTGATTGTAAAAGCAGGGAAGCTGAAGTTAGAGATTTTTCTCTGCAGCTTCAGTTAGCTGTATTAAGAGATGATCTTATTGATACACAGGGATACTTTCTACAGCACTCAGGTTTAGCAAGAGGCACCTCAGTTGGTCCCCACTGCCATGTAGCACAAAGAACAGAAAGGATTCAATATTTCTGTAGTCATAATTCCAGAACCTGTACTGATAAATTTTTATATTACACAAACCGTTGCTCATTTTAATCAGTTTATTTCTATCATTGTGCAAATGCACAACCAAGATGAATATGCATGCACCTTTTGAGAAGATTTATTGGCACTGAATGTAAGAGATTGATCACTTGAATCAGTGAGCAGGTCAAGATGTCTTCAGGATGAATGTAAACTTATTAATTTATTTCAGGTCTTTTAACATTTTTTTTATTATAAACTTGCATGTTTCACTCATTTTCTATAAAGGACAGTTAAATATTTCTCATTTTTAAATACCTTTCTTCTGTAAATATTTTATTAAGACAATATATTTAAAGAAAATGGAGGAACCTAAAAGTTTTAACTGTATAGTACTTACCCAAAGCCTTACAGTTGTTTACAGAAGGTATCCTTCTTTTGTGTTCTTTTGACAGTTCATTAACAGCACAGTTCAAATGCAACAATGCAGTCAGAAACTTTCCTATCCTAAAGATGTCCTAAGAATTAGAATTGGAAGTTTTGCTGACTAAATAAAAGTGAATGGAGCTGAAAAGAGTTCATCTGCTGATTGGTTGCCTTAATCAGTTTTCACTTTTCTAAAAGGGTGCGTAGATCTCCCAAGGATACTTTATTCCCACTTCCCATATGGAGAAGTTGACGCTACAGAAGTCTCTCTTCATGTACAGAGTTAAAGAAGTTGATCAGAGCCAATAAATTTCATGGAGAACATGTACTGATTGCTTACAAACATCAACTTGGGCTGTTTGGTCCATGTTATGAAATTTTAACCTTACATATAACAGGACTACTCTGCTTTAAATACAGTGGTAACATAATTTTAATTTTGCAGTTTCCTCTGAATGGCTAAATATGTAGACTCTTATTTTCCTTTCACCAGAGGAAATAAAAGAAGAGAATATTTTACATCTCATGCCAAGATAAAACAGAAGCAGGAATTTCTTGGTTTTTCTCTCCTTTGTGGTGCCTTTGGCTCTTACGTCTCAAACATTCCTTCAGGTGGCTAACAGAACTAATCCAAATTTAGTATCAAGCACAGAGTCGTGTTAATAATTTTGAATCCTTATTAAATGTCTTTCTCTAAGTTCTCAAAATTCAAATCACATTGAATATTCCTGCAATTATTTTTTTCCCCATGTGTGCCTTGCTAAACTGGATTTTTTTTTTTACTAGGACTTGTATTTTTAGTGATATCTGGCCTGTTATGTTTTTCTTGATAGAAAAAAAATCTAGATTAGCTATATCAATGGAATGATGAACCATCTAATAAATACCAATATTGAACTTTCCAACTTACAACCAGAACACAGATTTTGTCTCTTTTATACACGAATGAGTCCATAAGTAGTTCCGTAAGGAACTGATTAGGAAATAAACTGACTGAAAGTAATAGTCAGCACATCAGAGCTATTGACGTGGTCTGAATTTGCCATTGTAAGGTACACTGTTGATAAAGTCTGCACATTTTGGGGGGGATTCTGCATCTTTTTTGAGAGAAAATAATGTAATAGAATAAAATGTTTAAATAGGCCAATCTAATTTCTAGGTGGAGTACGTTTGGAGATGTTATATTTATTTCACTGAATGTGCATATCATGTGAAAAAGTTAATTCAATCCTCTTACAAATTAATGGCTTCTCTTTAGGATAAAAGATATTTCTTCCTGTTATTTCATGGCTTCTTATGTTGGTGTTGGGTTTTTTAGATATGAGATCAGTTTATAACACAGTGTGAGGGAAAGATTAATTTTATAGCATTTTGGTAATGCTAAATCTGGTTCTGTAAGTGCCTCGTGGGCTACTCTGTCCACTGGAATAGTCTCAGGATTTGAATTACTTTGGACAATCCGGTTCCAGAGACAGATGGTAGAAGTTTTTATCATAGTGTGGGTGTGACCACAGTGTTTATTCCACAATACTGAGGAATCATCACTGAGGGCATGGTTTCAGCAGGAAATGCCAGTCACTGCTCTCTTTTGTGTCTGTTTGCTATTAATACTGATGTTGGTATTGTGCTTGTAGTACATTGTTATTTCAGTTCACAGTCTCTCATTTATTGTCCTTTTCTTACCCAAAGGGATGGAGGAAGGGGAGCGGCTTATAAGTAGTTCAATTTCCTGGCTGGGTTTAAAACCAGCCCAGTGGAATAAATTCAAAGGCTTGGCTATAACATGAAACTTGTGAAGTTTGCCTCCAGATATGGCATGCTTGTTTGGACCCCTAGAATTTATACTCTTTCAAAGCTAGATTATGTAGCATCTAGAATCGTTTGCCTCGTACAAGTGTACATTTCTGGATAACATATCTGAGTGATTGGTAATTGAATTGTATTGATTGGAAAAAGATTTGATGAAATATTCAAAGTGTCTGCAGATATCAGAAGGAAGTACCTGAGGCAATTTTTTAAAATAAACCTGAGAATTATGTAGAGATGCTGTTGAAACAACCACAGTGTTATGCTACCTTCGTCAATGTTTGCCACCGTATGCCCTATAGAATCACATTGGCATTGTGCGTGAGCTGTTACTCTGTACTTCACACAAGGAAAAGATTTCTAGAAAGAAAGCATACTCTTCCAGCCCAATGAAAATTAAATTTTCGGTATTTAAAATGAAAACTGTTATTGATTAAATTACTTGATGGTATTAAATTCTTGCTCTCCTCTCTGTAACACCAATCCACAAACCATTCCTTTGTATTAGAAATCAGGAATGTTCATTGACACCTCCAGACTGTGTTCACTTTTTGGATGTACCCAGATAGCATTCAGTTTGAAAAAATATTTTATTTCCCAAAAGTAACAGAATTAAAATTCATAAGATATGTGAGTGGGTAATATATGTAATACCTATCTTGCCTGTGAATCTTAGAGCCATTGTTTATTAGCTAAATCGTATGAGTACTGAGGTAAAGAATTCCAAGCTTCTCAATTTCTTTGAATGAGTCTCTCTTTGAAAGATTGCAATTACTTGGTAAAATTTGAGACAGACACTTGAGAAAAAGAAAATTCATTGGAAATAATGAGATGGTGTCTCCAATTAGATACTGTTTGAGTCTGTAAATCAGAGGACTCTCTGAATTCTTCAGAGACAAATCAGAGTGCAGAGATTGAATTAAAACCTTTGGATGGATTGAAGTACAGTAGTTTCA
>VRYO01002355.1:7477256-7487654 GCA_009812075.1 Sialia sialis
AAGCCTTTAACATCATCAAGTCCAAAATTAACTCAGCACTTCCATCTTCACCATTAAACCAGGTTTCCAAGCCTAAAGTGTTTTGAAGATTTGCAGGAATTGTGATTCTATCACTTGCCTGGACATCCTGTTCCAATGCTTAATCACCCTTCCAGGGAAGAATTTTTTTCTTTAAATCTGTTCTAATCTAAGACCATTTCCTCTCATCCTGTCTTGTTACCTGGTAGTGAAGACTGGCACATCACTGCAACCTTCTTTCAGGTAATTGTAGAGAGCATAAAGTTTCCTGCAGGCCTGCTTAACTCCAGGCTAAACACCCCCAGCTCCCTCAGCCACTCCTGATAACACTTGTGCTCCAGACCATTAAAAAGCTTCATTTCCCTTCTCTGGATCTGCTCCAGCACCCCTATGTCCGTCCTGAATTAGGGGCCCAGAACTGGATACAGCACTCAAGGTGTGGGCTCTGGGCTCATCAGTGCTGAATATGGGAGAAGAATCACTTCCATGGTCTTGCTGGCTACATTATTTCTGATACAAGCCAGGATGCCATTCACCCTCTTGGCTGCTTGGACACACGGCTGGCTCATGTTCAACCTCTCTTAAGCAACTACACCAGTCTTTCTCCACTGGATTGTTTTCCAACCACTCTCTCCACATCTGTAGGGCTGCATGGGGTTGTTCTGATCCAAGTGCAGGACTTGGCATAGCAATACTAATAGCAAGACAGGAAGAAACTCACCTCTATGGAAATTGAGGTTATCTTGTCAAACACAGAGCCAAATACTCCGTTCTCATGTTATACTTTGATAAGGATCAAACGAGCTTTGTCTTTAATAGCATTTCTTCCTTCACCAAATAAAATATGGTTTTGCTTTCTATGTCATGAAAGTTTCTGCAAGCCATGTTTGTGGATTTGTCCAGCATTAAGGAATATTGAGCTTATAGCTAGTGCAGTAAACCTGAGTATTTATTTGGAAACAGTGTCCTGTAAAATCTAGTTTAAATTTGTACTTGTAGCAAATGCTTGGGAAACTTCATTGTTGCAGCCTGATACAAAATCCAAAATTTATAACTCTGGTATTACCTATCTTTTTTTTCATTGCTTTGCTTTTAAGCCTGCATTTTTCAATGGCTCCTAAATTTTCTGTAGTTCTCTGTCCCTCTGGAATTCATTAGTTCTAGAGTATAAAGGGGGCAGTTTGATGTAAGAATGTTTATGTTATTTCCATTTTAAACTGAGATGTCCAATCAACATCTGCAGACTGTGTATGCATTAGTTTACTCTGCATGCTGCCCAGGAAGTATAGTCTAATGATGGTTTTGATTGAGTAAACATTTTCAAGTAAGGTTTTATTGCATATATTCCCTGTGCTAAATGAACAAAACAAGTTAATCAGCCTGACACCTCTTTTCTTGTTCTGAATTTCATTAAATTCTTTTTCAATCTTTAGATCTCTGCTATTCAGGCTCTTTATAACCACACATACATTTACAGGGGGATTTTTTTTTTTTTTTGTTATTTTTGCTATAAAGCACTTTTATCTAAAAATAAGTTTCACCTAAACATATTGTGATGGCATTGTCCCTATAAATGTGAGCATTGATATTTATGAAGCTTGTACATAGCAAAGATTATAAGATTTCTCACCAGGAATGTGTTATAGGCTTTTTTTATAAAATGTTACAAAAAAGTACCCATTCTGTTAGATGAAACCATTTCAAACTTCTTTCATTACTTGAAGACATAACATTGTCTTTACAGATCTTTTGAAGGCAGGATTTTTTTAGATAGTTGAAAAAATTCTTCCAATATTTGAAAAGACCAACTAAAAGAGATGGTTGGTAATAGAACTTCAGGGCAAACCCCAAGAGGGTTTTGATCCACAATCCCTTAAGGTGTTGTACATTTGTGTTTTCATTCATACCAGTGCCTTCAAATACTTGGCAAGTTTGAAATTTTATTTTTTTCACACTAAAGGTCTCATTCAGAGAGACACTGTACAATCCTCTTTATGTTGCTCTTCTTGGGAGTAAAGAAATGGTGTGGCCTAATGAGGTGCAACATAGGTTATCAACAGGATTGTAGGATGCACATCAATAGCTTTACATCAGAGGTAAACTTAAAAGACTTGAAAGAAAAAAAATTAGGTGAAGAGTTGGTGCCGTATGATACCATTTTCCAGAAAGAGAAAGTTCAATAACAATACCAAATAAAAAAATAAAAAATTACAAAATTAAATTCTTAATGAGGTATCGTGTTCTTTCTGATTAATTTATGATTACTAAAGAAATTATTTCATCAATTAAATATTTTGATATTTCTATAATCTTCAGAAGTAACAAAAACTTTAAAGAAACTTAAAAATAATTCACTTGAACTAGTGTATGTGACTATTTTCAAAAGACTAAGGAAAATATTAAGATTTATGAAAAACAATAAACATAGGTTCCATGTTTTAGATTTTCTGAAATGTGACCATGATAGAGCCAAAAATTATTGCATGTTGTTTATTGTCACTCTGCATATTCAACAAAATTACTTTTTTTACTTCTGTGAAACACAGTTGTCAGTATTTTTGCTTATTTGACACAGACATTTGTGAATTAATTGCAGTTGGTCTGTAATATTGGCATATAATTTTCTGCTACTTTTAATTCATCTTCAGTACTGTGTATCCTTAGGTGACGTATCAATTTAAGATTGAGCTTAGTCTGGCAGTTTGAAATCAAATGTGATCTTTTCTTTTATAATTAATATAGTTTTAGGTAGAGGATTGTTGGGGATTGGGGGGCGGTTTACTTTTTGCCTTGGTGGAGGCTGAGAATTTTTCCCATTATCATGTAAAAAAACCTGACAAGGTGGCTCCCGAAGTTTTTAATTGCTCAAGACAAAGGAATGGAGTGGGGGGCTGACTGGCTGGCTTGATTGCTGGTGGAGCGGGTGCAGTTTGAGGAGGCAGGGTGGTTGGTGGTTTGGTTGCTTTGTCCTCCCTGTGGGAGACTCGCCAGCCCGAACGCGGAGGAGAGAGGTTCTTTTTCTTCTCTGCGGTTTGGATCTGCCTGCACCCATGCACTGCTACCACCTCCTGCTTCTGAGAACAGCACTGAGCACCGGGACCCAGGAACAGTCAGCAGAGTCTTCCATCTTCCATCTGGGACACGGCCCTGCCTCGCCTCCCTGCTCCTGCCGTGCTGCTGCGGCTGTGAGGGGCCCGCCCTGCTCCTCACCGGGACCACGTGGAGGAGAAGAGTGCCTGTGACTGGAAAAGGAACTGAGTTTTGTTCTGTCTTATCGCTGATTTTTTCACAGCTGATGTTCTTGTTTGTCTTGTAAATATATCAGTAAAGAACTGTTATTCCTAAATCCATACTTTTCTGCCTGAGAGCCCCTTAATTTCCAAATTATAGTAAACTGGGAGGGAGGGAATTTTCACTCTCCATTTTAGGAAAAGCTCCTGCCTTTTTCTGGCAACACCTGTCCCCTAAACCAGGAAAAGAATAAAGTAACAAGGATTAATAAATCGTAAGGTTCCTCTTAACCGTAAACAAATCTAATCTCTCAGCTTTTAGACCTAATATTTGATGAAGTCTTATATGGTAAAATGTATACTGAGTCAGATTGGTTTACAATTAACTGCCTGAGATGATATCATGAGAAATGACAGGTTAATGTATAATTTTCACCATATCCCTGTCCTCTCTTGCAATTGGAAAGTTTTCGCTGAATTATTTCATTTTTAAAGTTGTGGGAAAATTGAATTCTGAGTATGCAGTTTAGGACAAATCTGATGTTTCAAATTCTGCATCTGAAAATACAGCTATGATGAAAATACAGAGTGGTTTGGTAAAAAATGTACTTGCATTCTGTCAGGATAGCAGTAGAACTGTGTGTCCCCTGATATATCTTTGCAGTTTAGCTATAGGAAAAACCGAGGTGTACAGCATAAACACATGAAAAACTTACAGTACTGAGATCAGATCAAAGCTCTGTCTTGCACAATATTGTGTTTGATCAATTATGAATACCTATAGAATAATATGGAAACAGGCAAGTATGTATTGAGAGCTCCATGCCTCCTTCCACTAGATGTCTGAATCCACTTCCAAATTCACTGCTAACTGTTTTTCTATAAATGGGTCTAATTCATCCACAGTCTAATATTTTGGGAGATCGAGTTTTTGGTTGTTTTGAGCCTGTGACCTCCTAACTTGATTTAAGATTTCCTAATATTAGTATTAGAAAAAGCAATGAAATAAGTTTGGCTAGATGTTTTTTTCCATATCACACATGAATTTCTACTTAGCCATCAAGCAGACTCCAGACCTAGGATTTCCAGACTACGAGTTCTGGCAGACATCGTTGGTCTGATACATTGGAAACAGCCTATGGTAGTACCTGAGGCCATAAAAACTAACTTGAAAATCTTCATGAAATCATACAATCATAGAAGTAGTTTGAGTTGGAAGGGACTTTTTAAAGTCATCTACTCTAACCCCCCTAAAAGAAGCAGGCACATTTCAGCTAGATTTGGTCACTCAAAGCCCATCAACCTGCCCTGAAACACTTCTAAGGATGGGCATATAACACCTCTCTGGGTAACTTGTTCCAGTGCCTCACCACCCTCACAGGAAAGACTTTCTTTCTAATATTGAATATTAAATCTGCCCTTTTACAGTTTAAAGTCGTTTCCTCCCTGTCCCTCTCATTACAAGCCCTTGTAAGAAGGGGTCTCTCTCCAGCTTTTCTATAAGCCCACTTTACATACTGGAAAGTTGCCATGCGGTCTCTTGGGAGGCTTCTCTTTTAGAGGCTGAACAATCCCAATTTTCTCAGCCTGCCCTCTTAGGTGAAGTGCTCCTTCCATTTCCCATTTTTCTGGCTATTCTCTGGATCTGCTTTCATGTTCTGAGGCATTCAGAGCTGGATGCAGCATTCCATGTGGTATCACAGGAGGGCAGAGGGGCGCAATTGCTTCCCTTAACCAGCTGGTCACTCTCCTTTTGATGCAGCCCAGGAAATGATTTGCTTTCTCAAAGTGCAAGTGCACATTGCTGGTTCACGTACAGTTTTTCATCTGCCAGCATCCTCTTATTCCTTCTCAGCAGGGCTGCTCTCCACCCTAATACAACTTGCTGTGCTACTTTTCCAGGAGATGTCAAGGTGGTTGAAGTCCCCCAGCAGGAAGAGAGCCTTCTAGCCTGATGCCTCCTGTAGCTGGAGCAGGAAATCTTCATCAACAATCATCCTTATCTGGCAGCCTGTAATACGTACCAACCACAAAGTTCCCTTTGTTGCCAGTCTCCAATTCTTTTCCAATCACACATACACTGTTTTGGTTCAATTACTTGCAAAGTATTTTATCTTACTTGTGTTCAGATCTAATCAGGATTAAATGAAATTACTCTAAATATTGAGTGTCTCTGTTTTTAAACCATACTCTGGTTAAAAAAGTCTTCAAATGGAAACTTTTGGAGAACCGGAGTACATTTGGAAGTTTCAAAGTGGTTTTAGAGCTAAAGAAAAAAGACACGTCTTTGTCCCTTACCTGCACATCAGGACTACCATACAGATGCACAGGCCCTATAGTATTTATCACAAAGACAAAATATGAAAGCAGCATTCATACTCTGTGCAGAATAATGAGTACACTGTTGTATTTAGAAGAATTATTGGTATTTTACTTCCATACTTGTACATGCTTTTTTTTTTGGTATTTGTATCCATATATAACTATGAAGTTGGATGTTAAATCTCTTTTGTGATTACCCTTAGAAATTAAAATTTAACTTACAAAGGACCATTTCTCATCTACTTATAAAAAATCCTTTCTTTTATTTATTTTTTTTAATACTACTAGCTTTAAAACTTGATATCATCTCAGAAGAACACATCTAATACTATGCTTTATCAGTTGTTGAAGTTAGCTTCATCCCTGCATCTTAGAAAGCTTTTCAGAGCAATGTTTCATGTTTCCTCTACGTGATAATAGTTTTAAATCTAATAATTTATTTGGTAATTAGTAGAATTATCTGTTAGAAATATACTTGTATTTCCAAGTTTGAAATATTAATTGATTACACTTGACAATCTTAAAGGTCTTTTCCAACCTGGTTGATTCTATGATTCTGTAATATTTAGGAACACATATAATAAATTGCAATCAGAGCAATGAGAGTACTACTAATCATTTATTTTATATATATATATATATATAAAATTTAGGAAAAAGTTGTTAGAGCTGTTTAATTTCTGTCTATCTTAATAAGCAAGTTGGTTTAAGAGTACATGTGTTTCAGTGCAGATGTATAATTCAAAAGAAACTTCTGAATTGCTGTTCATGGCTTATGATGCTAATCTCACAGCTGTCTCTCTAGCTGTGAGTAGTCATAAACCTCACAAGCTAACTGTAGTAAGAACAGTAAGTGGAGAAGTTAGAAATCCAGAGAAAACTGGCAGAAGTGATATATGGAATTACAGCACTCAGAAGGTTCTGAATGAAGGAGAGTGACATGTATTTGAAATACATGTTGGTGTGTGTTGCTCTTAGGGGGTGTGTACCACATGCTAGACACACAAAGTATTTTTATTAATTGTCTGATAATTTTGATAATTATTTAATAGAAAGTTATTAGGTGCAAGTTTGCCTAGATCTTGAAAAGGTTTCGTATTTATAGGAAAAAACCCTGCTTTTTCAATCTGAGTTCATCAACAAGAACGGAAGACTGATATCCCATATGGTAACACATGGTTACAAATAGTTTTGGTTTTGGCTAGAAGAACTCATGGCCAATCTCATTAAATAAACTGAGTTCTATTCTTTGAACACCCTATGAAACCATTAAAATTGTTTCTGTGTAAATCTATTGTGCATTAATGTGATTTCACCATGTTTACAAATTAAAACTCAAGAAATCTTCTGAATATGCTAGAAAATACAGTTTGAGGTTCTTTTCTATACAAGAAATAGTGATCAAGCTGTATTTGTAGCTGGCTGAAGACAGATTTAGAGATCTTTCTTAATTTCATCATCAATACCTACAGCACATTGTAAAGGATCTGAATTGTCATGTGTGCACTAATTATTAAAAAGAATTTTTTTAAGTATTTGTGCAAATAATTATTGGTTTGTATCCCATGTATATTATCTTCAAAATGCAGAGTTTTCATTCTGTGTTGGATTGCATTTGTCCTGATTCAACATATGTAAGCATGTCTCACCTTCATTGAATTAAGAAAGACATAATATTATCAAGCTTCTATGCACATATTATTTTATTAAAATGAGGAACCCATTTTCATAGCTATAATGTAAAATATACAAAGAAAAAATAGTTAAAGAAAATGTATAAAATTAAGAATGTTAATACAAATCTTGCAGTATTTTTCTGAGTATAGAGATGTACATATGAATTAGTCACAGAGAAATTCAGTTGCATGGTATGGAATTGGACTTAATGATCTCTGTGTAATAAATCATATAAATCATAGGGACCTTTTTGTATTTTCAGCATTTTGTCCTGTAATTTGTTCTTAACACTACCTTGCTTTTTTACAAGCCAGCCATTAGGTTGAAATAGTACAGTGTGTCAGTTTCTTCTTTGGTTCAGGGCTGTGATGTATAGTCAAGCTGTGAGGAAAAGCAAAAATTAAAACAAAATATAAATGAGAGTGAAACACTGCAGTGTTTTGGGGACTGAACTGTCTTAAGTACAGATGCAGTATACGATTCTGTAAAACAGTCTTAAAAGTTCTAGTTTACATTAAAGTTGTATTCAGGTCTTCATTTTCTGACCTGAAATATTTTAATGATATGCAGACACATCATAGAGTTAATTATTTTTTTCCTTGAAAGTACTTGAAAGATTTGCAGAAATTAGTTATTTGGGGTTTTGTTCAAAACTTGTAATTTTACAGTAATTTGTGTCACAGGAATTGACCTCTTCCATGGATATTGCTGTGCTGAATGAGAATGTTTAACCAACGTTCACAGACAACACTAAGTTGGTTGGTAATGTTGATCTGCCGGATGGTACAAAAGGATCTGGACAGACTGGATCAATGGGCCAAGATCAATTGTATGGGATTCAATAAGGCCAGGTGACCTAAATGTCATTTTACCTGGAGAAAAGGAGGCTCAGGGAAGACCTTATTGCTCTCTACAACTACCTGAAATAAAGCTGTAGTGGGGTGGGGGTCCATGTTTTCTCTCAGGTAACAAATGATGGGATGAGAAAAAATGTCCTCAAGTTGTGCCAGGGACTGGATATTAGGATAACTTTTTCACAAAAAGGGTTGTAAAGCATTGGGAAAGACTGTCCAGGGAAGTGGTGGAGTCATCATCCTTGGAAGTGTTCAAAAAAGCTGTGGATATAGCACATGAGTACATGGTTTGATGGTGAAGGTGGTGGTATTTTCTAGGCTAATGGTTGGACTTGATGATAATAAAGCTCTTTTCCAGCCTTAACAGTTCTGTGGTTCTAATGCTGTGAATGCAGTGGATGAGGTGACTTTGGCAGTTAAACACACTATTGTCTTCTGTTTTCATAAGATTTGCAGGCATATCTGGACATGTTTTATATTCCTTAATTTTTATTGGCTTGGTAAAATACAGTAAAGCACATACTCTTTTTTGACAAGCAACAAAATAATATTGTAAGGTGAATAGACACTAAAAATAATCACAGATACGTTGCTGTGTCACAAAGGCCGAGTCCTGAGCCAAAAATAATTTTTTGAAATGGGATAATGAGCTGTGGGAGAGTACAACTTTCCCGACGATTGCACTCAGCTAAAATGTAAACTGTAGAGAGAATTCATTCCTGCTGAAAAAGACCCAGCAATCTATAGAGATTGTAAAATTGTTTTTAAATTACTACTCCTAAGAGAACTTGGAATTTCAGTTCCAGATGCTATAATAAGAACTGGACTAGGGAAACAGGGCAGAATAGTACAGAACTATAATCATAAGCTCTGATTCCTGTAGTTCAGAATATGGAAGAATTTTTCTAACTTCATGTAGATTTAAAGGTTTGATATGATGAGAAGAGGGAAAAATGAGTAAACAGCAGTTTGACAACAGTTTAATACTGTGATTTTGGAATAAGTAAAATATTCCAGATTTTTCTGGTTCATAGAGATTATTTGCTAGCAAAGTTTTTTACCTTTATATTGTACAAAATCTTAGGTGGCCTTAGCTGCTTACGTAAATTAAAATAAGGAAATATGGACATTCTATAGCAAGTTTCTTAGGGTGCTAGTCTCTCCTCTTTGTTACCATTTTATCCTAATAGCCTTGCCATTTATGAACCTGAAAAAGGAGAATGTAAGCTGCTTGTGCAAAATATTTGCTCCCTAGAAAAAAATTGCAAAATTAAATTGTTTTGTTTCCGCTCTTGGCATAGAATGTACCACACCATCCCTTACACAATCAACTTCATGAAAAAAAAATCAGGATCTAGATCAAGATCTAGATAAACTTCAAGAAGTTGTAACGAAAATAAAGGAACTGAGTGACGAGATCCAATGTTAAAAGAAACATGCTGTTAGCTATAAAGAGTGTAATACTCAGAAAAATAATAGTTGATATCTCAGTCTAAATCAACCTCTTGAAGGGATGGAAACCTGATGTAGAAGCATCTATGATACCTAATATTGTAAATAGAAATCATGCCTAAAAATATATATGTCTGGTGCCTTTAAAAAGGAGTCTTTTTAGAGTGCCTTTTTTGTGGGTTTTTTTTTGGTTTTTTTTTTCCCTCTGTTGTCTTCTTCTTTCTTAAGAAATCTTCTGTCTCAGGAAATGGCCTTCTATAAACTGATTCCACTGGTCAGGATTAGTTTCCAGTATTGATGAATGCATTAATATTGCAGAACAACTCAGTTTGGGTGGTTAGAACATTTCCTCTGAGTCTTCACCTGTGCTATTTATTGCCAGTTATATACATTTGTTCTCACATCTTGAACTTAGTTTCTTCCACAGCTTTTGTTTACCACTATAGATAGTGATTATATTCCTTATGAGATTATATTAGGTAAGGCTAAACAGAATAAATATTTCCAGCCTTTTCTGTTTATAAACACAGTACTTAATGCATACATTCTGGCTGTTTAGTTCATCTGTGCATGACTCTGAATCTTGCACTTTTACATTTGATTTCATTTAGTTATGTTCTGTTAATGTAGTTGACTAACTCATAAAGCTCCTTTAAGAGCTTCCATGGTTTCTATCTGTTGAAACTAAATAAATTGTGTAAATGACCTGGACTGATAAACTCTATTTTACCTGACTCATAAAGGTTTTACAAAAGTCCACTGTCAGGGACAGGCCTTTCACTGTAGGTGCTGTAATTAGAAGGATTTAGCAAAGTGTGCTTTCCCGTGAGAAATGAGGACCGTAG
>VRYO01002355.1:7492551-7549744 GCA_009812075.1 Sialia sialis
AAAATCATAATAATTTGGAGGGAGGGGGTTTACATTCTCCATTTCAAAGAGAGGATCCTGTCTTTCTTAGCAGACACCTGTCCTCCAAATCAGGATACGTGCTGAGCCCTGCTGAGCCCCGTCCCCGCCCCACCTGCAGCCCTGCGTGGTTCAGCTCCCAGCTCGCACTTCTGGGTTGGCAAATTTCCGAAATTCGTCCATATATAAGGTGCTCCAGAGTATAAGGCGCACTTCTGGGTTTGGACCAAAATTTTGGTCGAAACGGTGCGCCTTATCTGCGTGAAATTACTGCAACTTTTCCCTTTCATACTCTAAACTTATTTGTAAGATCTTTAACCTAGTAGGTGAGTTAGGTGCACAATAATGCATTTAGGTTCTATTTTATTGATGATCTGTTCTCTTCATTAGCATCTACTAATATATTATGTAAAGAAACACTAATTTCAATTTTCAAGTACTTTAGATAATTTCAAATCTTTGAGGCTTTGTGGAGGCTGTCATTTTGCCCACATCCAAGAGGAATAGAAAAAGCAGAGTAAAAGATTTCTTTGATTTTTTTTTTGTTTGTTTAGTTTAGTTTTGTTTTGTTGTTTTGGGGGCAGGGGTGTTGCTGCCTCATATAGAACACTAAAATCAGTATTGATGTGTGAGATTTAACCTCTTTATAAGGTTATGTTTGTATTTTTAATATTTTCATTTAAATCTGTTCAGCTTCCCATTGATAGCAAATTTCACCAAGGACTTCCTGACCATTCTGTTTTAATCTCTGCTGTATGTCTATCACATAAAGTTGTTTTGTTGTAATTACAGAATATATGATTGAACAGTACAATCAAGAAGCCACATATCTGTGTAAATCTAAAGAATCAAGACACGGGAATAAAACTGAGGAGCATTCCAGTCCCCAAAAACTTTAAATTCTGATGCATGTTAACATTTTACAATGTTTGGAAATTTTTCTTAGGAGATGGAAACCAGGTTATTTTGCAGAAGAGAGAGAAGAGCTGAAATATTCTGCCTTGCTTTCTTGTTGAAGTTATAATTGGGTTTACATTCATTTACTCCCTCTTCTGAAAGACTACTACCTCATACCAAATTTTCAAGGCAACATCTGCCAACAGTTTTGTCTACAAAACACTGAGAGGCTGGATGAAAACCGTATCTTGGAGACCTTTGCTATAGGTGTCCTAATTTTCTGCCCAAGTTACACATTCGTTTTATAACATATATGAAGGAGGTGTTCATAAGCAACAAGTGCCATTTGAAGAAATAGATTACTTGCATTAGCCTCTTATTTGGCAATGATGTAAAAAGCAATTTTTTTCTCCACTGAAGAGGTGTCTGAAATCTTCAAGACATGTAAAAATGTACGAGATGTCTGCATAATATCACTGTCAGAGCAGCAGTATTTGAGTGGGAAAAAAGTTTGACTGATTTTTAATTTATCACAGCTTTTAAAATAATTTTAGCTTGGAGGAGAAAAAGGAAATAATGTTAATATATGGTATTTTAAATGTAATGTATTGTAAATAATGTAAACATTTGTGTTCACAAGTGTTATAAAATTATTTCAGCTTCTGTTTAGGAAAAAGAAATCGATAAAGGAAGTCAGACATACCAAATGAGAATTTCAGTCCCAGTGACAGTAGATAGACCTGGGTGCCTTATATTCACATACCTTTCAATCAAGTAATATGTGTACTGCAGTGGAATAAACTGAAGACACTCTAGCAGCCCAGTAGACTTTGATCACTTTTGCTCATGAATGTGACTCATATTTCAGTAGCCACTTTTTTCTAAGCTACTGATCTTCCCTAAACTTTACAATGAGTGCTCAGTGAACTTAAAGGAGCCTTTACTCATTCTCAAACTGACATTAAATACTCATGCTGGATCACACTGTTCTTTTCTTAAATATCAGATACTGTGTCTTTGTTGCAGTTTTTGTTTCTTATGTTGTTTTGTCCAATGTCCTTCACATTCTACAGAACAAATTGTGAAAGATTAGTTCCTTTTTGTTTGCTTCCATTAATTCAGTTTTACAGCAGAAATGAAGTTCGAAAATACTGATTTGCCCATATTTTTATTTAATGTTTTTTATTAATTCATCTTTCTTGATGATTACTCCTATGATTTCTGTTGATTGCATAGCAAATAAGATACTCAATACAATTAAACATTATAAATACACTGTCCTAAAGCTCCCCAGTGTTCTGAAGGGAAGGCCAAGAAGGGTTCCCATTTTTGTAATAAGGATACAAGGCATAGTAGACACTGCCTTATTCTTTTGACTGTTTGTAATGATAAAACTGCACCCATGTGAACAATGCACTGGTAGAAATAAATGAATAGCCTTTGGTTGCGCTGCTCTTGTGCCAGTACGGTGTCTTACTGGATCTAAGACATTACCATTATTTGTTATGAATTTTATCCAGATTGGAGCATAATGGCTGGGCTCTGTGCAATCTGTGAAAGTTGTGTGTAATGTGTTCTGGGTATGGAATGAACGCAACGTGAGGATTTCAAACTTGCTGATGTAATGTGAGACAACTGCAGAAAATAGAGACAGTCAGCCTTGGCCCACTGTTCTCTGTATTGCCTGTTCAGCATGACCTTTGGAATGGGCTATGCGTATGCTGCACTCAGGTTTTATGTAAAACAAACAAAACCAAAAACCCTAGGAAAGAAATAATATCTGACTTGAAGAGGTTTTACTCGAAGGTGTAGTCAAAGCCCTAGTTTGTTCTGCTAGATCTGCTTTGTCATTGCCTTTTCCAGTTGAGCTGAATGGTCCTTTTTCTACGTCTCTTCTAGTCAGAACAGTTGTTGACCCATGCAGAACACATACTGTGCTTCCCCCTCCAAGGATGAAAAGCAGCTTTGTTAGCTATGTTGTCTCAGGTCTCCCAGAGGCATCATAACTATCAGAGGCAGAGTACTACCCAGAAGTTGTGGGAGTAGTGCTTCCTTGCTACACCTTTTTTGGCTTTTTTTTCATGCTACAAGAATTGTAAATAGCATTCCTTAAAACATCTCCATCTCTAGTTTCTCTAGGGAAAAGCTCTAAAAAATACAATTCATATGCTCATTTATAGCCAGAAGTAGTTGTTTTAGAAACACATCATGGAGGAAACAGGTGAAAATGGAATCTTTTTGGTTTCAACAAAGAGGGATACTGAAAGTCACTCTAAAAGAGATATTAAAAAAATTGGTTTAGATTTAAGCTCTCTAGGAAGTCACCTTAGAGATGACTTTCTGAAATGCTGTGTCTACTCAAACACTTGTCTCCTATCTCCTTTAAGTTAATTTTGTGTGATAATCCCTGAGATTCAAATCCAGGGAGATATTTTTTTCATTCCTTTTATATTCGTTTGAAATCATTAATTATATTAGCACTTGTTTTTTTCTTGGCAACATCAAACATACGTATTTTAACCAGTTGTGCAATGTTTCACAATAGTCATCTCAGAAAATTACTATTCTATGCATTACCATGTTTTTAAAAACTTGCAAGGCTGTGAATATTTACAGTTAATGAAAGAGGGTTGCCAAGAAAATACAAATACTTCAATAAGTATATTCTTTAATTTTTAGGGGATATATAAATAATGATTTTGAGAAACCATGAATACTTTCTGCTTTGTTCATATTTTGATAGTGTACTTCTCTTTGCTCTTTCAGTAATTAAGTCTTATGACATTCCAGAAAGCGTAAATCCTGCTGAGATGTTTAGGTTTGATGCAAACTATTGATGTATAAACAAAATTTAAAAGAAAAAAAGAAAAAAAATGCACCCAGAATCATAACAAGCTGTTTTGCTTTTACCTTTGAAAGAAAATTGAACGGTAAAGTAGTATGTCCTGCTGAAACTGTTCTAGCCTCTTTGTTAACTAGAACCTCCTTTTGAAATTCATTGCCTTCAATTACATTTTAAAAAGAATTTTAATTATGTGCCTGAAAAGAATAAAGATGCTTCAGGCTCCATTTGTTTATCATGGAAGGCCTAAAAAAATGAGGACAGAGCTTCCCAGCTCATGCAGGGGTTACAGAGAGAGAGAGATGACTTTTAATTCGACAAGTTCAGAGAGATTTCTTAGTTTGACGCGCACAGCAGGGGGTCTTTGAGTGCCTGGCAATACTTCAGCATTCTGAGCTTTGAAAGTCTTTCCCTGCAGCAGAAATTGTATCAAAAGCCAGTGATAATATTCCCTGCAAGGTAAAGGACCCTATTGAAGATTTCTAGAGCTGTTTATTTATTCATCACAGTTTTTTCTTTTAGGACGTATAAGACGCATAGGTAAAAATTCACACAGATGCTAAGAAAATGAAATAAATGAAAAAAATAAATTGAGACCTCTCATTAATCCTTCAGCTTTCCCTTAACTTTTCTTTAGGCCATGTTCACCTTTAAAATTT
This sequence comes from Sialia sialis, assembly GCA_009812075.1. NCBI lineage: Eukaryota > Metazoa > Chordata > Aves > Passeriformes > Turdidae > Sialia > Sialia sialis. The sequence continues at coordinate 7,496,968 of VRYO01002355.1, forward strand.
CCTGTCATTCCCTGCCATGTATTCTGCATGCAATATTCACTTCAAATCTCAGCTTTTCTATATTTTTATCAGAATTATAATTTTTGTCTGCCTTCTATGACCAACTGTGCACATAAGATGTTTATGGCCATTTCTTTCCACAAAACCCTTAAAGTGATTGATTAATTTTATGCAAGAACATTCAATTTCATAGGGGTCTTTTTAAATCTTATTTTTAAACTACATTTGAGATAGCTATTTCACAGCCAAGATTAAAGTGCCATTTATATTCCAGATATCAGACTTTTAATGTTTTGACATTATGCTTATTTGAAAATATACACGGATGTTTTATTTCTGGTTTTGTTTTGTTTCTGCAGAGCTGGGACTGTGAGACTACACCAACCTTTCCCTTGTGTAATGTCAATGTCGGCTATCACTTTGGCAGAATCACCCAGCTCAGTGAAGACAGAAAACCCCTCCTTTCCTCCTGTTTTTTCATCTGCTGGTGGCATTCCAAGTGACCTTCCCTCATAAATATTGGTGAGTGACCACATGGGGAAAGCAGCTCCTTCGTGCAAAGAAACTTGTTTCAAAAAGCTGTGTTGACTTGAGGGGTTTCCATTTTCTCAAAGTGTAAAAAAACCCCACATATGCAGGTGTTGCTTGTGAAGGATTTTTTTCCCTTCTTTAAATAATAACTTGAGTTATTTAACATAGCTTATTTCTCTAGACTTATCACCATTTATGGAACATTACCATGTACTAACTCTTCAAGCTATAAGAACCAGCCTTTCAAAATACTGATTTATAGAGAGAAATATTTCCTGAGACCATACAAGATTTTTCCTCTTCTTCCTGTTACTTTCTCATGGCTAAGAGATCTGGAATGCTATAAATTTGTCATAACACCCCAAATATAGCAAGAGGAAAGTTTCTTAAGTGTAGGGATTAAGGAAGATAATTAGAGGCCTTGTTCTGGGACCTTTCTGGTTTGAGAAGTATGCCTAGAGTGAAATCACAACACTGCAGAAACTCTGATCCCTTCAGGGTGATGCAGGGGTGTTGTCATAACTTTAGTAGTTCCATAAGGCTAAGTTAGATAGTTCAGTATGGATAAAACTTTTCAGGTCATTTGAGGCTATCACAGATTTACCCTGCTTGAGATTAAGAGATTTTCAGTCTTAAAACTAGATGTGTAGATAGCGAAATAGTCAGCCATGGCTCAGGAATATTTACAGTGTCATAAAACATAACAATTTAAAGTACAGGAGCAGGTACAAAAATATTCAACCTTGCTTGGAACAGTCTGGAAGTGGTAAATTAGTGCAAGATCTAAGACTGCGTATTATTTAAGTGTTGGTTATATATATATTAGAACTAAAAAATGGATAAGAAAAGTCACTTAGCTGTCTTTTAGTATTAACTATGTATTCCAATTATCTCCTATTCAGACAAAATGACGTATCATTTTTGACTATATAATAAGTCATGTGAAATATTTTTTCATTTTGTTCTTAACCATATGGGTACTTGAAGTAGGTCAGTTTAAAGGACTGGAGCATCTTCAAAAGAAATATTATTAGGAACATTATGGCATCAGCCTAATAAAAGAATTTATTTTGATTAGTGGAACATTTTCAGGAAAAGAAAAGGCTGGCATACTTACAACATCTATCTCTCTGCTTAAGGTGTGAAAAGTGGTGCTATTTAATAAGTTCTTCAAGCATATGTTAGAATTGTCATTAATTTCTGTGACTACTTGTAATCAGGACAGAATGAAGAGAAAGAAGAGGGGAAGAAATTAGTCGAATTCCATAAATATGTATACTACATCAGTGTTTTTTCTTTATTTCTGTATCAACTATGTGATGGAATTGTGTCTACTAAGTAATTTAAGGGTTTGCATTTGGGTACAGGTACATAGGTAAATCAGTATCAGGATTGGTTTTGAGGATTTGTGTGAATCTCTTAGAACTGAAATAGTTTTCAATCTTGCATGGGATCATTGTAATAACAGTTTTTAAAAAAAAGAAAATAAATGTATGAATATACTTTCTAGAGCTTTTTGTCTAGTAACATTGTGGTACTCAAACCCACATTCTGTACCATTTAGTTCAGTCACATATGATGATAGGGTTGCATACCATTGAAAACATGGAGCAGTGAGAGAGAGCATTCATCTTTTGAGAAAGATCTTCAACTGTTTCCATTTTAAACTTCTCTGCCAACTCACTTTTTAGTATATTTACAGGTTGTTTTATCCATTTACAGTATCTTTATGAAATAACTTGCTGTTTGATCATACTGGGATATTTTGCATGTGCAGCTGATTTCTTTTAAAATGGACAGAACAGAACTATACACTATCCAACAATTAAGGACCCTGATTTTCTTCTTTCCATGCCAGATTCCAAGTATAGGCATACAGTTCACAACTCAGTATTTTAAGTTATAATGACACTTTGTAAAATCTTTCAAGAGCAGCCAATTTAATAATAACAGGTAATTGGGTGATCATAAATTTTAAGGTACCACAGCAACTGCTTTATCTTCACTAAGAAGGTGAAGCAGCTTTTTAGAAGTTAGAATGTTACCTGAAAGGATCAAATATAGACATTACCATTTATCATTACATAATATATCTGTTAGATCAAAGAAAGTGACTTTTTTACTTTTGACTACATCCACATTAGAAAGAAGTGACCAAGAATTCCAATAATTTATAATATTATATTTTCCTAATATAATTTCTTTCTCATACAACCATGTGCTTCAGTGTAATCTACCAGATGGTTCTAGATTCCTTAATTTGCTGTCTCAATTGCATTTTTCACATATTTGATATTTTGTTCAATTTTGACATTTTACAAAGGGTAAAGGTGCTTAATTAAAAAAAAAATGAGAGAGAGAGGATTGATAAATATATTAAATATTGTATAATCATAAATATTCGCTCTATGTGAAGGAGGTGGGATTAAACATATTTTGGTTTTAACCTATTGTGTCAGAGTGGAGTTAATCCACCTCTGAATATTATATTGGTTTTCCTTAAAACCTCAACTATTTATTAGGAGTTGGTAAAATACCCAGTGTAAGTTGTAACACAGAACTTTTAAAGGTAAATTTACCCCTTTGAAGCCTGTAGCTCTGAACTTTTATGAAGACACTTCCATGCAACTAGGTTCAAATATACATTGAATGTGCACAGTGCATTAACTTCCAGAAATATAAACTGTCATTACTCTTAATTAGTGTTGATCTCCCTAAGTAAATTACTTTGCTGTAAAACAATGCACATTTTTCTTTATATTTTTTTTCTTGGTTTTGTTTTGTTTTGTTTTCTTGTATCTAAATTCTTAGGAATCTGATGAAACTGGGATCACAGAAAAGTTACATAGTCAGCCAACTAGCAGAAATGTCATGCTTAAGGAGGTAGAACTAATAAAGCCAGCTCTAGTCTGGAAATCTTGTTTTCTTTGTACTCTAAGGTCACCAATTTCAACTGCAAGCCTGATTTCCCTGTTCCCCTTATTACCCTCTTTGCCTGAGAAACAATAGAGCTGTACTTAGTCTGCAGCTCCCTGAATGCTGAATAGCCCAGTCATCTCCTATCCACTTTCCTGTCCCTGGGGATATTAATTTACATCTCCATCCTTGAAACTTAATTATCTTTAAGACTTTTTTTTTTTTTTTTTCTCAGATTTACTTAACACTTTGCAATCGCCCAGTTAAAAAATTGCTAAATGAATGGAGATAGGACTTACATACAGACTGCAGGTTTAGCCTTAGGTAAAGCTAAAATGCATAGGCATTAAAAAAGATACAAGAAATATCTGGGATCCCCATGCTGAGATTTGTATTATGAGGCAGCTCAATTTAAAAAAAAAAATTCCAAAATATTTGGGGGTTTTAAATTAAACAGCTTATCATTCACTTATTGTTAATTTTTGTGAAAAATATTATGATTCTTAATACCTTTGTAGATATTTTGTATGCTCAAAAAGCAGATAAAGCAAAATTATTCTCCCTGTCTAAGGTTTTTAAATTTAAAAATATGTTAAAATTAATTACTGAGGTTTACTTGAGATTTTACAGTGATTATTTAGCAAGGTTGTCCCAAATGCTCATGTGCAAGTCTAATTAACCAATAACAATTGAGAAGACTTGTTAGTGATTGTTTACATGAAATGTTCAGAGATTAAAGAAATTAATAAGTAATTCTGAGTAATAAAATATAAACATAAAATCACAAAACTGCTTGTAAGTACTTGAATAACATCTGCAATTCCTCAGCCGTCATAAAAATTAATTGTATCACTATGCTAACAAAATAGAAGAAATTATATGCACACATGAAAATCATGAATGTAAGTTATTCCATTTCTAAGGTAAATATAATTTTTATTATATGATTTGTTTGAGTACAAGGAAAACTTTAAAATCTGAATGGTGTTGATACTTTCTCTATGAAAGTATGAGGCAATCTAAGTTTATTCCTGTGTAAAGGAAGTAAATGAGAGGGCTCTGAAGAGATGCCAAAAGCCTTTTGAGTGACAGCATTTAGGAAGCACAAGCTATTCATATGGTAATACTTTCAGGTAATTCGGTAGCTGTCTGATCTGCTATTCAAACACCCAGGTCAAAGTTATTATGCATATAGTCTTGTTACTTGGTTACAATTACACAGCAAAGTTAAAATAAAGTCATCGTTATTCAGATATCTTTTTACAAGAGGAGGGAAGAAAATATTTCATAAATTTATTTTCTGTTGTTTCTCCTTTTGCTTTCTCTTTTATTTTCAAAGGAATTGTTATTTTAATTTTAGTTCAGAAGGTGCATTTTTAACAAAAGATTTGTACTTATGAAACTGTGAATTTTAAGATTTTATGGTGACTGTAATAAGAGACTTGTGTATGAAAACCACAGAGAATGATGACATCACTCAGGTTTAAAGCATCTTCTACTTGGACTGTCACCCAACCCAGTGTTACATGCTGTGAACAAAGTGACAAGTTTCAGCATAAAATGCTAAAAGTGTCATGCCCTAAGTGTGGGGATAAGAGATGTGCCACAAGTCTCATAGTTTTTGGCCACCAAGAGACACCTTTGTCAGAGCAGGAGCTGCAGGTGACTTGAAGCAGAGTAAATGTGATTAATAACTAAAGCTTTAGCTCAGTTGCTATGTGTGTCTCTGGTGGCAGGCACTGGCTGTCCACTATAGGGATCATAAGGGAATCAAGCTTCTGAACAAGTTCCATTTAGACACACAGTCTAGACACATTCTTAAAGAAGTCTCCTCTGTTCATCACTAATGTTGAGAAACTTTGGAAAATGAAAGGGAATAGAAGGATGAGAGGGAACACAACTGCAGCCTTGTGGTTAGTACAATCTCCATAGAGAAGAAGGGAGAGGTCCCAGTATCAGTGAAAGACTGCTCGTGCATTTTTTTACTGAATAGTCATTGGAAAAAACCTTTCAACTTAAAAGATTAACTTTTTGTAACAGATAAAATTTTGACTTAATGAAGATTACCTAAAACTCACATAAAATAGAATTAAGATTTTATTTGGTTTTGTGTGTTATAGATACAAGCCTTTGGAAGTAAATACCCTTTTTCAAATTTTTTAACTTTACTGGTAAGGATAAAAAGATATCTTCCATATCCTACAGTGAACTTTGCTTCACAACAATCTAGGCATTCATGTCAGGGACATGCATCATTTAGTTAGGGCTTTTTTCCTTCAGTACTCAATCTCTTTCTGTCAGGTATACAGCTTTTTAGTTCATGCTTTTCTGTTTGCTTCACAAAAATATGATTAAAAGACATTCTAGATCCTTAACTGCGTAAGACTTAAAGAAACTTTGCATGTACATTATCAAAGTTGTCTGGCAATAGTCAGATTTGCTGTGAAGTAATTCCTGTGACTCTTGGGTGTAAATGATATTCTGATTTTGAATACATGTTGGTTATCCATACCAAAAAGGCAAAATATATGTAACAACTAAAATGCAATTAATAGGCAAAAATGAGGAATTTAAGACCAAGGAGTTGCAACCGGCTACCGGTTGTTGCCTTTATTCCTGGTAACCTCTGATTGACATAGCCATTGCATTACTGTTAAAACATAATGAATGGAGCATCAGTTTGCACTTAGATTTTTGAATCATCAGCGAGCTGTGACCAGCTGACAGCAACCAGCAACCAAACTGAAGGTTTGCCAGCCAGATACATCTACATTGAGTTTCTTGCACAGATAAATATTCAAGCAGTCTAAAGCAGACATCAGTTTAAAAGAATTATATTCTTCTTTTAGCATCTCACTTCAGCCACATGCAAGGTTTTAATGGTTTACAGTTTTATTCATCTCTGTCTCTGTTAAACTATACACAGTTGTGTTACCACATTTTACAGTTCTAGCTCAGGAAATGAGTATAAAATGTGCTAAGGTAAAATTATTACTTGCAGACATAAAGGACTAAATCATAAAGGTCTTCTTCTCTTATGAGCACACAATATATGCTCACAGATTTCCCCCAGTAATTTAAAGCATGAATTTAAGCATATCTGGGAATCTGATTTGCCCTCAGTCAAATTCTCTATTCTGCTAGTGCCAAATTTCTCCTCTCTCCAGTGCAATCCAGTTCATGTGTGCTTGCACAGACTCAGTGGGCCAGTTATAAAAGGCAGATTCAGAAAGACACAACAGGAGACAAATTCTGTCTTCATGGCCGAGTGATAGGACAAGGGCTAATGGTTTAAACTTAGAGGTTAGGTTTAGATTACATATTAGGAAGAAATTCTTTACTGTGAGAATGGTGAGGCACTTCAGCATGTTAAGCGAAGAGGTTATGGAATCCTCATCCCTGGGGTTGTTCAAGACCAGGCTGGATTGGGCTCTGAGTAACCTGGTCTAGTGGAAGTGCCGCTGTTCATCACAGGGCACTTTGAACAAGATGATGTTTAAGGTCCCTTCCAATCCAAACCTATTTCATTACCTTAGTAAAAGAAAGAAAAAGGCTGTTTCCCTCTCAGTTAATTTTTAAATAGATAAATAGATAAATAGAAATTCAAAATTAATTCATATCAAAGATCTTTATCATATTAGCAAAGAAAACTTGTGCTTTAGATGGTGGGTTCTAATCAGAACCATATAAGATTATAGACATATTTTGTGCTTTAGTATTGTCAGATGTCAATATAAATAGTGATTTTTTAATACATAATAGATTCCTATGTCAGCATGAAATTCTGAAATTAGATGTACATATCAATCAATAAAAAGACAATAATAGAGAAACTAAACAGATAATTTATATCTTCAGGGCTAAAGGAGCTATCACTGTGGTTTTGTAGATAGAGAATTTGAACATGATTTTGAGCACTAAGGAACCTGTGGTTAATTTTAGTTTCGAGATTTGAAAATTCACTTAGCTCTCTGAAAAGTCTCAAACCATTATAAAGTTTTTGCCCCCAACAATACATTAGTGAATCTTACCTTCATAGCTAACTAAGGTCCCAGTCTTGAAGCTATCCTAATTCTTAAAAACTTATGTGCAGGCAAAGTAGTTTTTAACTTGTGGGTGATTATAAAGGCAAGGCTTTTGCTTTGTTGAGAAGCGCCCTTACTGTGTTAGGGCAGAGCTGTACCAGGGGAATAGTGAGGTCAAACTAGCTTCAGGCATTGATAAATGCTAAGTTACCAGCAGCAGAACACTTGGAGGATGTTTTTTCCCATCTAAGTTTTTCTTTACTTTCTAACAAGACAGAAAATGGATTCAAATAAATGCACATCTTTTTTTTTCCAATTTAAAAAAAAGAAAAATAAATTAAATAATAGAAAGGCCCATCAAAAAATTCTTTCTCTGAAAAACTTTATAAATGTTTTATTTAACTGACCAGTTCTTACTGTTTCCTTAAAAAAAGAAATTAGCCGCTAATATCCTGGGAAATATTTGTGTTAAAGGTCATATTAAACAAAAGTCAAATCTAGACTATCTGAGAAGGCTGGAGAAGATGTTTAATGCAAATTTTTTGTGGAAAAAAGATGTGTGTCACTGCAGGTCATCTCTGAATATTCTTGTTGGGGTTTCTCTGTTGGATATGCAATCTCAGCTAAATGTTTTGAAGAGGAGGAATCAAATAAATTGCCCTATTTTGGGTCTTTCTCATCTGTATACAGTTGTGCAGCTCTAGTAGACCTGAAAATTGCCCAGAGACAAACTTAAAAAATAGAATGCTTTTGAGGCAGAAAATTGCTTTTCTGCAGCATGGTCTAAGGGACAGGATGTGACAGGAGGACAAGGAGTTGTCACTATGTAGTGATATTGTAAGGCATATCTTACATAACAAAAAGGATCATTTGTCTCTTTTTTTCTTTCGTTTCAAGCTACAAAAGATTTAATTGAAACAGTTGGAGGTATCACCCTAAACCAAGAACAAGCCATTATAATTTACAATTAAAACTGAAAGTTCCTCCCTTAACCCACTTGTAATAGCTACTCATTGCGGAGTGCATGTGGGGTACATGCCTGTCCACTATTTCAGAAGCCTTATTCTCAAAAGGAAGAGGAAAAAAAAACACCTCATTGTACATGCATGTCAAATATTAGCGTGATTCTTGTAGTATAATAAGAAAAGAAAGTGGTTTGTGCTTTTGATTAGCCTCTTGATGTTTCAGAGTGGTTTTGTATGGCTTAATTTTCCTTTTTATGGCAGTTTGTACATATAAAACAAAATGAGGAAAGGAGGGGAGGGGGAAAGAAATGTGCCATTTATATACCTAGGATATGAGGCCTCCTTTGGGCCCATTATACATTAATGGGTCAGCTGAGATTTATTAGGATATGTATATTAATCTTTATACACATTCACATACTATAATTGTTCCTTTGGTGCTATAATGTGATTAGCTGTAAATCTGTGCAATATTAAAAATAATATGGATTTCCATATTACAGAACAGTAATAACAAATGGTTATTAAAAATGCATGTAAAGTATGGGATGTGAAAGGACTTCTAAATTCTCAGTAATCTGATTATGTTCTGTTGTTTTTAAATACTAAAATGTTCAAGTCTTTACTGTAAAGTAAAATCTAGTATGAAAAAATTTAAAAATTTATGTTGCACAGAAGAGAAAAAATTACTTTAAAATTGTCTTAAAGAAAGATTAGTGTCCATTTCTCATAGACAGCTGAGATGTGGATTTTTGCATTACTATTATTTTAATATGTAGTAAATATATATTTATATTTTAATATATAGCAAAAATTGAATATAGAAGGTAACAGAAAATTCAGCATGCATACCTCTCTACAACAAAACCTTAAGGAATCTTCCCTCCTCATGTCTGTAATCATATGATAATAATTCCACATGTAAGGCAATCATTTTGTGCTTTAAAGATATATAGAAGGGAGGAAATATAAATTTTAATTTTGTGAAGCTACTATTTTTTTATTTTCTTAATCAAAATATTTTCTTAAATAATAAAAAATAGAGCAAACACTTTTTTCAGATGGCTTGTGAACGTAGTACCTCTGGGGGGCATAGGGTTGTATGTCCTTGTATGTCCTCACCTGTTTCTCTCCTTTTGTTTTGTGATTGCATATAACAGCTGCTCATTGCATGGTCCTGGTACTGCAACAGAAGTGGGTTCAATCCCTGTATGGGCCATTCATTGAAGAGTTGGACTCCATGACTCTTGCGTGTCCCTTACAACTCAGAATGTTTTGTGGTCTACTGTCTAAAAGTTCCTGGAATTGGCTTAGAGAGATACAGAGAACGATCACTGAGAGCTTCTTATATTCTCCTCAAAAAGCTGGAAGCTTTACTCTCAAGTTATTTTCATAAGGTGTTGATACTTTTTGAGTAGAGGTTTGTTTACCCTCCCTTAATGACCCCATAGTGGAAAGGTATCTTCTTTAGCCCCTCTTTACTGAATCATAAATTCCTGTCTGCACCTTGTGTATATCTGTGGGAATACAAGAAATTTCTTTATTATTGTCTTCCATCATTTGCCATGTAGACTTAAGATTCAGTGTTTGATGATTTCCAAAAGTCCTACTATAACCACAGGTCCCACTTTCATCTGTTCTACATTTTAAGATTTATTAATAGATTTCGTTCTGTAAAATCTGACTGTAATGGCTCATTTTTATCTTCATCTTTTAGAAATGATCCTTTCCCACCTTCAATGTTTTTTGGTCCTGCAGGTCCCCAATTTCCTGATAGGATGTGCTATGGGATAAACATAAGTTAAAACAGGGATTTTTTATTATGCACTTAAATATTTTATCTGGAAATGCATTTCCCCCATATTTCCATGGTATCCTCCAATATTGAGAAATCCTACTAAATAAACCATGTTATGTAAGTTTGGTGTAGGATTTCTAGCTGGTTTATTTTAATACAAACTGTAAAAAAAAAGCCACCTACCTTATTTTTGCTCATGCTATTATGCAATTTAAGTAGAGAGATTTTTTTCATGCATTTTACATGAAGATGATGAGTATTCCATTGTATTCAAATGCTTGTGGAATTGCTTTAAAATAACATACAGCAGGTGGGCCAGTGTCATTTGTGAAAGTGTCTCTGAGCTGCAACTTGAGCTGCTATTTCTCACTAGCACACCACAAAGTTTCAAGGCAACTACTCTTACTTAGCTATTGCATTTTATTTTGCTGTAAATCAATCCCTTATTTTCAGTTCTTGTTTGTTCTGCTATTTGCTTCTGCTTGCTAATTTGTGACTGCAAAAGGAAACAAGTAAAAGGCAACATTAGAAGTATAGTTCTCTGCAGTGTAGTTTCAACAACAAGGGTAGGGATAGTCCCTGGCTTCTACTTGAAGTGCCTTATCTCATGTTTGAATGGACTTGAAGAATTTTCTTCTATCTTTGTGGTAACATAATTAAATGCTTTTGTGTTTTAGCTGTGACACAGCTAAAGCTGTAGTCACTTGGCTTTAGCTGTTGCAAAGTCCCCCTCCATATTTTACACTGCTTTCTCATATTTTTAATGGCAGCTTTGGGAATGTGTATAGTCAGGTAGTGAATCAATATTGTCCCATACTTAACCATTATGGATTAAAAACTAATATTAGAAATTAACTTAAACTGTAAGAATAAGTATGTAGATTCATTAAAAATATATTGGAGAAATAGCTTAAGAGCATTTCAAGCTATTTACATAACCAGAAATTAGTATAGAAATAATTAGTGTAGAAATTATTAGTGTATTATTATTAATGCAGACATAATTAGTGTAGGAAAAAAACCAAAATATTTTATTTAATGAAACTATACCACCTGCTTTTTTGATTTTGAGCAAATTTTCATTATTTAATTTAAATTTTCAGCTATATAATCGGGAGAAGACCATTTTATTATTATGAACATAGTGTTTTAAATAAAATTAAGTAGATGATTAGATCACCTTATGTTGGAACAATGATTATACAATTATATTTGTGTAATGCTCTTCTCTTCAAGTGTGAAAGTTCAAACTAAGGTATTCTTTCAGAAATTTTGGAACTTACATTTCCAGAAGTTAGAAAAGGACATTTTTAACTGCGTCAGTAGTTTTGTTGCTTTAATTGAATGAGAAACATTAGTTTTGATTGTCTTGTTTGCTATCTATAAATATCTCATACTTTTTATGAAATTATGAAATTACCATAATACATCTAAAATTAATCCATTTTCTTTTTCCTGGATGAGAACACACTGAGAGCTTTGCAAGCAGTGCAGGATGCATTGGCTTAATTTTCCAGTGAAAATCCATTGCTTCATATTTACCCTTACACAGCAGTTTCAGTAAGAATGTTTTTACATGACTCCTCTTTGATTTTTAACAGTTTATCAATCTTAACTTATTTTTTTATAGGTATTATTTATTATAAAATTAATTATAATATTAGCACTATCATGGTTTGTAAGTACCTCCTTATCTCCTGGCAAATTTATTTCCTGGTGTTGCAGCAGGCTTTTTATCTGTTGAGCCATTTCCCAGGAAAGGGAAGTGACATTTTTTAATTGTCTGGAGAAATTTGCTTCACGATTAGAGAGCATACTCAGCTAGTTCTACTTAAACCACACTTCACTGTATTACAGTCTGGTTAGTAAGTCACAAGTCTCTTTGATATTAATAATTTTCAAGGTAGTGGGGTACGCTTTGTGGTGTGGCTTCCTCAACACCTGCTACGGATCTCTACTGATTATCTAACACGAGTTTGAGTATTGCTTAATGCGTCACATGCTGGTGCAGCTGCTCAATATGTGTCAGTGCAGAAGAGTGGGGCTTAAGGCCAGAAGGAAGCATAATTTGCTAGTAGCTGGACTTAATGATACTCCATTTCCTCTGATCTCAGGACACTGGTACATCACCTTGCACCTGGCAAACAGAACTGATAGTAGGTAGTCACTCTGTGTGAGGACTTAGGTATTTTACATAGACCCTTTGGAATAGCAGAACCATGTTCTATCACTACTAAAATTCCTAGCAGTCTCTTAATGATGCACATTTAAACAACAATCACCTCTTAAAATCTATGAATTTTCCTTGATGGCAAAATTACAGTTTCTTAGCATCCTTTACAATACTGTAAAATGGGCAAAGCTGTCTAAAACACAGCTGGAAAATTCCTGTTCATTACTTGTATAGTAATTTAATTTGAAAATGTGACTTCTCTGTTTCATAAAATAATGATAATTTTTAAATTTTTTGAACTCACTGCAGATGTTGAAGTGTCTTACTGAGATCAAAACAGGTTAAAACTAAGCCATACACTGAAAATTAATAGTGTTTATCTTTGATTTTTAGATGTGCAGTTGTGATTGTATGCAGCAAATGAATCAAACTGCAATAATTCTGCTGCAAAACTCAGGTCTGATACTTGTACAGCTTAAGCAGAGAGGAAAGGAAAAAGGATAAATAATCTGAGTACCTAAGTACATAAATATTTCCATTGAGCAAATCTAATGCATTGCATCTTGTAATTCAGAAGGTACCTTATGATGCTGTGTTAAAGAATACTTTTTGTTTTCTCTATATTCCCTGCTTCTTCTTTGTTCCCGTCTCTTTTTCCTTTATTTAATTACTTTGTTTTTAAAAAAATCCTGAAATTATTTTAAAAACACTGACAATTGCTCACTACTACAATAATAGGAAGAAGGAATAGAAGAATAGGAATTCTACGCTTCTAATGGACCAGATTTTCTGAAGCAGTGTTCTGTACCAGTTCACTATATAGATTTAGGAAATTACCTTTCAGGTGACATATGCACATTCAAAGTAACAGTAAAATAATCAGTGCCTTTGATGTGGCCATGTACATTAATTTACTTTCAATAGAAATAATCTGAGATCTCTATTAAGATAGTCCAATAATGATATTTTTTATAGCTGTTTGGTCATTTGTCCTTCTTTTATCTAATTACCAGGTAATGTCTCCTACTTTCCACTAAAGCAACTTACTTCATGACTGAAAACAAATTTATACATCTTTCCATATTTATATCTATAAATTACTTCCTTGGCAAGAGGAAAGTAAGCACAGATACATTTAGCTTTGCAAGTTATTTTCAAAATTTTCCAAATACAGTAATTTATTCTTTTTCTTCTATCCTCTTGTGGTCTTCTAGCCTAATTTACAGTAATTTCACACTCATAAGCCGCACAGGGTGATAAGCCGCACTTCCAGTTAGCCAGGAAGACCATAAATAAGCCGCATCATATGATAAGCTGCACTTTCTTTTTTTTTTTTAAGCGTGGATCCATGTGCAACAAAGTAACAAGTTAGTAACAGAACCATGCGATCCCAGGGTTTGCTATCACGTGCACAATTTGCAAACAGTTTTCACAGATCAGTGAAGCCTTTAAATGCAGCCCCAGGCGCTCTCCCCATGCCGTGGGCCTTAGCACTCCCGCCCCTGGCGCTGGCTGCCACGGCTCCCCGCGCCACTCAAAAGTGGCAGCAGAGTGGGCTGGCCGCATGATGGCAGCAAAAAGCGGCGGCTTTGTGGGAAGCCGACAAGAAGTGCCGGCAAAAAAGTGGCAGCAAAAAGCGGCGGTATTGCATGAAGATGGCAAAAAGCGGCAGCAGAAAGCAGTGGATTCATGCAAAGCTGGCAAAAAGCTGCAGCAAAGCGCGAAGCTGGCAAAAAGCGGTGTCAAAAAGTGGCAGCAAAGCAGCTTGGCTTCGCGCGAATGCAGCAAAGCAGCAGCTCCCTCCCCGGCTGGCTCGTACTTCTGGGTTGGCATTTCACCAGAATTTGTCCATAAATAAGCTGCACCTGGTGATTAGCTGCACTTCCGGGATCAGCTCAATTCTTCAGCGAAATAGGTGCGGCTTATTGTGAAATTACTGTATTTTTTTTAAAGCATTCATATTATTTATAGCAAAAAACGGAGTGCAATGTATTTAGCAGAGAACTGTAGGTTCTCAGTGTGAGCAAAAGAAAGATAAAATGTCTCTTGGTTTTTCAACTCTTTTCAGTCAGAATAAAATTTGACTCAGTGTGGAGACAGCCTACATTCAGTCTTTCTCCACCCGCCTACCAGCTCAACAAAGTTTTCTTTTGACTCAGCTGGATACTGCTGCTGCTTTCAGATACAGAATGATTTTCTTTGATTTTGTATTGTATTACTGGATAAAGAGCAGGGAGGGAGAGATGAGGTACACAGTAACTACATTATTGTCACATTCACGGCTTGACCATAATCTTGTGGACACAATTACCATTTTTGTTCCTAATTAAGAAGAAAAGCCACTTAAGTACATCTTAATAATAACGAGTGATATTAAAGATTCTAGAGTATGAAGCCTAAAGAATCTGTATACAAAGTATTATTTCAAACTGATCAAAATATGAATTGACCTTCAATTCAGAAAGGACAGAAGAGATTGTGCTCTACCTTTATGAATGAAGTAGTTTCAGCTTTCTCTGTCACTTTGCAAATGATCTAATCTTTTCAAGACTCAGTTTCCTTTACAATGTGTTTAATATTCCTTGAGTGTTTTTAGGAATACTGTACTATAAGCCATAGTACCTAAACATAAGTACCTAAATTATTTTATATTGCTGTTTATTGTTTTTGTCACCTGGACAGAAGAAATGTGGAGAGAAAAGCTAGAGGAGGCCTCTCCAGTGTTTGGGCATCAGAATATCCATGGACAAATACAATGTCTTCAGGTAGTGGAATAAAGATAAATCTTTTTGTCTAGTTTCAGTCTTTTTCTAGTCTCTCTAGGGATGCATTGACTCTTTCAATGTGTAAAGGGATGGAATACAAGAAGGTACCTCTTTTTCTTGAGTGGATTCTTCTTGATTTACCAGAGGTATCAAAGATGGATTCTAAAATTAGTCTGCACTCACATATCACCTAATTCGTGAGCCTTTCCCACATATTTCTTCTTTTTTTTAACTATGGGCATGTAATACCTTCAAATACCAACAGAAGTACTGATAATACGTGTGTTATAGACAGGAGTTCTTTTAGGCCTTGAAAAAGCACTCAGTGAAAATGAAGTTCACCCACTGTGCCTTGTACTAAAAGCAATACAACCACCTAATAGGAAACAAAAGGGTTGTTGTTTTAGTAGTGCCATCCTAATAAGTATTTCAGTTTTAAAGGAAATAACGAATTAAATAAAAATCTTCCAGCAGACAAATTGGTTGTTTCATTTATTGTCCACAGTTGCATTGAATTATTTCATTTCTTTCATTGACTCAATCCACCAAAAGTGAAAATTTTCTTTTTTTCTCCTCTATGTGGAAGGACTAAGCTTCATGTAATTTCAGTGATAAAAAAGATGTAATTTTTCATCCAAATTTTTCTGTAATGTTACAGAGAGAAAATACTCCTTCTGATATGAGTCTTTGCTGCAAGGAAAAAAAACTACTTTAACATTGAGAGTTTTATTTAAAACTGTTTCTGTACTTTATATGTTGTCTTTTACCATTGCGTATAAGTTGCAGTTCAGTCTTTCTTTTGTTGGGAAAAAACAAAAAAGAAAAAAAACCAAAAAACCAAAACAAGCAAAGAAATAAAAAGTGTTTCTGTGGATACAACAACAAAAAAAAGTAACTATAATTTGGTAAAAGTTTGCAACTGCTCCTTTAATGAAGCAGATGCAGAATTAGAAAAAACATTCTATTGAGAACCAAACAAAAAGGATTTGCTTTGGTAATTTCAGGTGCTGTAAACGATTGATGTATAAGCACCTAAAGGTTCTCTTTTAAATAAAGGCCAGTGAGTATACATACCAAATTGCAGTGGTTTTACCCTGCAATACAAAAGGTGTTAAAAAGCAAGAGCATCAGAAATTGAGTGATTTTCCCGGTACTGAAATTCAGATAGTCAATAAAAAACAGAACCTGAAATGTTGAAAAATGAAGAAAATTGAACCACCTTGCAAAAAACTTTGCAACTCTTCATAGTAATGTCTGAACAAGTTAAATCCAAATATTGTAAGACCCTTAAATGGCATTTTAATGTTCATCAGACCAAAAATAATTGATTTTCATACAGCTCTAGGCAAAACTTGTATATAATACCTGCTTTCCTGTGTTTCATGCCTAACACAGGCATTCTATAATTTGTAGTACCAACTGGAATGTACAGTAATTTCACAACTATAAGGATTATAAGGCGCGCTTCCTGATTGTCGACAAATGTCCGAACTTTGTCCACATATAAGGCACACTGGACTATAAGGTGCACTTTTTTCTGCAGTGAGGATCTACTGCCAGCTCTCCCTGCAGCTGCCAGCTCTTGCCGCGGCTCTTGCATCTCACGCTTTCAGGTTTCCAAATTTCCAAACTTTGTCCATATATAAGGCACACCAGATTATAAGGTGCACTTCCGGGTTTCAAATTTTTAGTCAAAAGGATGCACCTTATAGTCGTGAAATTACTGTATCTTTTTTGTTTTCCTATTTTCCCCTATGCTGTCTGCATAACTGTTCTGTGAAAAAACAGTAGCTCTAAATTTACAGTAGTTTCACGATTATAAACCGCACCTGAATATAAGCCGCACTTCCAGGTAGCTGGGAAGACCACGGGATTTGTCCATATATAAGCCGCATCCGAATATAAGCCGCGCTTTTTTTTTGTTTGTTTGTTTTTTTGCTTTTGTTTTTGTTTTTGTTTTTTTTTAACTCACACGGCAGAGGGGGTGGGGCGCTCCGGCCCGGCCCCACACAGCCCGGCTTCCCAGCGGCAGGGGCCGGGCTGCCCTTGCGCAGACCCCGTTCCCGGCTGTCCCCTGTTCCCACTGGCTCCCGGTGGCACAGGGGCCGGGCCGCACACTTGCAGCCCCCGTTCCGGGCAGTCTCATGCTCCCAGTGGCTCCCACTTGCCACTCTGCTTGGCCGGCTCTCACTTCCGGGTTGGCGTTTCACTGGGATTTGTCCATAGATAAGCCGCACCTGAATATAAGCCGCACCACTGGGGTAGGCTGGATTCTTCAATGAAAAAGGTGCGGCTTATATTCGTGAAATTACTGTATGTCTTTAAATTACTTAAATCTCTTTAAACATGTGACTTTCATAAAAGCTACCTAGCCATATAAATCCCTTTTCATATGAATTCTTAATTTAATGGTAAAAATTTCAAATTCCTTGACACTAAAAATGAGCTCTGCAGTGCTCTGTATCATGTAGTTTACAAATTTCCTTAGAATTCATTCTGCTTTAGCTGTGTTTTTCCTGATAAAAAGTTGCCTGCAACCTTAATGAAATCTCTTTGTTTCACTGTCCTTTTATAATGTAGTAAGAATATTTTTTATTAGAACATCCCACATTATTAATGAAAAAATATTTTTTAAAATTACCTGTGTTCTCTTTTCCTACTATCATATATGTTGGTTGAAGTCCAATGTTGTAACCAGTGCTTTCAGAATTCAGCTTGAGGCAAAAGACAGGATGTAATTAATTCCTTGTCACACCATTGCCACTGGTCTTGGGTTTTGTGTCTACTCCACCATACCTTTCACAAGTCAGCTCATCAGCTTGCCCTCCAAAATTCCAGATGTACATTACAGCACAGATCTGGTTCAGGCCAGTCACTTGTGTGTTTTACATTTTAAATCAGTTCTCATTGATTTCTCTGAATTAATTGTATTGATATTTCTGAATGTAGTATAGACATTATTTTTATAGAACTTTAGAAAATTATTTTTTAAAAGTGTAGTTAAGTACATGCAAATAGTTGCAAACACTTGGCTTCTTACAATCTGTTTGCAAAAACACTTTATTATGGTATTTTGACATTTGTAGTTAAAATTTTTCATGTAGTCTTTACTTTTTTTTGTTGTGGTTTTGGTTTTTTTACAGGCTGCTCAATGAGAGCCTTTGAAGGGCTTAGCTAATTTTTCAACCGGATTTATTTATTTCGGTATGTGATCCCAAAGCCTGATGCTTTCAGAATCACACAGATACACATAATTTTATTAAGAATTTTTTTTTTATTATTTAACATAAAATTGTGTTTTTATTAGTCTCATTATGATATATTCTTGATGTGGTACATGTAGAAAAGAAAGGAAGGGAATTGAACAGAATCATACATTTGGAAATAAGTTTTTATACACATGATTAGCTAAGACAAAAGATGGGAATATCTCTCTTGCAGGAAACAACTGTGATGACAAATTTTACATTACTTATGTTTGCTGATGCTGGACTCTGGGTAGCACTGTCCTAGTCGTGTCCTAGTCATGGAGTTTTTGTGTAAGCTATATCCATGAGGGAGCATTTCAAAGCCATGTGCTTTTGCATACTGTCCGCATTCTGAACAGAGCTTCTGCTTCAACTTAATTCCTCTCAGTGCACAGCCAGATGAGAGCTTTTCTTCTTGTGATTCTTGAAGTCTGCTCCAATCCACTGCTTATTTGTAGCATCTTGATTATTCTGCATTATCTACCTGCTTTTCTATCAGTCTTGCACATTTCTTTTGCTTCCTTGACTTTTAAACCAAATTCCTAGCTACATGCATTTGTCTTTGATACTGTGTTAGCTTTGAAGCCCTCGTTCCCAAAAATCTGCCCTAGTCTCTTTGAAGAGATCAGGGAAAATAGTCATTTCTCTTGACCTGTTCTCTTAACTCTGTCATGCCATCTTTAGAACAGGAGACAGAGATGTTGGCATCTGAGTCACTTGAAAGCCACATGAAGCACCTCAGTTAAGTCATGGGCATATGGAAAGAAGAAACAGCATCATGTGTAAAACTCAGCTTCCTTTAGTAGCAGTAAACCCTTGTAATTCTTCTGAGACCACACAAGTCTTCCAAAGGAAATCCAAGAACATCCCAATGCATGTAAGTTATATTGCCCCTGCATGCATGCACACTTCACATTTTTTGTCAGTGTGCATGGCCTAACAATCTAGCAGTGCTGATGAAGATGCTATTTGTTCATCTGCTGCTAAATCATCTGTCCACAACTGATGCAGAAATGGAGTTGAGAGACTCATTCCTTAAGCTTTTCCTCCTCCTCTATTTCTTGAAGAACAGACTGTCAGTGCTGAGAACTCCTGGAACTCAGGTCTTAAACACAAGAAAAGTACAAGCTTACAAGAAGAGAGAGTTCATTCTTCCTTAAGCTTTACTTGGAATCATGTCAATTGATAATGGATAGTTCTTATCACTTATTTTTTCCTTTATAAATAAAACCATTCATCTGAAAACAGAAATGTCAATTCTCTCCTGGATTCTGCCTTGACTATTTTGTAAAGCCCAGCTTCTCATGGTGCTATATCTAAAGGAAAAGATAGAGTAAACCAGAACACACAGAGATTTTCTTTCTTTGTTCTACAGTAAACTGCTGTAGGAAGAAGGAAGTTAACCTATTTCTTCCAGGGGATATTTAAAAGTATGGTTTTCTTTTGTAATTTTGTTTTTCTTTTCTTTTTTGATTCATTTCAAGTCCATGTTGGCAATGGGTCTACTGATTACTAAAATAAAGTTACTGTTTGAAATAGGTTCTTTTCAAGCCTTGTCCTACCAATTTTTAGGAGACACCTTGATTTTTTACTACTTTAAAGTAAATTTGTCTCTATGACACCAGGCAATGGCTAGACACCACTGTGTGATCTAGAGTGGTAGCGCTTGCACTGAGAAGACATTTCCTCAGAGCTCTGTGTAAAGTCTTCATGTAATACCCAACAGATCTGTGCTCAACCACACTCTACCCCAACATCTTCTGTTACCAAGAACAATTTTTTATCTTAGATTACATCTATGTGGGCTATAGCTCTTCTGATATAAATTCTGCCCAGACAAAGCAATCAGAATCCCAATATTCAATAACTGAGGTTAGTGTCAAGTTTCGCTAGCACCTATGCAATCAGCACTAAAAAGTCTGTCTTCAATTTTAGAAATTTGTAATGTATAAATGTAAAAATACACTAGAGAACTCCATGTTCTTCCCTATTATAGAAACAATCATTGTGTTTTCTTTTTGAGATATTCTTCGGGTTTTCAGTTTGCCAGTCCAAATTTCAGTGCCCCTGGAAGCCTAGTATATCTGTCAAACAGGCTTTGCACAGTGTACCCCAGAGCTACGCTGTCCAACATCTGGACATGATGTCTTCTCAGAGACTGATTTTGCAAATACGCACTTCAGACCAGATATAATCTCACTTGCATTTAAAGACTGTCTCTTAAGAGATAACAGGAGTTTTATGACAGCAGCCTTATATATATTTGCAAAAAAAAGTGATTCATGCTGAATTCTTGTCTAAAATATAAGAATCTAAATGCTTAAACTGAAGTTCAGTAACCCCCTTGCTTCCACAAGGGAGAATGCTTTGCAACTCACACTCTGCAGGATATTCCATCACTCAGTTTTCACATCAGAAATCCCTGCAAATCATGCTAGGCTACTAATAGTTGGCCTATTGTCAAAGACGAACAATTCATGTCCTTTATCTTCTGATGTGACAGCCTTTTGAATCTTTTGAGTGCTGTCTTCTGCATTTATCTCTGAAAACAGCCTTTATGATCTCTCCTCTGCAACAAGGACAGCTGAGATTCAAACTCTTATAGTTAATTCCTTTGCACTGTTTTCCATAAGGACAAGTGGTAAGATGCATCTGAAGCTTTTACCTAAAGAGAATTATGACTTTCACGTACTGAAGGAAGTTAACTTGCCTCTATTCTTTCTTAAACCTCACACTTTGTCTCTGGAAACAAATCTCCAAAAATTAATGTTGTAATGAGGATATGACCTTACAAGAACAGTCTTTTTTCATCAGAAGCTGAAAGATTCAAGGAACTGCTAGTCCCCTCTCAAAGATGTCTGGTGTGTAAAGGAACATCATCACTAACTCTCTTTTTCTTGTGAAAGGTCCACTTGGCTGCAATTCAAGCAGAAACAGAGGCTTTCTCCTAGATTTTCTCATATTTAAGGTTTGCCATACAGCCACATGGAGCTCCTTTCACACTTTTGCTAGATATTTTGCACTTCCTGAAGTGTCTAGAAATTTTACTATAAGAAGTCCATATCTGAGTCTTTGCTTAACTGAGTCTGTAAGGAGCTCTTCTACTTCATTGCAAGAGGTTCTAATTGCCAAGTCTAATTGTGTAAGTTCAAAAATAATAATTTCTCTCCTAAACTGCTATTTTTTAAGATGTTTGTATATATACTCAAAACTCTTTCACATCACAGTCCACTTCAAAACCTTTTATAACTTCTACAATACATCCTTTTAGAGAAACTAAGAATTGGGAATATGGTCTGCCTCTTTCATTACTATATGGGTAGAAGAGGGCGTGGGCAAGTGTCTTAATGGAAATTGCTAAATTTTAAACAGTTAGAGTACCAACGCTAGTAGCTGCCTTGTTAGCTAACTGGTAATTGTGGTGTGAACAAACGTATATTAAGTAAACATATAGTGTGATCTTCATATCCTATTGATTATTTCTGTGTGCCAGTACTATACAGTTGATAAGGTTATGTGCTTCTTTAACAGAAGAATATAATTTGTTCTTAATCCACTTCTGATAAAAGTATTGATAAAGTCCTGTTGCCTCTTTTGAAGCCAGACCAAGAATAGCACTTCCCATACAGTAACAGAATTTGCTTAGACCTACATCTTTCCATAACATAGCTCAGTTTGCAGTCTCCAAATTCCAGAGCAAAGTTTTTTCCCTAGTAACAGTTCTCAAAGTGGGTAAATATATTTTACATATTGTTTTTTAATTTTTTTACTGACCTACAGATCAGATTTAAAAATCATGTGAAGTATTGGATTAGCTCAATGGCTCATAATCCAAGAGTCTGCTTCTGACTCTATTTCTAGCATCAGATAATTCAAACTACTTTGTAATATGTATTCAAAGTAATGTGTATGTCTGCCACTTTGGCCAGTCAAATCCAGATACAAATTTCTGTCAAATTCCATTTTTTAGTAGTTGATAGGAGTAGTAGTTCTGTGGAAATTTTTTGTTGTTTCTTTGATTTTCTTTTATTTTCTTTGTAAAGCATGAAATTATGTTTTTCACTTTTCCAAAGAAACAGATATTTGAACTTAGAGTCAATGAACAGAGGGAGCAATCACAATGGGAGAGCATTGTCACTGCCTGATCCAGCACAGTCTCCATTGCACTACACTGATTACTGTAGATGTAAGTGATCAGTTGTTTAGAGATGGATAAGTTGGGTCTCATCCCTCCATTAACCTCCAAGTCAGTGAGAATCCCCCTAAAGGAATTCAATTTTCCCTTTTTCTGTGCAAGACCCCTCTATTTTGTGCTGCCTAGGTAGAATAGGATGAACAGATTGGTATGAGACTGTAATGTACCATAAAAGTTATTCTTAGCTTTCATCTTTTTTATGCAGCTCTTCTAAAATATTCTGTGGCCATGAACGTCACAGGTTGATATTAATACATGTCAGAAACCCTGATGGTTCTAATTAAGCAGTTAGTACTCTGTATAATCAAGTTTTTTGTTATCACCAAGTCTAACAGTTTAAAGAGCTGAGAAACACATCATAAGAGAGAAGATTTACCCTACTACTTCAAAACATTAGTCTGTCTTAACCAAGGTTATGCTTCTAGTTGTAAAGGCCATTATATCATTACTGTCTGTACATCACAAAGATGGCTTTTTCCTACGCTTAATTTAATTCCATCAACAGAATTAAGATGTCTACTGTATTCAGAAGGATAGCCTTAACCTGGGTGGTTTGTTTAGTATTTGCGTGTCATATGGCTAATTAATATTTTTAAGCTTTAGAGAAATGGTGCTTTTCAGTTCCCAAGATTTTTTAAGCAAAAAATACAAACTCATTAGATTTCAATTTAATTGTATCTCTTATAAACACAAAGTAAAGCACATAGCATGTTTTATTTCTACAAAGGAGGTATAAGTAGGGTATTGAAACCTAGAAAAGTGCTGATTTCTAAGTTAGTGGTTGCTACTTCATTCTTTATGAGTGTGTCAAATGATGAATTCATTGAAATTGGAGAATAAAACATTGATAATAGAATTTAATATTAATTATTTGCAGGAATTATAAAGATAGCTAAATCATTGCTTCAAAACAGTTTTCATAGACATCTTCGAAACCTGAAATAACCTATGGTTACGTATTACAGACACAGAACAGTTTGGCTTTAGACATACACATTAGTATGGGGTCAAATATTAGTTTATAAGTCTAAGCTTTAAACAAGCTTATGCTTATTTATGTGGGCTTCCTCAATGCGGATTCCCAAATACTAAATGGAATTCTTGAAACTTGTATTTAATTGTAAGGATTGTGTTCTCTCTGTTCGCGGTTTTTGTGTGTGTTATATCTTGTTTATTTACAGGCATACATATTTTTATCTAATTTCTCCACACTATGTGTGTTAGAAGCTACATGATAAGTCTGGGAAATTGTATTACAGTATTGCTTATCATGCTATTCTTCTCACATATGCTAAAACTGAATTGCAAACTTCCCTCTGAATTGCCAAAAGTGATGACCTTGCTTTAATATGTTCACTGCTAAATACCCCTACAATTCTTGCTTGTTCTGACTCAAATCTGGTCAAGAATAACACCTCCCCTAGTGTCAGAAGTCATGCACGGATTATCAAAAATATGAGGAAGTGCTAAAATTATTTTTCCTCAACGTTTTACTGTTTTCATTCAATGATTGTGAAACATTTTTTTCTCATGGTTTACAGGCAAAAAGCATAAATTCCTTTAATATTTAAACATTTGACATTACTGTGCTTTCACTGAGAAAATATATAAAGCCTTTTGCATATATCTGTTCATTTTCTGGGTGATCAGAAATAGCTTCTGTATGACTTGACAGCTTGGATGTTCCCTCCTGAATTAAGTTCAGGCCATTTGTTGGGTAGCAAGGGGAAACTCATGTGACAGATGCCCACACTGGCAAGCCTAGAAAAGTTTTAATAGCACAGTAGTTGCTCTTCAGGAATTATTCCTCTGTTAACTAAAGTCCATTTCCCCCAGATAATTTAAAGAGTATTTATTAGTCTGGTTCTGAAGTTATTTTTAGATAAGGTATAACACAAAATCTGTCCAAACAGATTTGCATTTTTAAATATTTCTGTATAGGTATTTTGAGCTTTCTATGGGTTTGTGCATTTTCAACAGTAATACTGTAATTTTATGACATCCATTCAAAAACGCAATTTAGAAAGCCTAAGCCTGTACTACATGACTTGCAAATAAGAAAATGGGCATACTTCTGTTATTGCCCATAGCTTCCGAAATTTATTTTTAAAACATGTAAAGCTCTCATCTAAAATAATCTATGAGAATACTCTTTTTCTGAACTGTCTGCATGCACCATTAATAGGTTTTCAGTAGAAAGTAAAAGTGTTCTTGGCTTCTACGGTGGCCTTCAAAAGTTTGACAGTGTTGTCCATATCAAATATTGCATCCCAATTAAAATGAAAATGTAAACATTAAAAAAATGTGTAGGGAAATCACCCCAAATCCTTACCCGGTTATTTTCACAGGAATAGAAAATAATTTACATAATGCTTTCCACTTCTATTCTCACACAACTGAATGGCAAAGCTAATAAAAGCCCTTTCCCTGTATGGAATCATAATTACTCCTGTATCAGCTGAAACTGTGTTCCTGGATTTAAAGCTGTAGCACTCCCTGACTCCATCATTGACATGCTGGAGTCTAGATTGCATTTTTGTAGTAGCCTGGAAAAAGAACAAACTGTGAAGGTGGCTACCCTGCTAGGGAAAACTGAGGCTTTAAAATGTGAGGAGGATGGCCTAGGTCAGATGAGTACTTTGTGAAATACCAGAGAGAAAAATATTCAGCAAGGGAAGGAACAAAGCCATAAGGAAATTAGGTTTCCTCATATAAATGCCCAACACCTACCTCTAAGTAATACTTTAGGTGCAGGACATCAGTGTATTTTAAGGAATCTGACAGTATTTCTGTTTTATATATTTATATCTATTGCTCTTTATTTTTTATTTATTTTACACACACACACGCTATATGTAGGTATATATATCCTACATGTGTGTATAGATATATGTCTATGTATATGTGCATGTATATATATATATGCATATGTATATAATGTATTTTGAGCTAGAGCAACTGTTACTGATACGTAATATATAAAGTAGCCTGCTCATTTTAGTGGTACCTAGAAGCTCATCTGTTCTGTGCTCATGTGCTCAGTTTCTGACAGTGTTCATCTAGCACAAATGAAAAAGCTTCTCTATAATTTTTTCCCCTATGAATTGATGGCATCTTCCTCAGCAGCAGGAAATCTCTATCCCTAAGTTTGCAGTGAATAAATAGATTGCATGTGCAGTTTTTCTTTCCATAGGACTAGCCTGTCTCCTAAGTTTCACTCTGAGACTTGTTTGAGACACAAAGAAAACAGAGTAAAGAAGAGGAGGTCATCTTTTCCATGCCACATACCCACTGCTCAGGAAAATATATAGAGATAATTCTTCTGTCTTAAATTTTCTGTTCTACAATGATCTGTTAATTCATTCCAGATAGTCTATTTGATTCTATCATTGTTTAGTGTTGGGAGGGGAGAAGGGATTGGAATAAGTAGCTTCTGATAACTTATTAAGGCCCTGACATTTTGCCGTGTTTCCTGTCTCATTCGCTATCAGTCTTCTGTTCCACTTTCTTTTTTCATTCTGATTACCTTTAGTTCATTGTCTGGGAAGAGTCGTAAAATCAGAAATAGGTGGTATTTTTATCATTGTGCTTTTAGAACAATTTTGAAAAACTTCAGAACTAAGGAGGTTGAAATTTTCTGTCCTGAAATAAAGCACATTTATATCCATACAGCAGAAATCTGTTCCAAAGACTGAGTTGTACAGAAAGTGTCTGAAAGAGTAAAGAACTAAAATTCCACATATGTTCTTTTTTTACTATTTTACTTAAAGCTATTTCCTTCAAATAATGTAGAGTTTCTGCTATTGCTGCTTTCAGACATAAACATTCAGATAAAAGGCAACATGGGATCATTTTGAGGCACTCAAGTTGAAATCAGAGAGAATTTTTAACAAGTTGTCAATCCTTATGTCTGACTAAAGCCAAAAGCTCTGGTCTGAAGCATTTTGGATAAAGGAGAGTTTAAGGCTTTTCTTGAAAAGAATGTAAGACTATAGGTTTGCTTGTCATTTGAATGAGAAAATTTCTGTAGCTCAATAAATCATTCGGTAATTCTTCTTCCCTTTCACCCCAGTTCCCTGCCTCCCCAATCACAGGTGAAAACTGAATTTAAGAATTTTGGAATTTTGTGATCCTCCAGGCAGTATGGCACACAGGATATAAAAAGAGAGAAAAACAGTGATTTTTCAACATAGATTTCTACCCTAGTAGCAAGAGTTACAGCCAAATAATCATATTTCATTTAACACAGTTTGGCAGAATCGTCCCTTTCTGCTGTGGAGAGACCTAGATCTGAGTTGGTGAAAGGTCTGAACTGGTTCTCCAAATTACAGAGTAATTTTGCCTACAGATGAGTATTAGTGACATAATTTTCACTGTACTATGAGGAAACTCCTTTGCAGTTTTTTATATAAGACCTAACTTGCCAGGTAATGGAATATCAGCTTTTGCAGTCTTTACATAGTTCAGGTAATTTGAAAAATATGATCAATTGTTTTGCATCAGCATTTGGCATTTAATAGCAGAAATTGTGTGTATAAGGGCCTGATTTTTTGAATGCTAGATAAGTTTTCTGCATTGCCTTCATGTTGGAAAAAATGCAGGTCATCAGTAGGTGTGGTTTTTTCCACTTAGATTTGTACTAAAATCTATTAAACATTTCTTCATATTTTTACAGGTCTCTTCTTTTTGGTTGAGGTAATTCAATGTGAAATATTTTAGAGGCAAGACTGAGTGACATTTATATGTAGATTTTTTTTTTTATTTTCTCAAAATTTCAGTCCTTATTTTAAATATTACTACATATTATTACTTTATTTAATTTCTGAATATCAGTGAGTCAGATATCTGGTTTAAAACACTTTTAATTTTATTTATCACATCCTAATGTAATTGTACACTATTCTACATGTACTGAGAGGAACTCACAAAAAAATCTAATTTCTTATTTGGCCTGTGAACTAACACTTCAGATAATCAACATCCCAAATTCATGCAGCAGAAACAATGATTCAAATTTATGACAATATTCTAAATATTAAAATGAATTTTCCAATTTATCAATTAAAATTAAAAATAAAAACCAACTAAAAACAAAAATAACAGAAATAAACAGTATTTTCAAATTTTTTCCCACAATTTTGTACATTTTCCATCTTCTGAATTATCTTGAGAAGGAACACTTCAGAGATGCAGAGCTGATGCAATTCAGTTCATTGTGGAAGCACATAAAAACCATCGCTTTTTTTCAGCTGATCACTTATCCCAGGGCTGAGGCTTTTTCTTCATTATGAGCCAATAGATTTACATCATGTGTTTTAATAGAAGTTGTTTTGGGGTTTTTATCCTGGCCTATTTCATGCAAATGCTTTTTAAAAAATCAGAGTGGTTCTGATATTGAGCTTGAAAGATGGGAAAACCAAAACCATGTAACTACAAACAAAAAGAAAATCTAGGCTAGATCAAATAGATCAAAATGTCTGTTGGACTTCATTTTAATTTCACTATTCGTTCCAAAGAAAAAGATTAAAGAAATGCTTCACTGAGGACACTTGCACAGATCCTAGATTTTTCATCTGGTAGGGGTTTACTTCAGAAAATTAAGCTTTCAAATCCCTGTTTTTAGGAGTGAAAGTTGAAAAGAAGGTGTTTCTTCTAAGTGTTTAGTATTTTTCCTATATGTTGAAGCCAGCTGACTAACTTGGCTTTCTCATTTACAAGTTTCCCCTTCAGTGTTACATGGTGCAGCAACTTCTTACAGGACTATGGCTCTTTGTGCTGCTCTGTGTGTGTGTACATTGTGTGCATCCCCCTACACTGTTACACAGGGATCTTCACAGAGAGGGAAGTGTACGCTGTGTAATCAAGTTCTGTGAAACCACATTTTCTGTCTTCAGACTAAGGAAGTGTTTGCACAGGGCAGCAGTTGTGATATGGAGGTTCTTCAGAAAGGGTAATTTTCTCAAGCTGTATAATTGTCCTTCATATCACTACTACAATGAAATGAATTGGATGTCAAATGCAGTGAATTCTTGATAGAAGGGAAAGGAGGTCAACTCCTATGGAATCTCAGAGCTAGTGTGGATCCCCAGACTTTTTCAAAATATCAGACCTATGAGCATTATGTATCCCAGAGACTTCAGAGAAAAAAGACGAAATGAGTGCTCACGGAGCATTTTGAACCACCAAAAATTAAACAGTAGAAATACTCCTTTCACTGTTTCCAAGAGTCATTCACTAGTTCTGACCTGGTT
Source organism: Sialia sialis (assembly GCA_009812075.1). Taxonomy (NCBI): domain Eukaryota; kingdom Metazoa; phylum Chordata; class Aves; order Passeriformes; family Turdidae; genus Sialia; species Sialia sialis. Next base: position 7,525,835 of record VRYO01002355.1, read on the forward strand.
TAGTTTTGATAGCTTGGCTTCTCATGGGTAATCATGCTTCTTCCCTGGAGTTTAATTTTGCTTGACAAGTTGGGATCTTAATATTTGTTAATTAACAGTTCATTCTCTCATCAAAACTGCTGAGCTCACAGATGAGTGGCTAGTATGTCCCTCAAGTTGTGCCATACATAATTGTTGCACCTGTTACAGTGTCTTGGGTACTGCCGGTCCATGGAATTTAGTTCATTCTGAAGTTCAATATATTAGTACAGTAATTTCACGCTTATAAGCCGCACCTTTTTGACTGAGTTTTTAAGCCGACACCGAAAGTGTGGCTTTTCACCCGGTGCGGCTTATATGCGGATACATTCTGGCGAAAGACCAACCCGGAAGTGCGAGGCGGGCCAGCCTGAGGCGGGGCGGGGCCGGAGCTGCCGCTGCGGGGGGCGGGCCGGCCCCTCTCAGAGCCTCTGCCGCAGAAGGGATGGGAGGGGCGGCCCCTCTCGGAGCTGTCGCTGTGGGCGGAGCCAGCTGGAGCTGGATCCTCCCTGAAAAAAAAAAAAAAAGTGCAGCTTATCACCCAGTGTGGCTTATTTATGGGCAAATTCCATGGACTTTCCAACAACCTAGAAGTGCGGCTTATAACCAGGTGCGGATTATAAGTGTGAAATTACTGTAGTTTATTCTGTTCTCTGCTTAATAAATCCTTAGCATCAGTGTTCCATAAAAATTCCTCTGCATCTCAGTTGTCATAGGCCAGTATCAATTTCTAATAGAACTGAATTTTTGTAAGGATAAAGTCTATTTTCAATTAATTAATTAGAGTTGTATCGTAATCTTATTATTCAACTCTTCAATGAATTTGAAGATCCCCTTCGTTTATTAATGCCGCACTCCTTAATCTAATAGATATTTTTTCATAGATACTGAACAAATATTTATTCTTTTTACATGATTGTGTGCGCAAGATTTCTGATAACTTTCAGTGCAAAAATGTAGTTACAGGAATGTAGTTAAAGCATTTTTAGTTATGCAGTAACACTTTTTTCCTAACCATACAAAGTAAACATTATAAATGAATGAAGCCCTAGTTGAATTTGCAAAGGAGACATTATTTAGGATATATAGAAGGAATAAATGAATACTCTCAAATCAGTTTTAATGGCAGTTTATAAAGTAACTATCAAGCGGTACAGTAAAGAATCCAACAGTTTTAATTTCCAGGTTTTAAACTATCTCCATTTAGAAGCATCTAGAGATAGCAAAACAAAAAGTAAATTTTTGTGAGAAAGGAGTTAACTTTGAGTCATGCTGCTTTATGGCACAGATGTGGGGTTTGTCTATGTTCCACTTTCTTTACTTGCAGAATGATGCCTCCATCTTTGATTTGATACACTTTGTAGATGGGTATACCTACAGTAGCTCCCCTTGCTCGATGTTCTGGAAGGAACATTCTACAATTCAGTTTCCTGATATGGCTAAGAAAAGGGTGAGAAAAATTTGTACCCGTTAGCAGAAAGACCAAATAGTCTCCAAAAATGAAGCAAAAGATTATTTATAAGGTTAGAAGTTACTTTTAATGCTTATGGCTGCAATCCCTATTCACTGCTATCATTGCAGTTGCTGTTATCAGAGTGACATGCATATAATTAAATTTGAGAAATGTGTGATTCAGAATTTTTAAGTCACAAAGTGTTTCTAACAAATAAACTACAGTAAAAATAAGAAGACATGGTACCAGCATCTCAGGGATTCACAAAAGGTACATGATGTACTGAGCCATCTGTCCTTTAAAAAATAAAAAAATTCTTAAGGCTTTTTTAATAGATTTTTCGTTGAAAACCAAATTCTTGAAGCTGCAGGCAATAGGATGCCTTAGGCAGCCAAGCATACCAAAATATGGTGCATGGAGTGACTTTTACTACTCCTGCTATTTAAAGTCCTATTTTCATGAGCTTATTAGCTACTAGTGATCCCTAAGGAAAAATACAATTAAAACTTAATCATACCAAAAGCTGAGGTTCTTCTGATTCAGCGAACTTGTAATCTTGTATATTTAGTAGTTTACTTGTAAATGTCTTAGTACTGAAAATGTAAGATGTATCAATTATCCTCAGTTTGCAATAATGCTTCTCCTCCAATTCAGATGAGAGATTTTGTGTATCAGAAGATGCTAAGGAATTCTGACTAACAGCATTTTTAATTTTTTTTTTTTTTACATCAGAGCAGAACCTTTATTCCCTTTAACAATCATATTGAACAACCTCCCCATAACCAGTCCTGTTCTCCACGGAAGATTCAGACAGTTGAGAAAAGCTAAGTGTGAAGAATACAAACAGCTTTAGAAGACAGTCTGTCCAGACAGTTGTGAAAACAACTTTTGTGGCTAGTTTTTTTCCTATCTGAAAAGTAAGTGAAAAGAATTTGGAACAGATCTTTCTAAAGTTTTAATATCCGAGTGAAATCTGATGGAGTAAAGAATGTTTATTTTGAGGAAAATAGGATTTTCATTTAAATTTATGAACATCAAATATTTCTAATGAAAAAAGATCATAGTTCAGTCAGTTCAAGGTGAGTAGTTTTCTTAATGTTTTTATACTGCTTTTATTCAGAAGGTTTTTGCAGAAAGGTGTTTCACACATCTCTTCCGTGATATGACTGAACTGTAGAATGCATGCAAACATTCAAAAAGAATGTTGCAATGTTATTGCGTTGTGATACAGGACACAAATCCCCTTGTTTTCAACTAAACTCTGTTGTAAAGCCTACTTCTGCTATTGCTTTGATAACACTGTAAATTAAAATATGAAAAATACTGCAGTGTGTAACATACCATGAAAATCCCTGTGTTTCAGTTCCCAGGTGAAATCCAGAAAAATAATGGAACCAGTTATACTATTCTAATCTGAATCTTTGAACTTCTGAGTAATCATGTTAGATTATCTACTTGTTATTTATGACTACTTAAATTAAGAAAAGAAGAAATTTACAAATTAATTAAGGTATTTCACATTCTGTGAAAAGTTCATTTCAAACAAGGACTTTTTTTTTACTTAATTGACAACTTTTTGACTAACTGGAATAGGCATATATTTGAGGTCTCAATTTACTTTCTTTATGACTTTTCCTTAAATTCTGGTCTGTTGATTTCACTACTTGGGTTTCTGTGTTCAGACTCAACAGAGAACAAGCACAATCATATTCAGAATCAAATTAGCTCTTTTACCAAGATTTTTCTCAAGAAAAATCTCTGACAGGCTCTGTTTTCAAGCTACAAAAGATCTGTGCCTGTTAATGAGACCAAAATTCCAGGAGTAGAGTTTGATTTTGTTCAAGGGAGCTGTTAGCTTTTCAAAAACTAAAATTTTAAAAGTAGTTAGAGGAAATAGTATTTCAAAGAAAAATAATACTTTTTTTAGTCGTGGGAGTTTATAATAGCATTCTTACTAGCCACTCTCTAGGAAGAAATACAATTAAAAGACTCAGAGAGAGTCTTTTACCTTTTGGTAATTTTAATCAGTGATACATTTCCATAAACACATTTTTTCTGTAAACAATTTGCAAGAGAATGTATTTCATGCTGTTTTAACATGCTGAGACCAACTTTATTCTGATACATGCAGGTCTTTTAAAACAACTGAAATAGGACTCATTCTGTGCTTGCTGGAGGGCACCATGTCACAAAGATTATAAAACTATAAACTGCATTCTCCCTATGACTGGCCTTCAGACATCTAAAATTGCTTATTATTAGACAGTTTGCAAATAACCCTTTCAAATCTTTCATCTCATTAAATCCCTACATTGTTGGTTATCATACAAGCTGTACCAGACAGTTTATCCATTCTTCAGTAACTTCCTGAATTTTTCCACTGATATGACAACACAGTTATTGTAACTAGTTTGAAATTTAAATTTAGAACATTTTTGCCCCCATGCTGTGTGTGGTCTAGTTCTAAACTTCATGCATATGATCATAGAAGTCAGAGTTGTTCTGATATGCATGAAAATTTGGGTTTCCCAACCTAATCATTAAGCACATTCTTCACAAAAGAGAATGGTAAGAATGTTCTTATCTACAAAAAGATCCTTCCAGGTTTATCTGATCTTCATCAGAGATATTCATAGCTGTTCATCAAGGTGGTTAGTAACACTCTTTTCTTGCAAAGGCTTTTGATAGATAGAAAAACAGGAAGAATTTCAAAAATCCAGAGGAAATATGTCAAGAAAATGTATTCGTATCAAGAATTTCAACTCTAGTGATGGTAGAAAGTTCTTTTGTACAGGAATGAAATTGCCAGTTCCTTTCAGCATCAACTATGTGTCCAAAATAATGGTTCTGCAATTTCTGTTAAGTGATAAACCTCCTAAATAGTATCTACAAAAGAGATGCATTTTCACAAATTTATACACTGTTAATTTTATATTGTTGTTCTAGCACCTGAGCCTGCTTTTCTATAATATTTGATTAAATCCTAAAGCATTACTTCATCATAATGAATCTCGTAGGTTGTGCACAGGTACCTAGACACTTTCTCTACCTCCCTGACTTACAGGGAAATAAAGAGAGCAAGAAGTGACAATAAGTTGCTGAATCGATCAGGTGTTTAGAGATTTCCAAGGCTTTTTTTTCAGATGCAAAGGACAATCCAGTTTCATAATGGTATGAGCATTTTTCTATTCTCTGTGTATCACAGGGGCATCAGAAAAGAGAGAAATCTAGACCCCACTACTAATAACAGATAAAAGAATGAATAGCCCAAGTGCATAAAGCAGCAATGTCCTTTCCACAAAGAAAACCCCCAGCCCTCCCTATGAGGAGTATAATTTCCTGGGCCATACTAACTTGCAGTATGAGTGAGATGTGTTAATGATTGTCACTGATTGCTCATCTACCAAGAAGTTTCAAGTCCTCTTCTTACTTAAAGCCAGTTTACTAGCATTATGTCTTTCTGTTGTTCTCACTTCCACCAAACTGAACTAAACTACCGACTATATTTTATCTGTCTCATTCTGTCTTAAAGGACTATAGACTAGTCAGCATAATTCCTCTTTTTCCATCAAATCCACCACTTTCAACAGCTGCACCTCCCTCATTGTTCCACAGGCTATGACAAATCACATACCCATATATATTCACATACATATAGATAGATATATGTATAAAATATATTCAAGAGAATTCCTGGTTTTGTACCAAGTGGAATCAAGGAATCTTTGCAAATAAAGAGTAGAAACAAAAATAAAGGAGCTTTTAAAATAAATGTAATTTCTTTAACTTTTCTGTAGCAATCTATACAAATATACACAAAACATAAAAAAAGTAAATTCCTTCAGTTATTACTTTTAATGTTCTCTGTGTCATATTTATAAAAATTCTTTATTTCACTTGTCTTGTGCCACAATGTTACTCTACATAATTTGTGCTAGAAGGACGAGGGTTTTTTATTCAGTTTAGTACTTTGTTTTACAAAACTGCAGTTAAATTTTGTATCAAATTTGACTTTTTTGCCTTGCATTTTGTCTTTCTATGACTACATGGAAAATGTATATGTATTAATATAATAGCCTTACATAGTTTTTAAAACAGTGCAGGAATAAATGTGAGAAGAATATTTAAGATAAATGAAAATCAAGAAATATCATAATGTAATACATCCTTCCAGTTCCATGTTAATGTATACAAGTGTTCAATATATATGAGGACAGCAGTGAGTGGTATTCCTAATTTTTTTTTTTGGACCACTACCATATTTGTTCAACAACAGAGAATAATCATCAAGTAGCAGCAGCGAGAAAGAAAAAGATATTTGGAAATACAGTTTCTCATGACTTTTTATTGAGTTAGTGAATTGGCTGCTGTTTTGAAACTTGCTAGGCTCCACTAGGGCTGAAGCTATTTCACTTTAAAACAACCTGATTGGAATGCTTTGTTTTTTGTTACATTACTTGATGTGACCTTGTGTTCCAATGGATTGTTACTCTCTGCGTGACTGACTTCCTCCTCTCCATTTGTGCATGTGTGCATAGTTAGTGATTCTGTCAATTAGACCAACCAAGGAAACATTGTTTGCCTTTTGGGAGTGGAAGCATTGCACTGGTAGTGGTCCCTGTCTCTTCGTGGAGTCATGTTTTTCCTGTTTTGCTTCCTAATGTTTATTTTGTTTGATGAAGGAAAAGAAAACATTTTGTGCCTGAAACATGGTGTAATAAAACAAGTTTTACAGCTTGTTTTAATAATCTATTTTATTTAGGACCATAGTTATACCAAAACTAGATTTTATTTTCTAGTGATGTTTCCAGCTTTCCAATTAATCTGTTGCATTTTCACATTCAAGTGAAGATGCTGAAAACTTGAATATATTTTTCTTTATATAAATACTAGATTTTCTTACTAACTATAGGTATGCCATGAATTTTCTGTTAACCTTAGGAATTTAAGTATTGTACTATTTTTGAAAGCAAAACCAGTGAGACTCCAAGTCAGAAAAACAATTTAATAGGAAAAAAAGAGTAAAATACCTGCAGTAGTACCAAAAAGAAAGCACTGACAGAGTCAGAATACAACCAGACACCTTCCTAGTTAGGGTGGTGGCAGCAGTCCAGATGAAGCGGTCTTGCTGAAGTGGCGATTCTGTAGAAAAGATCCAGTAGATCCTGTCTTCTAGAAACCAGTGGGTAAGAGCTGCCTGCTGTCTCCCAGGCCCCACATTATATCCAGGTGGGAATGCTTGGCTCCTCCCCCTGGGCAGAGCATCTCACAAAAGGATGATGTTATTTTATCAGTCATGGGATGGGTTCTTGATGGCCCATTAAACAGGAGTGTCTCCCTGAGGGTATTATCTATGACTCATGAGGCAGGGCATTGATGGCCCATTAACAGGAGATAGCCCGGGGGAGGAGGCAAAGAAAACACTGCCCCTCCTGTTTTTAACAGTTCATGGAGATAGTGATTGAATACATACCTTTGGGCACATCTTTACATTGTAACCTAGGACAGGTATGTACTTCCTAACAAGCAAATTTCCCACTTGCCAAGATTTCCTGGGTTGCTGTAAAACCCTTACTCTGGTCCACATCCTTGTGATCTTAACTCTACAAGAGCACATGAGGCTGCTCTGGTTACTTCTGAAGTTCACAGAAATGTATCTTAGATTCAGACATTTGCTAAGTCTGTTACTGTCCTGAAGTCTGTTAGGTGACAGACACTAAAAGACTAAAATTACTCCTGGCAATGTGCTATTGTTCTTTAACCTTAATTAACCTCAAATATCTTATTAATTTTAGCTTGGATGCTTTGCCCAAGATACTTCTTCCTCCTACTCTCTGCCTCTGCTTGTTTACCACTCCACTCCTCTGATGGAAAGATAATTACTGAAGAGCTTCTTTGGCTGCTTTAATGCATCCATTTTGTTTATTCCCATAAGGAAAAATTGTTTTCTCATTGTCCATTTTTTTAATACCTGGCACCACTTTTATGGAGGTGAATGAAATTATTTTACTCTCTTCTAGCATTCTCAATATCTGTTAATCAGTATTTCATTTTAATTTCCTCTCCTTTCTCCTTATTGTCAGGTTGCTTGTCCTCTCAAGGCTACCGAGTCAGTGTTTTTACTAGATTTGTAATAAATTTGATGATGAAGCAATATTTAAAGATAAAATAATATTTACAAATGGAGAATGTAGAAATGGTATGTGTAATGAGAGCTTTCTTTCCCCTGCAATCTTGACTTTCCTGTTCTCTATTCAGATACTGTAGCCCAACACTAGCATAAATCTTCTCCCTGAAATCTCAATCACTCACTCTACATTTATTTTCTGTCATGTGATTCAAGGTGATTTCTTGTGGTCATTATCTCTCCAACTTGTTTTCTGTCATTCAATATTCCTTTTAAAAAGCTTGTCTTTTCCTCAGTAGCATCATGTGTGTTTGTTAAGGTATCACATTTCTGTAAATCAGTTTATTAATAATTACATTACTGTTCATGAAGTGAAAGCTTCTTTATTGCTATCCTACTGTTTGTATGTTTCAGAAGGCCGCCAATGATTAAAACATAATCCCTCCACATACTGTTTAAAATGGCAGCTTTCAGAAAACAGAATAGTCATAGAATCAGATCCTTTCTTAAAAGGTATACATTATGATTCTTATTTTAGATATGAATATCAAATACTATAAGAAAAAAATGTTCAAGGAAAAGAAGGGAAAATTTTCAATAGTAGTCTGTTCTTGTGGAGAGAATTCCTGCCGAGAAATAATTATTTAGAGAAAGCTATAACTTTTCAGTAAAAGCTTTCAAAAAATGAGATGCTGCCATCAAAAAACATACAACTTTAAAAAATGAATTCTTTATATTCACTCATATTGTTTTCAATCAAAATTCTGAATTGTCTTCTCTATTAACTTTGTGACTTTTTTCCCCAAAATTATATACTCAGAAAAAATGTATTGCCTTTGACCAATTCCAGAACTATTATTGAAATGTAAAATTAATGGCCACATCATTAGAATTTGAATATATTCAATAATTTTTCTATGACCTGTAGTAGTGAAAAGAAGAAAACAGCGATAAATTAAGCATCTGAGGAAATTTTTAGTGATAATACTGTAGTAATAGGCTTCTGCCCCCATCCATGAGGTAAAAGCAGAAGTAGTTCAGCAAGAATTAAATATAAACATTTAGATTTGTGTAAGTTTTTTTTTGCAAAACTTATAGGAGATATATTGATAATTTTGCTTCAGGATATGAAATAATTGCCTCTGGAGACTCTTCCATTATCATGGTACAGCAGTATAGGTACATGTTAGACTTCTCTCTTAGGAGATACCAGTTAAAGGTCACTGCCTGAAGCAAGGTGACAACTAGAATTGATGGGCCATCATAATTTTCAATAATGTGCTCTGATTTAGCAAAAAAAGTGTTATCTGAAGTGAAGAAAGATCACAGTAATCCATTAATCAGTTATTTTTTATTTATATCATTTGAGTTCTTTAACCTTACTAAAATAATTCTAGTCCTCAAGTTGGTTTATGGAATGAAAGAAAGGAAATGGAGCAATGCAAAATGAAACTGCTCAATGTGAATCTCTCCAATCTCCTACAGATATATGAGCACTTTTATTTGGAATTTCAATAGTGTTAAAGTCAAGGGATTGGCTTAAAAGAGAACACATTATCACTGCTTTGCATATATTCCCATTGTCCCCTTAAGAGAAGAACTGCTTTTTGTCTGCTGAGACAGATGTAAGGCAGCTCTACATGTGATCCGTAGCTTGAGAGGAAATAATCTGCCTTTTCTCTCTGCCCAAGGAGTAGACTTTGATTTTGTTTGTTGAAAATGGTCTTGCACTGTACCTGCACTGAAATTCCCAACACCCAGGCAGAATGGTTTCTGAATCTGCATAAGTTCCGTATTAATTCCTAGTTCTCATACTAATGGCAGAAAGATGACCCAGTACAAAAAGTAATGGTGAAAGATGATGCAGTACAAATCAGGAACTTCAGTCTATGATTTTTTTTAATTTTCATTTTTGAGAGTTCTATGATTCATTTTGTTAAGACAAAATCTCTAAGAAATTTAATGAATGGCCTTGAAATATTTATTGCCTTATGCAATATCTAGTTGCTGCTTATTAAACAATGTTGCTATTAATACTATTTTACCTTTCTTTCTCTGCATCTTAACTCCCAGCATTCATGTTCAGAGTGTTACATGAAAATGAAGAGGAATTTTTAGGTTGATTAGGTTTGATAGGAAGAAAGACAATGAAATTGAACCTTTTATACGAAGCTATATTTGATATGGTTGTTGCAGTAGTGGTACTCCACTGAGTTTATTTCATCATCCCTTCAAATTTTGCATGAATAAATTTATATTAATGGCAAGAAAGAATATGAATATAAGAACTAAATAACTAAATGTAGGACTAACTCCTAAAAATTCATCACACATGCTATCTTATTATACTTATATATACGTACTATCTGTAAATAAATCTTGATTCTAGAATTTTTTATTACAAGATCATTAATTCTCCATCAAACATTTGTCAGTAGGCCTATTGATTCTGTAAAGAGAATGTCAATGTAATTTACTCAAAAAAAGTGTGCAGATTTAGTGACAGTGGATGCATTTTAGAATTCAGTGCTTCCTATTAACTTGTTTTTTGAGAAGGAGCAGCTGATTTATGGACCATTTATAGAACCACCAGAAAATGTGTAGTTTGGGGGTTTTTTTAAATTTTATCACTACTAATGCATTATTATTTCTTCAAACTGATTAGTGGGTTTAGCAACTGAAAAGGACTGCAGTGCACTTCTGAACCAAAGAATAAGTTTTCTGACACTAAAAGCAGTGGGTTTTTTCCTTACTTTTGTTTTATTTAGTTTGGTTTTATGTCCCTGCTCTCTACAGTTTTCTGGAACAGTTGTGCATGGTTTCTAAAGTGTTATCTTATATTCTTGTGCCTGATTGCATATGACTAATTTCCTTTCATTCAAAACATAAATAAACTTAGTGGTTATTTTAAATTTACTTTTTAGCAGAAAAAAAATTAATTGTCTAAATTATTTTTATGGAGGAATTGTTGAATCCACTTTCTACAGTATTCTTTTTCACTTAGGAATCAGGAAATGCGATGGATTGGATTTTTCTCAATATACCAAATGATATTGTGATTTCATACATTCAGCAAATTATGAAGAATTGTCAAGTTAATGTTTTTAAAAAAATTAAGGTTGTGCGAGTCACATAATTTTAGATTCTTAGTAAAATACAAAAGTATGCATCAATTCTTTAAGAAGAATTTTCTGAAACCTTTTACTGCTACCAGTGAACCTAATTTTGAGTAGTATTAGAGGGAGGAATTAGGTCAGTCTCTAAAAACTATGCGGAAATGTCTTTTTTTTTTTTTTTGCAGCTAGTTAGAGACAAAGAGAATGGAAATTAATTATTTCTTTCCATCTAATTTGATGCTTATGAAAGAATATAGTTATTAACCATAAGTGTATCAAAAATCAGACGTGCAATAATGCATTCGAGTAATGTGTCATAGGTTTCTCTAGAAACAATTATTTTTATTTTTTTTTATAATTAGTATTAGGCAGTATAAACAGAGGTTATTGTTTTGCTGGATTTTCTCTAGAGTTTATGCTCTCCCATAAATTCTGCAGGTTTGTCTCTCATTTTTGAATACTAATTCCGTTTTAATTAATGAAGTAATTTTTTTTAATTTCCTTTACCTTTTCAAAAAGAAACCCCAGGGAGCATTTTCAAGAAGTTTCATTTACTAAATATTCTCTGTTATCAGTCACATTCAGACTGACTAAAAGGCAGAGAGTTTGGATTTCACTAATTAACACAACCTGAATTGTCCTTCAATGGAAGCTGTTCTTTTAACAATCTCTGTTAAAACACGATTTCAATACTATTTATGAACTACATTCTCTTTCATGTATCCCTCTCCTCACATCACAGTTTATTATGAGTTTATTTGAATGATGTCTATGGGCTCTGTGAACTGGACTGTCATACTTTGTCTTGAGACAGGGACTAGGATAAGATGATCTTAGGATGTCCCTTCCTGCCACAGCCATTTTGTGATCATGACAGTCACCATAAGACAGTAAGGGAGAAGTTGACACCTTCTATTGGAGTTCCCACATTTATAGACATTTACTTCATATATATGAAAGAATAATCTTTGCTCAGTACTCTTTAATTATTATTGTTGAGTTAGATTGTGGCTACATCCTTCCTTGCACATATATTACAAACATCTTAAAGCCGCTTCCATGTCATCTGAAAAGTTTGGGATGAATATTTGGGGTCCAGGCTGTTGGAAAAAAATATCATAACTTTGGAGTTCAAGTTTATGATAATCTTGGATAAGTGCCATTACCTTCAAATCAAATCTCAAAGTGAATGGTACGTTAATTTACAATGATCCAAATGAATGATTCAATTAAAAAGTTTGTTTCAAAATTAGATAGATTCATAGTTAGATGATAGATAGATAGATAGATAGATAGATAGATAGATAAAACTGCAGTTAATCTGTTTGTCTGAATAATAAATTGGAGAGTCTTCTGTCCTCATGTCTGTAGAGACAGTTGCTGGATATGCCCATCTGATTCAGTTGCCACGAACTTCATCTTTGTGCACATTTTTTTATTTCATGTTACAGACTGAAAGTAAGGGCTCTTTTTGAAATACAGCCACTTCAGGAATCCTTCATCTTGAATCCACATTGCTCATTTCCCTCATCTCTTGCTAAAGAGCATGTTCATTTCTAATTCTTTCAGAAAATAGAGAAAATAGCCTTGTAATCTGCTTTTGAAGATACAAAAATTAGTTTGTCAAATTTATTTCCCCTTTTATGCTTCATGTGCCGACTTGACTTAACAACAGATAAAACTTCATGCAAAACTGAATGCTTTTAAATGTCTGCATGTACTGATCCATATATTTTGTACCTATCTATACTTCAGCAAGTATGCCTGATGAAGTATCTAATTTTGATTAATACCTGTAATTCATTATGACTGAAACTGGATATGATGGCCTCCAGGGGAAAATGGCTAACATACTATGAGGTATTGTATTCCAAAAATTCATCATAAAGGAATTAGCTTCACCATTTAGCAAGGTAGAGAATTCAGATTGTTTGACCAGGTGGCCATTTGCAACAGCAGATATATATTGGTATTTAAAAGGATTTGTGACCTTTGGAAGAAAAAACCTGAAGCAGCCTAAAAAAAAATTAATTCCAAGTAATAAAGTCAGAGTTAGAAAAAAAAAACAATTCCATTAAGAATTAAGAAAGGGAATTAAGAAAACCAAAACAAACCAACCAACAACAAAAAAACAAACAAAAAACCAACAGTTGGATGATTTACAAAAAAAAAAAATTTGCCATTCTCTGAGGCTAGGTAATTCCTAGGCATGGCACATGCAATATCTGAATCATTTGAAATGCAGTATGTTTATTTGAAAAGACAAAAATCATCAATCAAACCAATGGCACATTGAAAATTCAATGAAATAGAAGTACCAGTTTATGAACACTAGCAAATAAGTACCTGTGTTCACATGCACACTGAAGAACACAGCCCACCAGGAAATCAAATGACCTGCAAAAGTCCACAAACTGTGAGCATTCTTAGTGTACTTCTGGGTAAGGAGTGTTTCAGTCTGATTACACTTCATTGTTTCACTCACAGGTTTTCATGTACCAATTTTTGAAAGTCGCCTAGCAGTTTGATTCCTTTGGCCTTCGCCTTTACTAGCCTTTAATTTTGGAGGCATTTCTACACCTTGCCATGCTCATACAATAATGCAGTATCTGACATAGACATACAGATGTGCCAACTGCAGTCAGATACTATTTAAAAATATTCAAACTTCATTGCATTTTAAAGTACTGAAATTCAGCAATAATCCTGAATCAGGCCAGAATCATCAGGAAATATCAGTGCTGGCAGACTGACAAATGTTTCAGACTATAACAGAACCAATTTCATAGATTTTTACTGCGATGTGTGTTTGATATGTATGTACGTGACGGCATTTTTCCTTTCAGCAGTCCCCTGTGTTGCAATCTCTGTACCACTGGCTTCTCAGGATATCTCATAAATCTACTTGAACATATTAACACTCAAAGGAAGAATGATCAGGTGCCTGAATGTTTTTCAATTCTTAAAGCAGTTTTACTTTAAAGCATTTTGCAAAAACAGCAGCAACTGAGAGCACCCACCCTTTCCTTAATGCTCATCCAGGTTTTGAACAAAGGCAGGATAGTGTATTCAGGGAATCCATCAAACAAACCTGTTGTTCTTATTGCACTCAGCCCCAGATATTTAGAAAAAGACGAAAAGAGCAGAACAACTTTTCTCAGCTTCCAGAAATCTAGAGCTTAGGGAAAATTTAGAGGTAGAAGTTGTATGTTTAAATTTTCTGGTCCTTCATCAATTTTTGTTCTATTAGATCACTCATGTAATATTGTATGTCTCTAGTATTTTCCGTGCTGTCATGCACATTTTGAGAGTAGCAGTGGAGGTTGTTTCCAATCTCATTGTTTTTATTGGCCTACTTTTAGTATTTGGATTGTAGTTAGTTTCAGCTCCTGTTTTAGTGCACATTTATAAGATACTGTACTTTCTATTTTGAAGTAAATGGAGAAAGAAAAACTGTTAGCATCCGGCAACCACACCTTGATGCCCCCAGAGTCGTGGTATGGTGCATTAATTTTTCAGTTTGTAATTTTCCAGATGCATTTAATGGAACCAATTTTCATTACATCTGTTCTATGGTTCAAAGAGCTCTTTTAGTTGCCAAAGGGAGCCAGCTTCACACAGATTCAGAGAGGGTGCCAATGCACTGTATCTTGAAGTATTAGATAACTAAGGATGGTTTTATAGCAAACAGATTTTTTTTAGAGAGGCAAATACTATATTCATGACTTGCCACTATTAGAATTCAAATTTAAACTGCATAAGCCCCTTTCTCGGGAGCCATATATTGATTTCAATGTAATTTTCTTCATAATATTCTCAGATTACTTATTTTTTTAAGCAATTATATATTTCTGTTTAATGGTAAAGGAAGACATAATTAAATGTAAGTAAATACTGGTTTTAAACTAAGAATAGCTTAGTAAAGCTTTCTCATTAAATACTAAAAGATGTGAGGAATTACATTTTGTGATTTTCAGCTCTAAGACAAGACAGTTTATTATACCGAAACAAACTCACATTACCAAGATAACTTTACATGCTGTGCATAATTTTAATCTTCATAAAATGTGTAACAGTTGTATGGTATTAAATTCAAGATTTCACTTGACAGCAACTTTCAATGAAAAGGTTTTTCCTCATGGGCTGAAGAAAATTTGAAATGTTCTACTGCACTTTGAAGTTCTAAAGCAGCAGCCATATGAGAATTATAAAGCATTAATCCTGAAGAGTTTCCACCTGACAGTCATGAAATAGCATACCTGTGTGAAAAGTGACTCAGTTTTTCTTCCTCAGGCAATACTTTCCTTTTTTTTCTGCTGCTTCAGAAATATCATGCATCATGTCGTAGTGAAAAGATGGCCTTGGAATGACTGGATCTTTTTTAAGTTACTGAAGTCTACACTATCACTGCATTTATCTTCGACATTTCAATGACATTTTTAAAAGTTGTTTATACTAGGAGTTTTATTTTAGTTTGATAAGTCAGATGTGAAAGTTGTTCTAAAAGACTAATCAAAAGCTTATTTTTGCTATGTTGTTCTAAACAGATTTTTTTGTAAAGATAAAATTGTAAAAGAAGGAGCAAACCAATTAACAAGAGTTCATATGCAATTAAAGAACATTAAACATCTCCCTGCTGCAGATAAGATTAATCGGAGGCCTTGCCATGTGGCTTACATTTAGGTTTTACACTAGTCATGTTGTAAAATCCACTTTTTTGGGCTTTGGACACTAAACAGACAATTTCTTTCTCTGCCTAAAAGGGAAAAGATACCCACAGCAAGCAGTCCTCCAAAAATTCTAATCTTTTGTCTTCTCTCATTACACGGAAGCATAGGAAAAGGAATCTTAGCTTTATTATGTGCTCTGGCAAACAGCAGGACAGTGATGTTTCCCCCTTCTGCTGTCTGCCCCAGTTTATATTATATACTAAGCTAATGACCACATTTACATTTCCTTGAAGTAAAAACAAGTCCTTATAGTAGTGGTATTTTTTGTCACTGAGACAGACTGAAAGGGGTGTTGAATTTGAATTAGCCATTATGAGGTAAAAATGCATGGAAGAAGGAAGGGACTGAGAAAAGGGCTGAAGGAAGATATTAATTCCAGGTCTGCATTTCAAGTTTGAGATTTGGTGCCACAGAATTTACACAACCAAGACCACAGAAAGAGCAACAGCCTAGGAAGGGGAACAAAGAGTTCTCAATATGTTCATATTGCATTAATTTTTTATAGATGAGTACTTAATCCTCACTTAAATTAAAATTCACAACAAAAGAAGCAACTGGAGGTGTTTGTTACCCTGTGAGTTGCCACAACTGGAGACTTACAAAATAGGAAAGGATTATAAAATATTAGTATGTAAAATAGAGCCATTTGAGCTTTTCTGTAAACAAATGCATTCTAATTTCCTTTTCACATTACTGTACTCCTTCTTTTATTTCCTAGATATTTTTTTATATTTAGCTGAATTTGGAATTAGGTGTTTTTATGAAATAAGACTCATAGTATTTCCATTACAAAGACAGAAAAATAGCTGTAGGTGTAAATTTATTATTAAAACTGAAAGAATAATTTTCATTTCAAAATAATCCACTTAGAGTTAGCAAGCTATAGTCATTTGTAATGCATCTTTTTTTTCCATTTTGTTTTTTTCAATTTTTTTCATTTCTGCTACTAAACAAAACCTGAGTACTTCTTAACACCAAAATTCTGACAACTCATTTTATCCTGAAGTCTGGCCTTTACTATCCAGAAACTCACCATATAAATTTTTTGCCAGTGTTCCACTGTGAGATTTTTGTTTTATTTTTAAATTTCCTGGCTGACAATTGCTTTTGTTTTAGCCATTGAGAAGATTCCAAGTCAAGTTTTCTCTATAGACCATTACAGTTGATACCAAAATTGAATTTCTAGCCAGCAAACAAGAGATAGCAACTACAGTGGAGCAGCCTATGCCATCCCAACTTTGAAAATGCAACTAGTGGAAGGGAAAGCAGATGCACCGGAATTTACTCATCAGTACATTAAAACTGACAGATTTCAGTTCATAGATCCATCTTCACCTAATGCCACATTTTGGGAAAATGGTATTTCAAAGTATAAAATTTGCTCTAAGAATATCTCATTAAATCAAATTTCAACACAAAACCTTTTTTCCAAAAAAAACCTAGTTAATATTGTTCAAATTGAATTTGGCCATTTTCCTGGACTTTATGTTATCAATGATGCCTTTTGATGCATATCAGGTTATAAAATTTGACATTTTATTTAGTGATATATGAGTATTTTTAGGAGAAAACACAAAAAGAATAGAATTATATGGATATTTTCTCTAGATAGTAATACCTACTGCTAGGAGAATTTAGGTGTTCCAGATACAGGAATAAACTAAGGACTAGAAATAATCCTAGAAGACTACTGTGTAAAACACATGAAATCTCCTTTATTTTGTTTTACTGTTTTGTCATTTGTTCTCTTTGAAGGCTGCCTCATGTATGTTGAAATATTCCTGTTTAATTTAGAGTGAGAAAAAGTAACTTCATCCAGAGAGGACTTCTCTAGTCTTGGGGAGAGCACACCTTGCTCACTGTGCATTTGTGATGTCGTAACTCCTTGTATGCTTAGGTTACTTTCCTAAAGCACATGACTTCTAAACGTACATATTTTTCGAAAATACAATGCTCCTTTCTTTATAACAGAGACTTAGACTTCTACTGCGCCTGGCTTAGTCTACATACTGAGATTTCATGGCATATCATTTGATTATAGTTGAAATCTTGTGACTTAAAATATGGAGCAAGGCTGTTGTCAAAGACTGTGAAAGTTGAAAGATGTTAAAATAGCTTATATGATGACACTAACAAATCAAACAGTTGCAATATTTTTTTGCTGATAGTTGGTGTAAATTTAGTATCTTTTTATCATTAACTGGATTCGGGGCTATAATGAAAGGTACTAGATACAATCAAGTATTTAGGAAGCTACAAGACAGACCTGAATTGAAAGTTCTTCCTCTCTTCTCCAGCAAGGCAAACTCCCAACGTACATCATGTTTTTTCCTGTTCCTGCCTTTGTTATCTGGCCCCATCTATTCCATTTTCCAATACGCAGATCACTTTGATAGCTGTGACAGGACACAGAAAAAACAGATTTGAGATTTTTAAGGTCTACATTAAAGATACAGATTATCATATATCAATTATTTCTCTAGGCTTTTTATGTATTATGTGAGAAAGGAGTGTGGGGGTGGACAGATGGAAGGACTTTGTGGCACAGCACAAGATTTTTTATATTTTCTGTTTTGACCAGTTTATTAGTTTCAAGTTACCTAAATTCTGCAGTTAGTCAACATGGGACACAAATTACAGTAATTTCATGAGTATAAGGCGCACCCTTTTGACTAAAATGTTTGTCCTAACCCAGAAGTGCACCTTATAGGCCGGTGCGCCTTATATATGGACAAAGTTTGGAAATTTGCCAACCCGGAAGTGCGAGCTGTGAGCCGAACCGCAGCTCGGTAGGAGGAGGGGGGCGGGCGTGGCTTGTGCAGGGCTGCGGGGCTCAGCAGGGATCAGGATGTGCCCTGATTTGGAGGACAGGTGTCTGCTAAGAAAGGCAGGAGCCTCTCTTTGAAATGGAGAATATAAACCTGCTCCCTCCAAATTACTATGATTTTGAAATTAAGGGGCTCTCAGGCAAAGATACGGGAAATAGGAATAACAGTTCTTTACTAGGGAAATTAAGATAGAAATACAGTACTACAAAGAAACAAACCCCAAACACTGACAAAGGGTCTTAAGTTACAATACAGGATGTGATCAAAGCATCTATTCTACCACCATCTGTTGTGACTATGTGAGGCAGTGATCTTTATCTCTGTGTGAGATACTCTGCCAATGGGCCATCCATTGAAACCAATAGGGCATTGCTCTTTATCTTTGCACCCCATATCCTTTCTCCTGGGAGTTATCTTCTGCTAATGGCCTATTGAGTCTCATTGTATGACTGATAACTTATCAGTGATAGCTTATCAGTGATTACTTATCAGCGATAACTTATCAGTGATTACTTATCAGTCATACAGTGCCTTACATATGGACAAATTCCATGGACTTCCCAGCTACGCGGAAATGCGCCTTATAACTTGGTGCGCCATATAAGTGTGAAATTACTGTAATCACAGACATCTTCAGGACCGGGTATGTTCTAGATTTGTATGAAAAAATGCAACTCCATATTTTCATTCAGTAGCATTTTAGCATTTTTGTGTATTCATGGCATCTCAGGATGTTTTAACAGGAGTTCTAGAACTAAAATGCATATACTTCAACTCTCATCCCACTTGAGGTGCCCTAGACTTCTTCACTTTGCAAAAGCTGAAGATTTTTTTTTAAATGCTCAAAAGTTTATGTTATGTAGTAAAAACATAGCACCTATACTGTGCATTTAATAAAAAAGTCAGACGCAAGTTTGTAGTGGAATCCCAACTTTTTGACTCCAATCCTTTTGAATATGCAGTAGTGATAAAAATGCACCTGCTGATTCATGTATCTTTTGCATATGATTGCAACAGAAGTATGCTTACTTATAGAACGTTCTTTTGTTGCTTTTCAGCCCTTTCCTCAGCATTGGACTTAATTTTCTTCTAGGAAGCTGTAATCACTTTTGGCTTGAAATTGTACAGGATTTCAGCTATTGTAGTGTGTGTGCCTTTGACTTGGGAAGAACCAGAGTCTACTAGCAAAGACTAAAGTGGGCACAGAGTTGTTTAAGAGAAGCTTCATGAATTTTGTATTTTTTTAGCAGAAACCAAATGTTTAATCCACGATCTGTATGTATTTCAGCCTGCTATGTTTTCAGATCACCCTTTATTGCATTCATATATCTGTGACAGATCTGCAACATGACATTATTATGCCATGTGATTATGATTTTGCTCTTATGTAATACCATGGAGAAGATAGTTTTACATGCATCACCAACATCAAATGTTACTCTCTAATTTTATTTTTCTGAAAAATTTTTTAGAAAGACATTAACTTAGTTTTGTATAACCTGTTTTATAGAAACTATATCATTTAATATTTTTACTTGTATCTAGGTTAATCTTAAAAATATTTCATTATTCCAACAATTTCCTAGGTACTGAAAGCAGATCCACTATTCCTAATTAGTTTTTGCTTTTTTTCCCCCAACATTCCTTCATGGAACATTTACTCATCTGATACTTCATGTAACTGCCAAGCATTAGGATACTGCAAAAGCTTTTTAGCACAATAGGTTGAATTTATTGGTTCTGCTATTTTTAATATATTTTAGTGTTACAAAGTCTTTAATGTACTGTCATTTCCAAGGCTTTCTCATTACTTCTTTTCTACAATTAATAGACTCTATTTTCTGTTACGATTTTCAGTCGAGACTGAAACAAAAGCTCTTTTTCAGAAATCCTTCTTCCATTTAGTGAGTTACTTCCCCTATTTTGTCTTAGCTTTTCTTTTGCTCCCCTTACTCTTTGTCTGCCCAAATGCAGTCCAGTCCCTCTGCATTTCTTTTGGAATAGCCCCTTTTGTGCTTTATTTGATACAGGAATTGGCTTTTGTTAAAAGATGTGGTCTATGCAAATACTCCTTGGTTATCTGTGTTTCTTTTTTAACTTCAATTTCTTTGCCATTTCTAGTTGGTGTACCAGCAAAGAGACCATATTATTATGTTTTTACAGCGAGATTGTGCCTGATTTATGACTAAAAGTCCATCATCAAAGCTGCCATAACTAGCTGGTATATGTGTTTCCTTTGTGCACATGAAATAAAGTACATTTTTCAGCAACATCCAAGAGACCTGACAAAATTACTTCCATGAATTTCTGTTCTGTTAATTTTTTTCATAAAAAATTTAAATTTTCATGAGCATATTTAAATGGCAATGAAAGCAGTCATCTTTCTGTATTTTTATTTATTAGTAGTACATTTGCCTATAAACAACTGTAATAATTATGACCAAATATGCAATAAATTCACTTCTGCATAGTAATAGCCTGAGAATCCCATTGACTTCAGGCAGTTAAAATTGTATGAAAACCTAGAATCTGACCAATTAAAAATTAATTAGATTACTGTTAATATAGTTGAATAATGTTTCATATAAGGAATGCTGAAATTAAAAGAAAAAAATTTAATTGTATTGTTTAAAAAAATTAAATTTCCTCCTCCTTCATGGCACAATATATAAGTATTGCTTTGCAATATGTTAGTTTGGTTAAATGTCTCCTTAAGAAAAACAAACATCCTGATTTATTTTGGCTTTTCAGAGTAAATGTTAATGAGTGAAATGTAACTGCTGAATTAAATCCATTTTCTGAAGTATAATTTTTCTTTTATGGAGGCTGAGTGCCTATGCAATAGGCATGTTTATGTTTAAAATTGTTATTGCTCCTACATCAGTTACTAGTTAGTGTGTATTAGAAGTGTACTTTAATGAAATTTAAGGATTTTCTCTTTATCTTTGATATATTAATTATTCTGTATTTTTGAAATATTTTAAAAACTGCTGGACCCCTTCCCTGCAGCAGTAGAGAAGTAGCTTCTCCATAATCCACATTTATATATGTTTATGTCAGCTGAAAATTACCAAGTTATTTGGACTTGACTAAATGCTAAAAAAATGTCAAACTCACATTTTTGGCATAGCCACCCAAGACACTTGCATATGTGTTTTGAGATTTATTCTTAACATGAGCTATTACACATTTCCTCCACAAAAAAAAATAGTGTGCATGTGTGTGTTAAATATAAACATATAATACATGTTTATCTATAAGATGCTGATATGTCTTTATTTTGGTAGAACTACACTCCTGTCATTAAAGCAATGCATTCTGCAGCTGAGACCAAGGAATGTGCAAAGGAAAGCTTTTTATACCATCTAGAAAAGAGGAATATTTAAATCTGAAGCCAAAGTCCTTTAATTTCCCAGATATTTCTTTTTTCATTGTTAGGAATGCTGTTTTTAATAGTCACAAGGGAGAGAAACATGGTGAGACTGTTTTTCAGATTCACATCTTTGTTATCATTAAGACGAGTTTTCAGTTATAGGTAGACAAGATAGCATTAAGGTTGTCTTCAATTGCTTTCGTTTCACCTCCTTGTAATTTATGATAATTTTAAATTGTTTAGCTACAAGTTATCTAGTGCAACCTATTTAAATCAAGAGAGACATAATAAATACTTGAGAAAGATATAATATTTATTGCATATTCTATATATGGAATAGACTATTCTACAGTCTATTCCCTGAATGATGTAGATATCAAAATTGCAAGTGGTCCTGTCATATAAGAGGTCTTATCCCTAGTTTAAATGCATGAATAAGTATTTGCATATTAGTCTTAATTTTTTGGCATTTGCAGTTGCGAGTGCTTTGATGTTACTGTGATGAAGTTAGATGAGTCTTGCATTTGGTTTCTGTTTTTTTGACTTAACATGTATTACACTGACATCATAAGACACTATGGGGTTGGACAATACGAAATATAGCAAGATAAAAAGCAGGGTAACTTTATGAAGAAAGCCAAAAGCAGGTAATAATAGAACTGAAAAATATCTTTATAATTCTAATATATTTTTCACTAACATATCTACTTGTATATCCAGCTGCTAATTTTACTTACACAGTGAAGAAACTGATGAAATAGATACAAAGACTCAGGTACATTAACAGGAACAAGAGAAGTAAAAAAGCAGGATGAACCTTGAGACACCTCATGGTGAGAGCTATAGGGAGAAGAATATGACATGATATAACAAAGTATCACCAAAAAAAAAGTGTGAAGGCAAGTGGAATGAGAAAGAAAAAAAAAAAGACATCTCTGTAGTACCTATGCATTCCTTATCTTTCAGCACCTGTTTTCTGAGATTGATGAGGTAGGATTTGCTCTACTGTACTAAAACACAAGTTCCTCTCATACAGCACAGTAACAAAATTCAGGAGTTAATGGAAGGACTGTTCAGGAAGGCACCTAAGTAGTCTTGAAAATGCCCAAAAAGAAAGTGTTTAAATTTTAAACTCTCAAACACTGCAAAAATAGTTTTTACTAGATACGAGTTCTGCCAGATGAAAGCTGCTCATAGTTGTTTACTGCTGGTGAAGTCTGTTGCAGTTGAAGGCTCACAGGTTTTCTTGATTGCCTACTTTAAGCCCTGCAACTCCAATGCCTGTGAGAGATACTCAGTAAGGAGTCGCGAGGGTTTGTAAATCTGCTCAGATGCAATAGTAGGGGACAGGTAACTAACTGCATGTCAATATCAGTGCCAGAATCTTATTGATTGAAATGAATTTTACATATAGCTCTTTATCAAATTTAATATCATAATTCTCAATAGGGCCGCTTCTCATTATTTTCCCCAAAGATGCTGGTTTTTTAATATTTTATTTGATGTTGCATTGAGCACCATTTAAAGGACACTGCCATTCTCGATATCTTTCAATTACAACCTGGAGAAAAATGTGAACAAATCTTTAAAAATGGATCCATCCCAGACATTAAGGATGAAAACCTAACATTTTCTCTTTTTTGTTTTGTTTGGCTGTGTTGTTGTTTTTTTGTTTTGTTTTAATATTCAGAAATAGGTTTTCCTTCTTCTACAGACTATAACTAGTAGTTACTTAAGAAGAATATGTTTATATTATCTAGATTACAAAATCTAGGATAAAACACAGGGATATTCTAAAAATCATAGAATTCAAAGAGGAGTCTTATTTTGAAGGATACATAATAGCAATACTTGTATGGAATTTCCTAGTCATTAAGAGAATAATGGCTACTCACATTTCCCCCAACGCAGTCATCCAATGTTTAGAGGAATCTTTATGAAGAAAATGACCAGACATAAAAAGTCCTTCCCTTGTAAGTGCAGGCACTTAATTGACTGCTCTGATCATTAAAATAAATTAGACTACATTCTCCACAACTCCCCATGGAACTTTTATCTCAAGAGAAAATTGTAAAACAATTCACTGTTGCAATGCAAAACAGAAAACTGTTTTCTATACAGTAGCTGTGCCAGAGTATGCACATTTCTGTTTTTCTATTGTCTTTGCTCTGTCATCTCCTGAACCAGATTAACCGAGTTCACTTCCTTTCTCTCTCTCTACCTCACTCTCTCACTCCCTCCTTCTTGACAAGACAAGAGTTCAAT
>VRYO01002355.1:7550744-7592058 GCA_009812075.1 Sialia sialis
CTTTTTCAAGAGGTTTAAGAGCCATAGCTGGATATAGCAATTCTAGTAAACTTTGCTTCCAAGATGCCACAACTTTTGTGACTGATTAACTAATTTTGCATTACACAGGCTAATGTTATATTTCTTCTGCTCAAAGTCTGTTCCAGTAATATAGTAAAACTCACTTTATCACCACAGAAAGTACAATCAAACAACAGTTGAGGTAACTCTTACACCTCTACTGGATTTTTTAAATTGTTTGTTTTTACTTATTATCAAAGATTCCATGACTTCAGTTTCCTTTAAATTTAAATTTCTTTTTCTAAGGTGATCTTTAAAAGTTTATATTCATTTTCTAGGTGTTATTTAAATCTTAGGAAAGCAGGTCTTGAAGGTATCTTGAGAGGTCATTTAATCTTCTGCCAAAGGCAGAATCTGCTCTGCTTAAGTCATTCCTGTCAAACATTTTTTACCTGCTTCTAAAGACCTATAACCTCTTCTGACAAATTTTTATGATGTCTTTCTGTAATCATAGTTTAAAGTTTTTTTGACAGTGCATAATTTGAGTTTTTCTTGTTACAGTTTAAATTCAATGAATCTTACCCTTTTCAGCAAGAATATAAAGAATATTTCTTTTCCCCTCATTCATGTATCCTTTGGTCTTTTTGCTTTCCTAAATCCATGCTTCTTATAGTTTTTGAGTTATATCTTTCTCAAAGCTCCATTCTTAAATTTGGACCCAGTAAGAACCTGGTGCATTGCCAGTGACAGAGAGAATGGAAGACTGATTTCCTATGTATTGCAAGCTACCTTTTATTGCAGTTCCCATTCCAATTGCTTTTTTTGATAGCAGTAAAATGCATGTTGACTTATGTGAATGTGTGGTGTTCTGTAACCCCATATTCCTTTCTACATAATTATCAACAAAATGCTCCCTGTCATGCAGTTGGTCATTCTTGCCTAAGTGCTATATCCTCAATCAAAGGATTTGATCAGCCGCTTGATCTCATTGCCTCTGCTCTGAGACATATAAATAACTTTAATCATGAACAGATTCATGATCAGCTTAATATTTCATCACAGGACATCTGCAAAAGTAAAATCATACCATTTGAGCCACTGCCATGTTTGTAATTTACAGATTTTTGGAAGCTGTGTCTCTGTAACATTTGTGAATCATTTCTATCAGTTTTCAGACATTCAAGGTTTCACTTAGAGTTGTAAATAGATATGTATATCTTTATATATATTATATATATAATTGCACACACTATTATTGTTTATTAGATGCTTGTCACAGAGAAGTCATTTTAAAAAGAGGAAGAAAAAATGATAGTGTTGCCATTTTTCAGATTTCTTAAAATAATGATTATCAAGCAACACTTTCAACTTCTTTTTCTTTTCATAACTTAATTATTTTTCTTTTCATTTAAGCTATATCGGGGTGTTTTGTAGGTTTATTAGTTTACTCTTTAAAATAAATCTACTAATTTTGTGCACATTTCATAAAGAGATAATGCTTTGATTAAACATGGAATAGGCAAAGACAAAACCACCACAGATCTATATGATTATGTAGAAATTGTAATCATAGCAATAAAGAAGTGTGCCTTCTCAATGGCATAGTGATTTTAATTTATTAACTGGTAAAGTTCCTCAATCTGTGTTCAGTCACACTAAGGTGTGACTGATTTTGAACAGTTTACTTTGGCACTATCAACATGAAGTTCTGGATTTAAAATATGACATTTCAGGGGGTATCTTGCATGTATCTCTTTAAATTCAGCATATTTTTCTGTGGAGACTTGCTTGGTAGCCTGCTACTTATAAAAATGTGGCCGTTCCAATTTGATTTATTTGAAAACCTAATGTTGTTTAAATTGAATTGTTTACATTACATGAGTTTAAAAAATATGTACTTGACAGAAGTTCAGAATGGTGTGATGCTTGTGCCTGTGTTTTTTCCCAGCTGGAGGTTCTCTCTCTCAGCAAAAGAGAGGGAGCATCATTCACTTCTCTTCCTCATTTTCTCCCTCACTTTTTTTCTTTCTCAGCTTCCATACTACAGTTGTCTACCCTTTCACTAGCTAGTATTTCTATTATTCTTCTCTTAGCCACTGAACAGTTTAAAACGACAGATTACGCAGGTTGAGTTTTGCTGCCATTTTAGTAATTGCTACTTGCCTTCAGAGGGACACAATGTTAACATGGTACTGAAGAGGCTGGAATACAGGAACAATTTTTAATGACCAGGAGTTGTTCAGTTGATTCAGCAGCTTTTTTTTGTAGCTGATGTCTCACTAAGCTGAATAAAAATACTGCTTGTCCCTGCAAGTCTCATTTTCCTTATCTCCATTAAGGATCATGTCTTCAAAATGATGATTGGCAAAAGGCAGCTTTTGTCTAACCGGTAAATCATTTATCCCTAATGTATGCTAATCAAGATGTACTTTCTTGTTGTCACAAACAAGGTAATATAATCAATTAATCAAATGGAAGAAGTCATCAACTACAAATAATAGCTTAGCACTAGAAAATGAATGTTGCTCCTTTTTATACAACAGTCTCTTTCTGGAAATTGGAGGAGATGCAGTCCTTGAATTTATTTGCACAAACATGCAACACACAATCCCAAAACACAGCTCAAATTTGTGTTTAATTCAAAGGTATGACTAAAATGAACATTAATTACAACCTTTTTTATTGGCAATAGAGTTTATTTTCATGTATTTTTCCTGTTGGTGTAGCTTTTTGTTAAGTTGAATGTTTAGCCTATTTTTTTCTCTTATTTCCTCTGTTCTTCAGGTTTTATGGATTTTTTGTTTATTTTTGCATTTTTATGTGGGTTTTCAGTTCTTTATGGGGTGGCTGTTCTTGTTTGGGTTTTTGTTTGTTCTGAATATTTTTTTATTATGTTAATCTAAATTTCTGGTTCCTACTGATGTCTTTTAGGGATTTCTGCAGCTAATAGTTCTTACTTTAAGCAGCTGATACATGTAAAATTTGACATCCATTTTCAAAATGGAGGCATATCTTGATTTAGTGACAAATGACTCAGTTTCTGTTCTGTAATCTCACTCTCAAGGAATTGTTAATAATAAGGAATTCTCACAACAAGAGTAATGGTAAAGGAGATAATTGTTTATCATCATAATCATTCAACTTCCAGCACAAAAAAAATAAATATTTAAGTAGTATTTGTTTTTAATACTGGTTTACAGGACTATGATGACAGAACAGTCATTTGGGCTGCCATATGTATTTTGTTTGGTGTCCAAAATAACTCCAAATAAAGCACGAAACAAACCAGTTTGCCAGTTTTCAATGCAAAATGAGGTATTATAGACAAGGTGCTTAGTTGCTTTTTTTAGCTATGCCGAACTTTTCTAAGGATGAAGACTTTCTTAGAAAAAATGTAAATATGTATTATGAATCTGTAGGTGTTGCTGTATAGAACTAATTCAAGAGGTTATTCATCAAAGTGCACTTCCTTGCAATGACCATCCTCCATACTTCAATGACAATTACGAGTCTTCAGTGAATATCAAAGAAATAAAGCACAGAATGCAAGCACTCTAGATCAAAGAGGGTAAAACATCTTTCAAAATAAGCACTTGACAGAAATAATGAATATTTGAACTTGAAGACTGAATTAGAGTTTATTGAGCTAATTTAATGGCTACTGACTTGCATTGTTACATAAGATAGAGATTTTGTAGTTGTTTTGAATTCCTGCACTCTTGGAAGACTTTGCTGGAAGTTACCATAAAAATATTATTTTATATATCTAAAAATTAGCTGATATGCTCCCTGTTTTTTTTCTCTCATAAGAAGCAACACGAATTCATGAAGACAGGGGTGAGAAATTACTTTTGCTTTGGGAAAAATTGCAGTTTAAGAGGTAGCAGAAAAGCTCAAGACTTCACTTAAAATAAATCAGCATTCTGAGTTTATGGCTCAGAGCAGTGAAAACTTCCTATGATACATTTCATACCTTAGCAATAGATTTATTTTGCTTTTTGAAGAGATTTTTCAGATCTGTCTAAAAAGTACAAGGAAGGGAACTTGCACATATGATCATCTGTGTAAGCTGCATGAATCAGAGCAGTCCGCAGTTCTACAGAATTTGTTTTTTGATGTGACCACAAGGGAAAAAATTCTATAATTCTAGACTAGATAGCTATACCTATGATATTTAGATTTATGAGTGATTTATGATTTATGAACATCATGGCTATTGTTTATGCTGGAGTTGAATCTTGTGAAGGATGTCAAATGCCATAAGAAGGGCTTTTACAGATACATAGGCAACAAATGGAAGACAGGAGAAATCAGGAGCCTGATGATGAGTGGGACAGGAGCACAGTTGATAGAGAGTGTGGAGAAGGTTGAAGTACTGAATGCCTTCTTTGCCTCAGTCTTTACTTGTAAAAAAAGCCTTCAGAAATACCTGCTAGGAACCAGGGGGTAAATTAGGAGCAGGAAGGGGATACCCTTAGTGGAAGAAGATTAGCACAGGGAATACTTGAATAATCTAGACATAAATCCATGAGTAGTGATGGGATGCATCCATTAAAGCTGATGAAGAAGCTGAAGTCTTTGCAAGTCAGCATTAATTCATGAGCTGAAGTCAAACACTAGCAGCCTGATACCCTTCTATGATAGAGTGTTTGGCTTGGTGGATGAAGAGAGAGGAGTGGATTTTGTCTATTTTGACTCTGAATCCCATAATATTTTTCATAATGAAGCTGTGAAAGTGTGGTCTGGATGAGCAGACAGAGTGGTGAGTTTAAAAATGGGTGATTGGTCAAGGCCAGAGGGTTGTCACCAGTGGCTGAAGTATAGTTGGAGGCCAGTAGCCCCAGGTGTATACCATGGGTCAGTACTGAATCAAATCCAGTTCAGCATGGCCTGAATGGTTGGTTAATTGCAAAGGAACAGTAAAATCTTTTCATTCATTACATTTTTTCATCTTTATTATGTTTGAACAAATTCTGGTTAGTGCTTTCTGATACAATAGATACCATAAAGTTAAGAAAAATATGGTTTATTATCTTTTGATTTAGATGTCTTCTGCCATTTATATAGGCCAAGACTATAAAGCAAACATATCTGACAAACTATTTTCAGGCAAAAAATAGCAAAGACAACAAAAAACTTGACTTCTACCTAAAATACTGGAGATTTTTCTTAGGCTTTAAAGATTCATTTTTTTTTTTTCCTTTTTCTTAGATGTATACATGTTTTCCCTTTCCTTTACCTTTTTCCCTTTTTCTTCCTTTTTTTTCCTTTTTTTGTGTGATTGTACAGTGATTTTGCTTGAGCTCATAATGAAGTGCTTTTGATCAGCACTAAAAAAGGTCTGCCGGTTGAGCCCTTAAATGCAAAACTTGTGATGAGAATAAACTTCAAGGTCTCAGAATGCACTTACCAGATCTACTGTATGAATAAGTGTCAGGTCCCAGAGCAGATTGCATAAATCTTTCTGGTTGAGCTTGGTGAGTGCAAAGCTTAATACCCACAGGCTTGCAATCTTTTTGAAGGTGATTATAATTCAGCACCAGCTTTGCATCCTAGAAGAAGGTTCCCCTTGAACACAAAGTATGTAACATGCTCGTGTGCTAGTTATCAAAATAACCAAAAAGTTGCTGGTCTTGCAATCCTTAAACTTGCAAAATGATGTTACATTCAAAATGATGCTACATTCACTCAACTCAACTGTAAATTCAGGTCTACTTCGTATGCCAAAAACTAATTTCAGTCATAATATTGTTTTACCGTAGTCTAAGGCGTAGTGTAACTCAAAGATTTACTGAAAGTTTATAAGTGGTAAGTTTAAGATTTCGTGACTTTTTTTCTTATTTGCACATTCAGGTAAGAATTACTGCCTGAGGAAGCAAATATGTACTTAATTGTCCAAGTAAATAGAGCTGTAGATATTCATCCATGATTGTTTAGGATACATTTGCAGTCATATTATACAGAATTTGAAGATTTAGTTGCTGATAAAGAACAATATATTATTTTATCTGTTTGTTTTGACTCATCAGCTTTTAAGTTTCACAATTCCATTTTAAAAATTTGCTATTTTTTTTTAATTTACTGTGAACTACAAGTTTTGTAATGTCCAACCTCTTACTACCAAAATACTAAAGATAACAGATAATAGAGCTTGTTATTGTAATAGTTCATCAAAAATACTCTTAAAATTCTATTAACCTCATACAAAATCTTTTCTTTATTAAGCTGAGGTACAATGGGATCTCAAATGTTGCAGAATGTACTGTTGAAAATTTCCTTCTACTTTTAAGAGTGTAGCATAAATCAAACTGTAGCTCAAAAAACTCATAACATTATTTCAGTAATTCTTTATCTTTCTTTTTGAGTGATTACAAAGTAAAAAACTAATCAGCAAAATTGACTGATTCACATGAAGTCATGCTTCCACCCTTGATCAAACATAATTTAAGCCTACATTACTTGAAGAATTTCACCTTTCCTTGGGAGTAAAGTTCTAAGATAATTTTGTTTCAATCTCAGCACTTTCCTAGAAAAGGAACATAAGTTTTAACCTTGGAATACAATTCCATTTGCTATTTCTACACTCTGTTGGAAGGTATTACAGAACTCTTCTTTCCTGGCTTTGTGGTTACATCCAAAACATTGTTTATAAGGTCAAATGAAGAGCAAAATTTGTTATAAATATGGAGACTTTAACTGCTTTGTCAAGTCAGTAAGTCGACTCCTTCTTCCACTAAAAACAAATAAATAAAAATATTCTTAAAATATGCAAGCTATAGTAATACATTTGGAGAAGTATGCTGGTATGAGTTAGTATGACTCAAAGCTTAGCTATATTGTACTACTATGTCCTGTTTTAATTTTATGTTGATTTCAATGACTATTTATTGTGTGCAGTAATATAGTGTCCCTGTACTGTATCCAATACATCACTGTTACATGGATATTAGATTCTGTAAGGTAGATAAATAGCATAAAAGGATCTTTCCCATCACAGTGGCACCATTATAATCACTGAAGTTACACTTAAAACCTACAAGGTGGTGAACTAACTCGTTTTTTGTCTTATTATCTTTTTTCTTGACATATAAACAAACATACATACACAAATATGTACAATGATATGTACAGTGTGTGTGTGATGATATGTGCACGAATGTGCTCACGCTTTATCAAATCTTTCCTGTCAGTTGTACGTTTTGTGTCTATAATGTAGAGTTTAACCAAAGGCTAGGAAAAGAACCATCACGCACTCGCCTAGTTCTTTAATCTATTCATCAAGTTTACGTACAGTATAAAGTTGTAGCAGTATACATAACAGTATTTGTATTGAATTCCATTTGGGATGCTGTAAGGAAGTTCCAGCAAAGTTCATCATAGTTTTCATTCTTGTGTTTGTACTTAAATCAGTATAAATTATAGTTATATTGGAGCAACACCAGTCAAACCATGGACTGTAGTAAGATGACTCTTTTTATGAAAAGTCCTACCTATTACTGAGTCTGTTAGAGCAGTAAAGCTTCTCTGAGTCCTGACACTACTTTGGAGGACATGTTCTCTTACTAACAAGAAGACTTGTATTTTAACCTAACCAGTAGCACTGAATATGTCAGAAATAATCAAAATCTTTTACTTCTTCTGTTTCCCTAAATTTCTAAAGTTATCTGAGGTGATATTCAAAACCAAAATAATATTTTCCTAAATAGATTCATTTTATTCAGGTACAGGAAACTCTGATGTGTACAAAGTAAGGTAGTTTCAGTTTTTTTAACATTTGGATGTGGAGATATTATCCCGCCTTCAATTTATTTATACTGTCAAACTTCAACAATAAGAGATTTTTAAGATTCCTTTGTTTCCTAAAGTGAAACTCTGTTTCTCCTAAATGTGAGGAAATAGTTATGCACTTACCAGGACTGCCAAGTATGTAAAATAATGATTTTGGAAACAAGTGAATGCCATTCGTGTACTCAAATTTTTATATTCAGCTGCTTTTTAAAAAGTACTTTTATTGCATATACTAGTTATTTCAAGGAGAAACATAAAAATATACCATAGATTAAAAAAAAAATTTCCCATGATAAGGAAAAATGAAAAAGCTGGACCAGAGAAATACATTCATGTAACAGTCACTTATAAAAAGATAGGAATGAAACACTAGTCACTTGAGTCCAGTGCTATGCTGGCTATTCCACAGTATTCAGGAATAATTATGGGGAAAACACTGAAATAATTTTCCAGGTCCTTTTTTCTTTTCCCTTTTTACATTATATGCAGAAAGCATAACCCTTTTTTAGTGAAGGCTCTGGCAACCAAGGCACCTTTCCATGGAAATAAGACTCTCATTTGATGGTAGTGTCCTTAGAAATGTGAGCTGAGATGCTCCACTTCAGGGAGCTGGTAGTTCCTAAGGTCACCCAGGGCAGTAGGTGCTTGCTGCTTCTGAGCAGTCTATGGAATGAGGTATGATTCTTACACAAAGCTCTCTTGGCTCTGAGTACCTAAATTCTACCTGAACAATACCTCATTTTACCCAATATTTGTCTCAGTTACTCATCTAGTCAGTTAATGAGATCAGAATCTCATGTATTTCCCTATTTCCAATTTCTGTGTAGCGTTGCTACTTCCTCTGTTGTGACTTCGGATCCTAGTTTATGATAAATTTTATTATCAGTTTTGTCACCAGGTTTTGAAGAGTCTCTCAAGATTTTAGGAAAATAAGCATTAGCAATATGATCTGAAACTGCATTCCCCTTTGAAACACTTGGCACTTTACATCAGAAAGTTAGTAGTATTCTCTGTTTTTTTCATAAATATTTTTAAAACATCTTATCCTTTGAGAATGGCCATCAGTACATTTTTTTCCCCAGCTGGAGATGGTGTCAGTAAAAGCATAGCATATTTACAGCTAGTGACAAGTTCTTGACTGACTGTATCCAGCAAGGAGTGCTTACGAATGCAACAGTCAAACTCTTTTCCTGAGAGACTGTGCTTTTTCTTTACAAGGTCCAGCTTCTACTGACTTAGTGATCAATTTGATATCTTGTTTCAGAATCTCTGTTTTGAGCAGGTGCATTAGACAACATCAAACTAGCCCCCTCCAAGAAAGCTTGTTATGTATGGATATTATGAATATCTCTGACCTTATGTGAGAATTTATGGATCTGGTTCAGGTAGCATTTTCGTTGTATTGTGAGGGCAAAATTGTAGTTGAACTTAAAATTCCTGCTGGTTCTTGGAGCATAGGTAATGTACAGCTACTGAGAAAAACATAGAGGCGAAGGCAAAAGGGAATAAATCCCACTGCTTGTAGCTCCTAGGTCCTTAAAGCATACAGATTGGTTTGGCTTTGTTTTTTATGGAGCCTTTTGTTTTGGTTCAGTTTGATTTTTTAAATAAATTGAGTATTTCATATGTTTTATAATAATATCTTGTAGCAAAATTCATTCTTGTTTTGCCTAACTGATACTAGCATTTGCCCTTATAGTAGCTGAATCTAAAAGTTGAAAGAATAAAATCCACAGTCAACATAGATGAAAACCCATGCTGATTCACCTATATGTTACCAAATTAACACCTGTTCACTATAATCCTTCACCACAACTGCCTCTTATCTAACTACATGTGTCCTCTGGTTACTGTGTCTGAGAATTTTTCTGCCTTCTTTAAGCTACATTGAATGATAACAGTGATTTCAGCAGGAGTGTTTATCTCAGGAGACACTTTACCAATTGTATTCAACATTTAAAAAAAAAATTAGTGATCCTGATTCCTATGCTTAGACTGCATTTGTTAAATAGAAACCTGATTTATTTTCTGATTCAACACAAAAATACCGGAAAGAGTGTTTCCCTACAGTAGTAGACATGATACACATTTGTCTAAATTTATAAGTAAGAGGAAAATAGATGCTTATGTCTGACGTACTGATATGCACAGATATAAATATTTCTGTGGCAGTCCTTCTTTTCCTGATCTTGGTAGGGTGAAGATACCATTTTAAGTAAATGTGGTCAGTTGGAACAAGCAGGACTGGATTTTGAATCTCTAAGTCATTAGAGAGTCTTCAGTGACCATAGTAAATATTTTTTTACTCTGTTAGAGCAAAATATTTATATGTAGATATTAGTTAAATTCAAATGTGAATGTTACTGAAAAATTGCATAACACTTGCTTATGAAAATATGGGAATAAAATCCCTTTAGTGATTTCTGTATGTTTGGTCCATATCAAAACAAAGTAACTTGTAAAAGTAATCACTGTGATATCCGTACTACTTCCTGACATACTTTAACAAAATTTTATTGGGTTAGATTTAAACCAACTCATTATATTTTCCAAGGTTTGACTTTTAAAAATAAGGAAAATTAAAAAGTTTTTGGGTTTTAAGACACAAAGGTGGATGCTGTCAACCTAAAACTTAGATTTTAAATAGTTTAAAAGACATGCAGATGAGGGTAGTAAAAATGTTATATATTATTTGGTTTAGTTGGAAGATTAAGATATAATGAACTTTTGAGCAAGAGAGAAGTAAATTCTCCTGCTTCTGCTTGATGGCTTTAAAATGACGAGTACTAGTAAGGACATAGAAAAAATGGACTGGAACCAGTCAGGCAGCATTTCTAATAAGCATTTGGGTCTAAGGTTTCCCATGAGTAGATTTCCTGTGACACGTGTAGACATGACTTAACATGGCAAACCTTGAATATCGAGAAAAAAGACTGTGAATTGTGATTGTTGTGAACAAGTTCACATGCTTCTGTAGCAATACTGAAACAGCGGGCATCGAGGAATGTTCAGTATAATGAACATATCAACCTGAAGGATCCTTCAACTATATTTCTGATTCCTACTATCCGAAATAGAGCATACTCACTTCTGTAATTAAGTGATTCACTTCCTAGAGATGCTCAGTGAGCTTCACTTCTGAATTAATTAGTGTATCTATATATGTGTGTTTTCTCTACAAAAACAATTCTGTTGGTCAAAAATTACAGGAGTCTTGAAATCTTCCACTAATCTGAAATTACCTTAGTGTTGTTTTATTCACCCCAAAAAACAAATGGAACAAGACAATGACTAATAAGATCTGCTCAGTATTTAAGCAGTGGTGAAAGAACAGGCAGGAAAAAGTTTTGGAGTAAGAATCTATATCTAAGGATACTGTATCACTAACCTGAGAATTCAAGTTGTCATCATTAACCTTGACAAAGTTGACATTATCTCATCACTGCCTCTTTACCCCTAGTCTGAACTATTTCTATTCCCGAGGTATGTAAACTTAAATGGCAGTAAAGAATACTTTCCTTTGATTACAGGAGTAGATGTCTTTCTCTTTGCAGCACATAGTGAGTACTGTTGTGGTTTAGGAATGGTATTCCCCAGTCCTGTGCTCTCACTGAGACTCTCCAAACCTGTCGCTCCCTGCCTTCCCTTGGCAAGCTGGAGAGGAGGCTTGGAGGTCATAAGGTAAGGATCATGGGTTGAGACAAGGACAGTGTTTTGGGAACAGTAATGAAACAAGAAAACACAGAGTAACAGCAACAATAGTAATAATGGCAGAGGGAAGAAAGAACAGACTCACATGAGAAGCCCAGGACAATGCGCAACACCAGACTGCTCCCTCCACCGCATTTACCCAACTGGACAAGACCCCCTTCTCCTCAGAATAGAGTCCCTTTCCCCTGCCCCTAGCAATGATATAAGGTTGTAAGGAATAGCCTCTGGATTCTAGCTGTGCCCCTTTGCAGCAACTATAGTAATTAACCTTGTCCTTTCCAGAACCAGGAATGGTATTCAATGGAAAATCTGGGGAATAAGCAGAGGAAAGCATCCTGTATATGACTAGAGGAACACCTAGCACTTGCCATGTAGTTGGTGTTTGGCAGGCTAACATGTCTCCTTCAGCTTTTCACGTCTTTACTTGAGCAGTCTCTAGACTTTTATCTGTACATTCTGGTCTAAAGCGTAGTGTGGTTTGTGGCTTTGGAATCTTAGATCTTTAAGTCACTGTCCTCTTTGTGAAAATGTGAGTGCTCTTTTGGAAATATATGGGTGTAAATATAGTCATCTAATTGGCAAAATGAAATGTAACTTCTAATTATTTCCTGATTTCTATGTTGTTTCATGTATCCATCTGAAACATTGAAATAGGTATCAATAAGTTTGGAGATTAATTGTGAAAGCATCATATTATTATTATTTCAATTTTTAAAAATATATATTAGTAAGTTATTAAGCTCTGTTTTAATGTATAAAAGGATGCACTGGAAGAAAGCACAGGAAGCACATGCACTGCAAAGCATGGTGGTTTTTGACTTTTATTTTGAAATATGCTTACTCAGGCATGCTGCAAAAACTCAAATTGCGTTGTAGCCAGTGGTATTTTGACACGCAGAACATCTCTAAGTAGGAAGTAGGATCTCATAAGATCAGTCTTATGAAGAGAAAAATAAATCTAAATATAAGATTGGAGACTACCTAACAAAAGACTCCTACAACATTCTTGGTAAGACAAATTAGAATATCAGGTGATGGGTTGTGACAAAAATTTATATATTTAGCAATTTTTGAACAACAGAAGTTGATTTTGCCACAGAAAGATAAAGGTCTCAATCTGCAGAAGACACTTGCCATATTAAATGCTTCAGGATAATCATTACAAGTTAATCTCAATATTTTTTTCTTTGTTAGAAGATATACTACTTATATGTACATCTATGTATTCGTATGTAATTCTGTGTATATATTTCAGTGCCAGAGTTTACCCTACCTATTAACTAAGCACCATTCAGCTGCTTGCTCATCTTCCACAACAGGATCAGAGAGAGAATTGAAAGATTTGTAGGAATATCTAGGAATTTTTAAAAATAGTATTTACAAGTTTTCAAAGAACAATTTTTAAATATACATTACACGATTTCCCTCTTTTTTTTATAGCTCTGCAATGCAATATGAATATGAATAGTATAAATGTTAGAAAGTGCAGGGCTGTAATTTTAATCTTGTATCTCAGAGAGTATGTATTGATTGTTTGCACATTAGCTGATCTACTTCCAACACCATTAAAGGATTAATATATGTTCATAAGATTTCATTTTCTATTATGGCCAAGCAACAAGCACAGGCCCTCTGTAGTACCTAAGAGTAGTAATACCTAAGATGTAGTACCTAAGAGTGGTACAGCATATTTCAGGCAATAAACTGCAAATTTTATACTATCATATGATTTTTCTATTCAAAAAACACTCAGACATTCTCAATATAGTTGAGTTAGAAGTATGTGCATTTCTTAGATTTCTACTATACCATGGTCCCAAGGCAAAATTTCATGGGAGTAAGAATTTTCCTTGAAGTGGGCAATTAGCTAAAGAAAAAAGAATCACTTTCTTATCATTTAGGCAGAGTCATAGAAGTTACTGTAATCTCTCATATCTATTTTTCATTTAAGTCTCCAAGTTATTTGCTAAACATGAAGAGAAGAAAAAAGGGGGAAAACTAAATCCACTGATTATTTTATATCAATGAGAAAGCTTCTTCTTGCCAAAGAAACAGGATTAGTACCTATAAAGAAGAAAAAATTGCACCAAAAATCCAACCTGTCTACTAAATCTCTGGCCACTGCTATTGAAATAGAGAATAATATTTACATTTAGCATCTGAACTGATCACAGAATGGACTGATTTCATTTAAGATGATGATAAGTGAGAGTTAACTATTTGGGAAAAATAAATTTGCCATCATGTGTTACATATATGTGTGTATTCATGTGTCAGTGGAAAATGTGCATATGCGTGTACATAACGGAAATACAAAGCTGCAACTATTTAGAACCATTGGAACTCTGTAGTGACAGTTTTGGTGAAATTGGCTTATGAAATTCGTTTGAAGGTATACTCAGTCTTACTCAGTTCAGCAACGTCTTAAGCTCTCCTTCTGCTAGTTGCAATAATATGGATGATGCAAACAAATGCATCAAGTAATCTGCCATATTTCCAGTCATGTCATCTAAGCTATCTGGGGCTATTTTGTAAACCCTCTTTCATAGAACCCTAAAACACAAAATATAAGAAATCTAATAAACTAAACCCTTTTCTATTGTGACATCATCTTGCATTTAGTTAAAAGTAGTTCAATTTGTCAAGGAGATTTGTCTAGGAGATTATTATTGTGGAAAGAAGTCCATATGTCTTAATCTGTTTATAAACTGTTCTAAGCATAGTTATTTTGAGTAATAAGGACAAGTAATAAATACCTGAGGATATAATTTCAATAGTGTAGACTACTCAAAATTGCGAGTTATTAAAGTAGAAGTCAACATAATAATTTGCAATAGACCAAAGTGCATTCATACCAACATTATTAGGACATGGCAATGAAATATTTTATTTGGTAAAAAGTTAACAGAAAAAAGGATTATGTACAATAAGTCACACTATGAGGGAACTGATATATTTAGCTAGCTTTTTAAGGTTTTCTGTGTAAAACAGGAGCTTAAATGGTTTGCCTATCAAGCAAACATTTTATAATAAAGAAGTTTCACATTCTAAATTTTCAGATGTCGCTTTCTCAATAGAGATAAATTATATGTATATTTCATTGTATTAGGCTTTAGATAGTTGGATTCAATTTAAACATAAATTATTAATCACACCAAATGTATTACAGAATTTGCTTGTGTCATTTGAAATAAAATCAAAAATGTTAGGTGACAAATCTGAGAAATACTCAGTAAATAAAACTGCATAGTTCTACTCTACTCAATATATATTTACATGCAGAATTGAGTTTGGAGAAGTATTTCATAATTCATTGTTGGAAAAACTCTTGCTGGTTTAGTCAAGCAAGAAAATTACCCCCCAAAGCCCACAAGATCCATAATGCTTAGAAAACAAAGGAAAAAAAATGGCAAAAAAAGATAAGGGCAATTCAAAACCTAATGAGACATTTTAGGCCTCATTTACATCTCTAACCTGATGCAATTCTTCAAAATGTTTTTCTTACAAATTTGCATACTAAAAGCTTATTCTTCCCTAACCAAAATGATGATATTTCCCATACTATACTGAAGTTAGCATTAGTTTAAAAGCTACTTATAGTCACTTGTAGACAACAACTTGTGTCTCATTTTTAAATTCACACCTCTATTAGAGCTGGTAATGCAACCAAGTACTTTCTTTTTTGATATATGATGTTTGTGAATTTAAAACAGAAATTTTACAGATCATTACTACAAAGCATGGTAATTTTTTCAGTGAGCAGCCTTTTTTTCTAGACAAGTCTAATTTTTTTTTATTAAATGTAAATTTAGAAAAATTCAAGTATGTGGATAAAGGTCTTTTGATTGGATAAGCATCATCTGGTGAATAGTGTATACATGGATTTCCAAAAGGCTTTCAATGAAAACCCCTCGTCAAAGGCTTTTAGGAAATCAAGCAGCAGAGACATAAGGAAGGTCTTTGCATGGATAACTAATTGGTAGAAAGAAACACACCAGGCATATGTTCCTTGTAATCAGTAAAGCAAATTGAAAAACTAAGTTTCCCTTCACCAGAGCATACCCGTCCTATGGGCTATGTCCTTGCAAATGCATTTCTAGTTCTGTTTTGATTTCAATTTCAATTTAAATCACAATTTGAATTTGAATTGAAATTTGGTATTTTCAGAAGTAGAATAAATACTGTTGTTAAAATAACAAAAGGAAACAAAATATCTGTTTATTCTTCTTAGCTATATATTAATTTTTTAATCTGGTCCAAAGTTTAAAATATTTCATATTAGATTAAATATTTTGGGGCTAAGTTGAGTAATGGAAATATTTAATACAAAAGAAAAATAATTTAAATATGTAACATTTTATTATATGTTTAAGAAGATGCAAACTTTAAGTGCAAATGAGAATGATGAGTTATATCAAATATAAAATGATGAAGGTTATAAAATGCAAGCATGGTATGAATTTAAAATTCCTTTTAAGGCATAGCATTTACACGGGAAAATGCTTTTTAAGATAAATGCTTACCTAAGAATTGTTAAATTTTTCATGCACAGCCCTGAAGCGACAAATCTGTCACCTGAAATTATCTTTGCTTTGTGTGTTTTCACACTTCTGTTAACAGTGAACTGTTAATTGATATGCACTGGAGACACACACATAAAAAAGTAAGATTGTGGACAACATGCTGCCACTTTATGGATTAAAAAGCTCACGAGGTTTCCTTGAATAACTGATATTAAATAACTTTTATTTTTATATTAGCTTTTTACATCATGCTTTGAATACATCAACACTCTTGATCAGCTCTAGACAAAGGAGAGGAAGGAATCTGGTATCATTTTCTTGAAATTCCCCTGAAAATAGATGTTTGAGTAGTGGGGAGAGATCCAAAATTATATCCCTGTTCTGTAGGAGTAAAATGAATTTGACTATTACTGTAATTCCTTAGATATTAGACAATTAGAACGAAACTACATAAATCCTTTTATAAAGGCACCGTTCATGGAAGTATCAGTTTCCTAAACAAATGAGATTACAAGTTTTTATATGCATGTTGCTTAGTACCCAGTAACATTAAAATCTCAGAAATTTATGCAAGCTTAATCTGAGCCCTTTTATAGGCATGATTGCTGCCTTAGCTGGGTGTAACAGAAATAGGTGAATACATAATTTTGTCCAACACTTCTGAAACATATTTTTCAAACTATAGAATGTTACACCAAGGTCTAGAAAAAGGGACCCAAATTATTCCTCAGGAAAAAACTAGTTTTCTATGTCCAATACCTATTTCAGAAATTCCTCTCTTAGTTACTGCCTGACTCTGGAGGAGTCTTAACTCCAAATACCCTGGGGGTTTTAACATAAAATAACAACAGACTACATTTCTTTGCATGAAAAATTGCCTTGATCCTGGCAACTGAGTTTTGTTATGCCTTGCTAATTCCTAGGTATTTGTAGGGATCATGTGGTTTTGTCCAAGGCCAAGGCGGCAATCAGTCCAGCAAAGCTTCTTGGATTGCATCTGCCTTCTTAAAGAATACTGCAGATACTCAATGCTACATGCTATTTCTGGATCGAAATGTGTAATCAGAAATTCTTCATCTCCTCCTAAAATTATGTGCTGTGCAGAATAGAATTCAAGATTCCATGGCCCAGCAAAATGGCAAAAAAAACCCACCAACCTTAAAAAAACAGTGCAGTTTGAGAAATAAAATAGGCTTAGCATTTACCACTCCTTTTTTCTATGAAATAACCACATTAAAGTACTACATGTCAGCACCTCTACATTCCCTGTTTCCTCCCTCTCCCCAGGGCAATTCTCCTGACTAAACAGACACACTTTTTTCTTAACCGAACGTGTATTAAACAGAAATGTATCCGCATGAAATCGTACTGCAAAGGAAAGAAAAAAAGGACTGTCATATTCCTTAATTTGGGGGAAGAAAAAGTGGCTCAAGTTTTAAAGATGTTCTCAGAGATAAGATGCTAAGTTGAAGGAGGAGCCTCATTATATTCCTATCTCAGAAATTTTATATTGTTCATTCTCATTCTGTAAATACCTGCACATGGTCCCCTAAGTGACCCTCAGCTCAATCTATTTGTCTTGTGCTTTAAGAATCACATCTCAACATCCTGCATCAGGTGCTTTCTTTTAAGGAGGTTTGAATTCCACACTGCAGACCAGTTCTCTAAATATTGACTATATATTAATTAACTTTCAGCTTTTTTAGTATCTTCTGGCGATTTTGTTGATCAATGATCATTGTGAGAATATAAGAAAGATTTTTCATCGGTAGTAATGAGAGCCCTCTCCACTGCAGGAAATTTTCCCAGGTCTTGTGTCAGGCAAGCATACCTTCTATAGGGATAGCAAAATCTTAGTGGCTTCATTTTCATGACAATGACCTTTTGTTATTCTCATGCTTTATAAAACTCTCTGTCATAGTTTTTTACAGTAGATCTTCGCCCTGCTGTTTCTCTTGTCACCCAACTACATTCATGTTGGCATACAGAACTCAAGTTATTTTCTGCCCATATGGTCTCAGTGAGTTAATCCATTTCTAGATTGTTGTACGTCATTGCTGAGCACTCCTAAATATTTTCTTGTGAATTTCCATCTGGAACTCAACATCTCACCTCATGTCTTTCTAATATCTCTAGCAATTGCATAGATTCCTCAGAGCACATGGAA
This sequence comes from Sialia sialis, assembly GCA_009812075.1. Lineage (NCBI taxonomy): Eukaryota > Metazoa > Chordata > Aves > Passeriformes > Turdidae > Sialia > Sialia sialis. Next base: position 7,568,934 of record VRYO01002355.1, read on the forward strand.
AATTGAAATTGCCCATTTAAAATTCTGTTTCTTTTGCTTTTCCTCTCTCTGCAGCACTGGCAACTACTGCATTATTGTCCCAGACATTTGCTTTTATTTGAGTTATATTATGTAAATTAATAAACATTAATATTTTAAAAAATAATAAAAATAAAAATATCTGCAGCTGTATTTTCCTTTAAAAATTGTTTTTATTGTTGCTAGGTGTTGGATGACTGAGAGAGGACAAACTTGTATATAGGAATCTATGTTTGTTTCACAAATGTAAACATTTCTCATTTATAAATAATACTGGGTCATCACAGTTTAGTTTCCCTTGGCTTTGGTAGTACTATTTTGATAATTTTCTTATTTAAAAAAAAATAGTCAGTTTTAGTATTTCAGCATCTTATCATTATCTTAATTCTTGATGCCAAATAACAAAGCAGTTCTACTTTCCCCCTTTAAATAAAGTGGTCAGAATTCATCATCTCTGAATTGCAGTACTGCTCTTTTCAAGGATTCCAAAACAAGTTAAGGCATTGGTAAAAGCCTTTGTGACCATAAGATGGACCAAGCATGGTCCTTTAAATGTTTTTGTGGTTATTCTCACTTTAATTTAATAATTACCTTTCCCTTTCTTATTTATAAAAGATTAATTTATATAGAGAGGCATTTTTGTCTTATGCAAATCAAGAAATCATAAGAACATATCTGTGGGAGCTATTCATAATAATAGAGATTTATCTACAATTTTATTTGCTTTTTTGGCATCCAAAAATTCATTAAATGTGTCTACATAGATATCTATTTTTTATTTCTCTTCCATTGTTTACATTTCCAACATTCTAACCCTTAGAAATAGTGCAAGAGTAGAGTTACTGCATCAAGCCTCATCATTTGTCTATTATGGCTATGAAACCAGAATAGCTAACCCAGCAGAGTGGCTGCTTTTCCTCTTTTGTCACCAGAGACGTGTTGTGTGGTAAGCAGCAGCAGTTTCTGTTGTACTGTGCGGGTGTGCTATTGTGTGCCAGTGTACACTGCTCCCACTGCAATGGCAAACCCTCCTTTCCACAAAGTGCCTTCTTTTCCCTTCCTCAATCCCCACCCCATGCCCCAAATTTATCAGTGGCAAATGAAAACTCTAAAGATGTTTTTAAGACTTTTCTTAAGCCTGGAAAAAGCTGAAGTTAAAACAAAAATTTCTTATATCCTTCTGATCAGTGGATGATACACCAATGTTTTAAATCTGTTAGCAGCCAGTATAAACTGAATTACCTGCAGCCTGCCATAAATTATACTGTGAGATCCACAGCAGGATGAGTACTGGAGAAAGATCACAATTGCTCATATCCATGTTCCTTAGACAGAGATGAAGGTTTTTAGCTTTCAGAAACTTTAGTAAACCCTGTAATTTTAAAGATTATTTTAATTTTTTTCTGATAACACAAACCAGTTGTAGATAATGATTAAATTTATACTCTTCACATGTTATAAATTGTAAGGACATGATTCCACAAAATAACACTTTGAAGCGTTTTTCAAGACGTTTCTGTGAATTTTTTTCCTGCATCTCAGATGCCTGTTCTACATAATATTACAAAAGCGAGCTAAACTGAAGCTGAAATATGTCAAGGTATTGGATATTGCATATCAAGTCAAAACATATCTAGCTATTGCTTACTATTACTATGAAGTCCATTTTAGAAAGTTATTATTTCCTTATGAAAATAAACTGTTTTAGGCATACTTATGCTTTGCATCAAAGTTCTTAACAGAAGATAAGGTGAACTGCGTGATAACTACCAAGTGAGATGAAAAAATAACCAGCAAACATCAAAAAAGCATTTATATGTCACAAAGTATGACCAATTTAGAATATAATCTTAACACAGTTTCAACAAGTACCTTCACTGTGGTAAAGTGTAAGCCTCCAAAGGTACTGTATTTTTCAGACTATAAGGCACATTGAAAATCCTAAAATTTTATTAAAAACTGGCAGCGTGCCTTATAATCTGGTGTGCCTTATATGTGAAAATACTTTAAAAATTTACTATTAACTGATACTGTGCCTTATAATCCGGTGCGCCTTATGGTTGTGAAAATACGGTAATACAGAAGTTTCAGAAAGCAGGTTTAAAGAAAGATGCACCAAACATTTTTAGAGGATATTAATATCTTTCAGAAATGTCTACTAAAAAGATAAACAATATGGTAGCTATGACAAGATCAGTAAACAGGACAACCTAACAGGCAATGATACTGGATAAAATTAGCACTTCGAAAATTCGGGACCAGGGTGTCTGCTGAATGACTGAAAATAACATGTAGATGGCTCAGCATGTAGTCTTTCCCAGAACTTGCATTACTGCATCTTTTGCCCCATTTTCCTTTTTAAAATATCTCCCCTTCCTTCCACCAGTGCAGTGATGAACTATTTGTAGATGCTGTGGACAATACTTCTGCTACAACACTGTGGACTTGCTAAGATCTAATTCCCTTCAGTGATGAATACCAGTTTTATTAGTGTTATTGTAAAATCTTATAATTCTATCAGCCAAAAAAAATAAAAGAAAACAACAAGAATGTGTCACAAAGCCATACTTTCAAATGTTTTTTCCTGGTATTCAATCGAATTGATTAACCAGTGATGGATGGGAATAAAACCCTTCCGTATCATGCTCAAAACTTAACAAATAACCACCACCAAAAAACCTAAACTCAGAAACATAAACTGTCAAGTGATTTCCAGAGAATGGGGGGAGAAAAGGGTTTGGTTTCATAGAAAGAAGTGTGAACACTAGAATTCTGGTTATCATCTCAGAAAACCACCTGTACACTGTACTAGGTGCAACTGGGTGTCAAATAGTGCAGGAACACGGACAATAAACATTCCTTGTCCCTTTCTACATATTGGTCTGTGATTTCTCCCACATCTTGTTGTTACATGTGCCTCTCCTATTATGATTTACACACAATGGATGTTATAAATGTCACCTTCTCTAGTGCTTTATGGACTGTTGCAAGCTGTATGTTCCCAAATAAAAATCTTTTCCAGATGAACTAGTGAAGCCAGTTTGACTTTTTTTTCAAAATTAGTATGTAGCTGCCAAATTTTTCATGGTATTTATAGTTTATTTTTGTCACATCTCTAATTCTATTTCTTATGAATCCTGGCAATACCATCTTTGAGTAGTGCAAAAATTAATTCTGACTGCCACTTTCTAAGTCCATTTTTATTATAGCTAAATAACATTTGTAAAAGGATATCTTTACCTTTTATATTTTATTACACTTGAATCAAATTAAGGTATAAATAAACTTAGTGCACAATAACTTACAAATATGAAGATCTAGCTTGCTTGAATAAGCAGAGTAACATTTCGGAATCAATAATTTCTCATAATTTAAAGAAATCTGGTTTAGGGCAAAACCGTTTACGTCTATCCCTTACTTCATTCAATGACCCGGACTAATTCTGCTTGCTAATTTTTGTTTTTTGGGATGCCGTATGTGGTATTTTGATCACTTGACAAGGAATTAGGCTGAAAAATCACTGATTTATTTATCATAATCTGGTAAGTAGCTCTCAGGTGACCATATCTTTGGTTAACTGGTTTTGACTATGTATTTGCACATGCAGTTACTAGAATACCACATGGGCATGCAAAGTTCAAGCACCAAAATAACTTTTGCAGAGTTAAGGACTTGGCAATGGAAAATTCCATTTCCATTGCTCCAACAGAAACTGTGCTGTGTAGAGAAATTGTATTATGGTGGGCAGAATCATGTGTGCTCTAGTGGAATTGTTGTTACAAGGGAAGAGTATCCAACAGCGTGATTTGCATCATGCTGTGTGAGCCGCCTACACTTTTCAGCAGTTGGTTCTGTGTCTGTAATTTATTGCTCTAGAAACCATTATAATAATACAAGAAATGCTGCAGTAAGTGTGGAGGAAAGAACACATCACAGTTAGACTGTAATGACTATTTAGACTATTTAAACTCACTTGGCTTGTTTTACATCAGAAAAACAAGTCCTTTTCAATTACCTTTTTTAAGCATTTTACTTGTCTTTCTGATCTCATAGTGACTGAACTTAGATACACTATTACATATATTTAAGATAGTTTATTATTTTAACTGTTTGAAAATGCAAGAATTAATATAAAACAGTAAAATAAAAAATTTCCACCCTGAAGAAAAATGATAAAAGGTATGCTATTTCCTGCATAAGAAGATGGTCTCATCCTCACAAAACTACTACATAGTGTATGAAAAAGGGCTGATGGAATGTCTCTGTACATCAGCTGTACAATTATTTGTTTTTTGAAAACAAGGACATTCAATATAGGAACATTATGGATTTTTTCATTACAAGGGTCATAGGGTGGGGTTTTGTTGGGCAGCTTTTTCATTAATGTAAGTATCATGATAGGGAGGGCTAGTATAAGAAATAAATGCCTGAGGTTGCTAAGAGTCATTCAGTGGACCAAACTGGGACTTCCAGCTGGTGGTCCAATTTCACGTTTTCAGTCTTGATTTCAGCACAGGACATGGCCCATAATTTTTTTCCTCTGGAAGTTTTATCCTATGTCTTTCAGCACACAGCTTGCTTTTGTGTTTCTACTGTCCTGGAAAATGAGAGCAATTTTTGTCAGATTATTGTCCTTTTATCTTCTGCAGGATAAAACCAATTTTTGTAACTGCATACTTCTTCCTCAGGCACCCAAATTCTTGTTTTGACAGAAGGAAATTACTGTAAACATTGATGTAATGTTCTGATTTTATTCCATGTCCTTCATTTCTTCCGACTCAGTTATATTCCCTATTTTGCATCTTTTTTCTTAATTTTCTAAAATGCATAATCTAGAATAGAGGAGACAAAAAGATTTTGATTCTAGAATCCTTTAAACCTCTTTTGTTGTAGATTTCTATACTACCCTTTCCACAAAGTTTTCTCTTCTGCCTGTCACTCACTGACTCCATTCCAGTGAACATTCCTTCTCTCTTTTGGCAGAGCTCATTTACAAATCCTAAATGTTCCTCTCTGTCAGTTTACCTCTTTGTCTCTTTTATTACCATTGTTCTTCATTCCCAGAGCTCTTTTCTGTCACATCCTTTGCTTCTAGCCTGTTACTACCTTTCCTTAAGGTATTTCTGCATTTCATTCATATTTAATGTTTCCACAGTTCTAACATCAGTATAGTCACTTCCTTAACCTCGCAGCATAAGTAATTTCTTCTGCCTGAAATACTCTCTTTTTGAAACCACCTATTGCTTTGCTACCATATGCCTACCCTTTTCTTGGGTATGTTAAGCAGCCAACGTACATTTGCTTCCTTATCCTTTACATGCCATGTGAATGTATAGTGATTGTCATGGTTTTTTATCATTCAGTACAAAATACTGAATAGATACACAGAAGCATGATGCACCACACAAAATGGTACTGTAAAAAGCCCCCAGTATGGGTGATAGCCACCTGCTCCTTAGGATACTGCTTTGGATACTTTTCGTAGGTCTGTTTACAATAAAACAATACGTGGCAATGTCATGGATAGGATTGAATAATTGCTAACACCAAACCTAAATTAATTTTCCCTGATTTAGCCTGATGGAAACAAAATGCTAAAATGCTAAAGCATTTTCACTAACTCAGTAAGCATCTCTTCAGAAGAATAGATACAGTCATCAAGGGACTGGCCAGCTAGAAACATCAAGAGCAAAATTGTATTTTCATCCTCTCTTTTGTTTGGTGCTTTGTTTATTTCAGAGTAGTTGTTGGGCTTTTTCTCCACAGATTTACTTGTTGTGGAAAAAAACACCTCATTGAATAGGCTATTTTCAACCCTTGAATACATATATGGAATTTAAATATACTTTAGGACTACAAGTTTGAAATACATGTATATTTACTTTTGTAGAAGGCATACTAATAGCTTTTTGTTTTCTGATACAATGTGGAGTATTTAAGTTGTTACATCTAACCTGAGAGAAAATTCATGAAATTACTTATGGGTGTGTTGTATTCCTTAACAAAGCCTGACTTCATAAGAAGTATTTTTCCTTTGAGCAGAGTACAATTAAGCAGCAGTTTTGCCACATTTTCCAGAACCACGGGAAAAGTTCAAGAAGCTATAAACAATAAAACAGTAATAAAATTGTTGACATGATCTATAATTAAACAGATTAACAGCCCACATTTTTATATCGGTTTGGATTGATTTGGCTTGGAACTTTTTGCAAAAGCATTTGCTATGTATTTAGGAAATTACAACTAATAGTAATACAACACAATAGTGCTAAGGTATTTTTATGACCCTGGAGGTTTGGGGGTTTTGTGCTCTGTATGCAATTTTTTTCAACACTCTCATAGTTTATTTCTTGTTTTTCTTAAAATATGTCACTGGAAATGTTTTCTTTCCTTCTTTAAATCACTTACATATGCCCCATAAACAGGTGCAACAGACAAGCCTATAATTTTTCCAAACTCTTGTTCAAATGCATTACTTGAGCAGAGATGGGCTATTGCATTCCTCTGAGTTAAATTATTAAAATCTTATTTTTATGAACTTGTTAAAATTAGAAGACTTGTTTTTCAGCAGTGACACCTAGCTTAGGATTCTTTGGTGTTTTGCTTCTCTCTCCACACCAGGGAAACACTTTTTACTTCAAGTCAGATCCTAGATACTTCATATCAGAATTAGCAAGAAGGTCACATTTTGTTAGGGCTGCTTAAAGTTTAAAAACATCTGCACTGATAGCCTTCACTAGTCACTTTCTTAAACTGTTCTGAGTCAACCCATGAACTTTTCTTCCACATCAAAGCTTATTTCCAACTGGGCATTAAAATCAGCTTAAGCCATAACTGATCCTGCCTGATGTGGGGCACCATCTGCACCATTCCTAGTACCTCATTGAACTTATTTTAATTTTTTTATCAGTAATTTAGGAATGTATGTGATATGAAATTCAAGGATTTTAATTTCTCCCTCCCCCTTGCCCCCACCTTTTACACACTAAAAATGATAAAGTGCTACTATGTAACAATCTAATTGCCTATTATTGCTTTGTCTGCTGCAAAAAAAAAAAAAATTATCACATAACCTACAGTATTTTATGAATATTTTCATTTTATTCTACTACCTCTGAATGTTTTTAACGTTTGCCTTAGTATTTTTTTTTTCCTTTAATCGCTTACATGAACTCAGCTGCTCTTCCCTCCTGGACCTTGACTCAGTTTCTAAGCTGCAACTGCAGACATAGCTTCAGAGCACTGCCATCACCTTCTCTCCATTTACACAACCCTTGCTGCTTTACCTTCAGTGCAAAGCAGTGTACAGAGCTCAGGGAATTGTGCCATCGGGTATCCCTGTGCCTAGGATCAACAGGTCACTTTAGAGCTGTGGTGTAGACGCAGGAGGTAGAGCCCCACTGTGCCTGCTCTCAGTGACAAGGCCCTTCCTTCTCTTTTGAAGAAAGCTGACTTGCAGCAATCTGTGTTCACAGTCCTGCTTGAGATGCTAAATGCTATGTAGTGCAGTGCTGTTGTTTAATGATTTGATCAATGAGCCAGAAACCAAAACAAACCTGTAGTCCCATTCAGAAGTTGCTAAAGATGAAAACAGTTTACAAAGGAGTAAATGCTAAATGTATTTCCAATTTAAAGTGACTCACCATTTTCACCTTAATGACAAAACAACATCATGATGCAAGGCTACAGAGGCCACTATGTCCAACCTAATCAAAATATTTTCATCTCAACCCATAACTTGATTCACTTATGTTTATCCTTATTTGCTTACTGATGCTTTTTATAATCCATTTAATGACTTTTTAAAAGTGACTGGCAATCTCAGAGCAGGTCAGCTGGCTTTTGGCTGACCCTGAAATGACTGACAAGTAGTATGTTCCTAGATCTTGCAGGAAGAGTGAGTAAACATTTAATTTCCATCATGACATGGGCCTAGATTCTTCATTAATTCTGTTGATGAAAAGTGTCAAATACATGAGCTTGAAAGAATTTCCTTTAAATTTATTTATGAATCTAATGTAATATGGCAGTACCTTTTACAATACACCCCTTTGATGGTGTAAGTTTATCTATGAGTAAGAAATACATTCATTTCACTGTGCTATCACTGGTTTTTATTATTTTATTTACTTTTTTTCTTTTGGTAGTATTTTTTTTTAACTGACTTATTTATAATGACCAGCATAAAATAATTGGAAAATAATTACCTGTATCGACCAATATCATTTTAGTCTTTGGAGACAAAAATAATTGCTGTTATTCTGTAGACTGTTTATATCTCTCCTCACCTTGTGAACCATGCTATTATCCTTGGGTTTTGTAATGCAGTCATTTTTAGTGATCACTATAAGTTTCAGAGCTCTTTTGTGATGTGAATTCTCCAAAATCAAAGACAGCCCATGTATCAGAAAGCTTAACACACATGCTAACACCACATCTGACAGGCTGAGACTGTGAACAGAGCAGAGAGAAAACCAAATGAAAATACCACCTAATTTTTATTATTCAAACAGAATGTGACCAGTTACCACCTTGCTTGTTATAATTTTCCATGAACATTACAATAAGTGAGTTTGGAACAGCTCTTTATGTACTATAGAGCAATGACTGCATGGGCTTTTTCTCTGAGGTGGTTTCACATTGGGAGTTCAGGGGAAGCAAAGATACAAATTAAATTAAAATGATCAAACAGCTGATGAAATGTGTAAATAAGAGAAAAACTAAAAAGCTAAACTGAATTTTTGAACACCAGGAATAAGGAACTGTGACTTGGATGGTATGATGAAACAGGTCTTAGTAATGGGGTTTTGATTGACTGAAGTTACTCAGAAAATGGGGGATTGCAGCTGCAGAAGAACTGAGAATTTAGAACATACAAATAAGAAACATATGAAAAATATGACAAAAGGGGGAAATAATGAAGGAGAAAGCAAGAGAAAAATAAAAATTTCTTTCATTTGAGGGAAGGCATATCTGAAGTATGTAGAGTTAAAGGGAATACGACTCCTATGAAATGTGGAGGTGTTAGTGCAAAAGAAGGAAGTGACTGTCTGCATTGGTCTGCACTAGGTTCAGAAGAAAAACAAGGGGTTTTTAGATTATAGGATAATTTATGTGGAAAGGGATGCTGGGAGTCCATATTCCAATCTCCAGATCAAAGCAGGGTCAGACATGATTTCAGAGGGGTTTTTTAATAATTCACATAAAAACTACTTATAAAATAGTTTATAATGATCTGACATCAGAAAATGAGACCTAGTCACAGTCTAGAGAATCTATACCAACATGTATGTCACTTCTGAGTATGTGTTTGCACTAATAAGTAGCAAATACTACACTGGTCATTTTATTATTGTGTTGTATAAATGATACAGAATTGTACAAGCAACTTAAGTCAGACCGCATGGCTGTGTATCAAAGCATTCAATGTTCCTGAGCTCCAAAAGCAGGCAAGGCATCAGAGTCTGGCTCTCTCCTGCTCAGCAGCTGTAAAGGAGCTAGGAAATGGCATGTCATATCCTGTTCTCTGCCTTCCTTCTGTATCTACTTAATTTCTAAAAGGTGGTAGATTGACTACCAAGCAAGAGATGGAGGGAGAGAACTGGGAATATGAAAAGTTGAAGTAAAAAATGTACCATGCTGTAGCATGCTGGACAAGGCAAGTCAGATGGCAAAGTTCAAGGGTGGTTCAGATGATCAGATGGCAAGATATCGGTCACTGTGATACAAATTGGCTTCAGACAGTTGCAAACTAGATATTGCCAAAGCTGTCTGCCCATATCATGAAATGTGGAAAAGAAAGGCTTTAAACAATATTTTTAAGAACAAAATGGTACCTTCATAGTACATTAAGCCTCCTACTGAGACCTAAAGCTTCTTTTGCAATAAATAACTACATTTAAGGAGTAATCCAATAAATTTAAAATGCTGTAACACTTACAACCTTTGGTTATATCCCATTTATTAATCATCCAGCAGAATCACAAAACGGTTTGGTTTTTTGGCCTTAGCTCTGATTTGGAATATTCTATAAACTTCTTTACACTTATGTGTATCTTATCTTCCCTAGGTTCAAAATAGAATGATAGTTCTTTACTGACTGATAAATACTTGTAAGCTTCATTACTGTTTGTCAGATGGTTTTGATGATAACATATTTAGCAGAATCAAAAATCATGTGAAAATTTAAAATTAAGCAGCCTTTGGTTGAAGAGGACACTTGCCAAAATGGAGACTGTCTGTCAACCTTTCCATTGTATCCTATTACTAACAGACATATTTAAGTACAAAAATTATAGAATTTAAACAGTTTCTAAATTATTATTCACTTCTGAAAAGAAAATTAGTTTTTCTTTTAAATAATTAATAAAAATCTCTTAAAGGCAAGAACTATTCACTTCAAATGTCATGGTATAAAAATTCAAACAATAAATTCAGCTGAAAATGATATTTTCAGTTGAAAGTCCACAAGATTTTCTGTTGCTGATTAAGACAAACTGCTTTTATTGTAAATAGCAGTCAATAACAATGAACTTTTTTGCTTTATTTGCTCTTTGACAGAGAAACTAGTTTTCTTTTGTGTGTTTCGTGTCTGGGGTTTATGCTTTGGTTTCATTTTGATTTTTTAGGAGGTTTTTTTTTATTTTAATAGGAATACAGGCATCTTTATTTTATGGTCTGCTTATAATAAAGCCATACACCAAATTACCAGCACTGACTATATAAAATCTATTGTGTTCATGTGATAATGCAGTTTGGGATGGGAGACAACTAAAACAAAATCATAGGATAAAATCCAAAGAATTCTAAAATATTAATTTTTCTTGATTATCAAAGATGGCTATATAATATTTTTGTGCCATTGAGGCATATTTGAGGTTTGAGAAACATTAACAATGAGGAGGGCTTTAGGTCAGGATCACTGTGCATCATAGATGACATTATCTGCTGATTTAGCTAAGCTGAAAACTGCTGAAAAATAATCCTTTTTGTGCCCTTGTCAGTGGCTTTGGCCTAGAGTAATATAAAATCAGCCTTACCTGAGTCAGATAATCATTACAAAATTAATTTTGTTTTTGACTTACAGAAATAATTGAGAGAAAAATATATTTCATAGATTGAGGAATATCACTCTAAGTTAAAGCTTACTGAGATGTATAAAATACTAAGTGCTGCTGGTAATTGAGCAACTCTATGCAACTGTAAATTAGCTGCTTGAATTGAAAACAGATGATTACTAAAAGCACTTTTTCCCCCAAGAAAACTTGCAATTCTCTTTTTCCTTAGCATTCACAAGGGGCATCCAGTTAATCATACTGAGGTCTCTCCCTTAGTGCTGCAGTAGCTGATTACCCAGCAGGAGGTGCAGTTCCAGCAGGGTAAGTCAGAATGGTGTTGGTTGTTCCCTAGGGAGGGACATCCTGTAAAAACACCAAGGTTGAGAACTGTCATATTCACAGCAGTAGGTGCATTTTCCTCAGAAATTAATGGAGCAAGCTGGGCAAAAATGTTTTTAAACTACATCTTCCCTAGAGTAAGATGCAAATTCAAAGCTCTTTTGAAGCATTGGAATGAAAGTTGAAGATAAGACTTTTTAGTTTTTGACATTGATGATATAGCCAACACTAGCACAAGGAATATTAAATTGAAATGGAGGATAAGTGGGGCAAATGTTATTCAAGCAGCTCCCAAATGCAGTCCTAGCTGTTTCAGAGCTAGTTTAACTAAGGTGCTTGCAATTTCCCACATTTCCTTCCTTCAATTTGTTGTTAATTGATCAACAGTCTTTTCCTGAAACAAGAGGATTGGACGTAATCTTGCCCAATTGACTCGCATCCAACAAAAGAGGGTTAGAAGAAGTGAAGCTTTGAGCTTTGAGATGCAGCTTTTTTTTCTTTTGCTTTTTTTTTTTTTTTGGCTGCAGTATGTGCTGTTCAGTGGCATGCAGCTGCTCTAGACTGCTTTCTCAATTGAAGGCAATGCAGCACAAAGTGATAGGGATCTGTTTACAGAAAGATTGTGCAGAAACATTAAGAGTTTTTTAGCTCTGTCCTCTTAAACAAAGGCATAAGAAGGATCTATTCATAATGCACAGCTTCCACTTAGTAGAATAAGATAAATCCTCAAGGATTATCTCTAATAGATTGTACAACCTGGTCACAAATTCTGTTTCCCACCTGTTTTCAGCCTCTATGGTTTTGTCATTTTGTCTTCGCTTCAGCTCAGTGCTGCTTTTTTGTGCTTCTCATGTGATTCCTGTGTAAGCTCTTACATGTATCTACTAACTCTGGGTTATAAGAAAGTGAATGGCCAGACCTGAAATTCACCTAGTATGGCAAACCAGAGACTTAGATAAGAGTTGGAAAAAAAAAATGGCAAGGGGAAATTAGAATAAAAAAGAAAAGGGAAAAATACTTTTCTCTGTTAATTTATTTTTAGTCTGTAACAATATCTAGCTTAAGGAATTCCTGATCCAGAAGTGATATCTCTGTTTGAGAATATTCCATTAAGCTTACACAGTCAGTCTTTATTTCTTCCTTAAAAAACAGGCCCTGCTAAGCCTAACTGGAAATCCACTCCCTAAAAGAAAATTAAAGATACTGCTGAAAATTATCAGAGACAGAAAATTTTCAAGGCTTTATTCTATTTTGATTTATGCAGATTTTTATTGCACCTGTCCCATAATTACTGTGAAGTAAATACCCATTCAAAGAGAAATTTATGACTTTTAAAATCATTCCAGTATAGCCTATAAGTCATTAACTTTCAAAAAATACTCCCCTCAATTTCCCTTTGTCACCATATCTGTAGAAATATTTTCATGTCTTTTTATTTAATGTATACACACCTAATAGACCATAAATGAAACACTCAATATTGAATATATTTTTAAAATAGTTTTATTTAATATTTCTTCCTGGTATACTTGAAATATTCTCAGTAGCTATAAGTAAAATATAACCTGATACCTCTAGAGAAGGGGGACACATACAAGATGACAAATATGAAAGGTGACGTCAGTTAGGAGTTCTGTGTCACAAAACAGTCTATAAATGTTGGTGTAAAATTGCCAAAAGTCAAGTGACAGGGCCTTCATTGTTCTTCAATAGGACCCAGTTTCTCATGAACATATGGGAAGCTAGCTTACTAATAAAATTTTTCTTCCCTAGTCACCTTAATTCTGTGAGATTGTAAATTATGCAGCCAGGGTGAATTAGAGTAATTTACTATTACCAGACATCCTGAGAGATTTTTTCCATAAAGAACTTAACATAGGCGATTTCTAGCTTCTCTCTGGAGATTTTTTAGGTAAATTAATTGCATAATTTCAAAAATGTGCTGAAGGACAAATTTCAAACCTAGTGTAAATTAACAGGAGATTGATGTACTGAAACAAAAAGGACCTAAGTATGCAGGAGACCTCAAGTATGTATTTAGACTACACTCACAAGATCAAGTCAAAACTCAAGACTGAACATTACCCAGGCTCTGACCTGATGCATTTTGCATTGGAGACTAGAGCAAAATTTTGCAGAGATAATCTTCCAGTTAATTCTAATTTCAGTTGTAAAATACCTGTTTTATAAAGTCAGCACACACGATAAATATGCACATTTTCTCTGATTCATAAGGTAAGAGAGTATGCCCTCCCTGACAGCAATGCACTTTAATATATTGCAGTGTTTAAATTTAGATATTTGAGGCTCCCACTAGACAACAAGTTATTAAAACATCTGCCTTTCCATAAGCCATTCTGTTCTCTGCCATTCCACATGTCCTTTTCTACTTCACCAGGCAAAATTGCCCAATCTAAATTTCAGCTCAAGTGTTTGATGGCTTTCACGCTGAGCTCAAACTGTTAGTGCTTCCCTGAGAGAATAGAATTGAAACGGGATTTAATCTAAAATAACAAAATAGAATAAAGGTTTTACATATAAATAAGTAATGCCCTGTATATTTTTATGCACACTTTTCATTTCTGGATTTTGCATGCAGTGAAGTTAAATGTTAAAATGCATACATAACCCAAAGCTGACAGAAAAGAACATCAGTGCATGTTGCCAGTGTGCTCAATTAATTCCTATGCTAAAATATATTTTAAAGCAAATCCATAATAAATGTTACTAAAAAATACATTCAAAAAGTAGTATTTTTGTTGCTTCCTTTGTCCCAGACTGCTGGGTGTTTGTTTACTTTTAAGCAGTGCTAATTTCAACTAGCATTCCAAAACCAATCCAAGCATGCTGTCCAGAATTTCCAGTAACAATAGTTGGAGTTTTATATGCTTGCTGTTCAGGGAAGATTCATACTTGGAGCTAGATTTTTTTTTTTTTTTACAGAATGTGAAAAATTTACTTTATAACCATAAAACAGAATTATGAACTACCTGTTACCAGTAGATATTTCAATATTTAATGATGGGGTACTAAAAACACTCAGGTCTTCTGCAGTAAAAATTATGGGATTAATTCCCACTACTAACTAAAATCATGTGCTTGATAAGTGAAGCAGAACAGGGTCAAATTACTGTCACTTACCTTGCCTTTTTTTTACATCCAGATAAATGGCAATTAATCACTGTTGCTCAGATAAAAAAAGGTTTAGGTTTTGGTATTGCCTTGTAGCAATGAAGGCTTATAACATACTGGGGAGCAACATAAACAGCAGAGAGGAGTGATTATTCCTCTGTATTGTGTCCAGTTATGTCCCCCAGATGCAAGAGAGAATAACAGAGTGTGATGCACAAAGGGAACCTGAGGAAAGTAAATTTATTCAGGTTGCCGAAGAGAAAGCTTAGAGAAAGCTTTCATTTCTGATTTCAGCTATATCATGGTGGAGAATATGGAGCGGCAGCTCAGAGGTGGAGAGTTGAAGGACAAAAGTTAATGGTCAGCAGCAGAGAAAGTTAAAACTGATATATTTTTTGTCACCATGCAGGAGGGGCTAAGCAGTGGAAGAGGGTCCTCAGATATTCAAAACTGGATTGGAAAAAGCCCTGAAAAGTATGTTTTAACTTTAAAGTAGGAGATCAGCCTAGATGACTTCCAAAGATCCCTTCCTGTCTAAATTATTCTGAGATTCTGTTTATGATTCATCAAACAAATTAATTGATAAGTATTTGAAACCTTTT
Organism: Sialia sialis; assembly: GCA_009812075.1. NCBI lineage: Eukaryota > Metazoa > Chordata > Aves > Passeriformes > Turdidae > Sialia > Sialia sialis. The sequence goes on from VRYO01002355.1 coordinate 7,584,082, forward strand.
TCTTTTTGAAGTTTTCACTCCAGCATTCACGCCATTAAGAATGTCTTCAGTTACTAATTCCCTTTTTTCATTCCATGCTTCTGTTCAGCAATCTACACACTATAAACAATTTTGTCTTCTCTGTATTTAGGCTGTGTGGTCTTAATTATAGGTATTACAGATGTTACACAGTAAAGAAATGGCAAACTTCAAATATCCGTCTTTCCAGGGCATAATTGTAGGAGAGTGTTTGCCCATACACAATGTGGCCTGATGACTGTGCAGATATAGGTCCAAACCATTGACAGCTAAATTTATTGCAATTATACCTTTCCCATATCACTCAGATAGACATGAACTGAATCTTGTGTGTGTAACAGCCAATCTTCCATTTAACTGGATGAATGACAGATCTGGACACTGCAGTTCCAAACAGCTATAAACATAGGATGATCAGGAAAAATAAAATTTTCAATTTAATTTCGTTGTTCCATTAGCCAGAATAAAATCATAAATTCTTCACCATGCAAAGTGGCGAAGATTATTTTCAAGAGGCTGAGACTTGTTAACAAGCTGATTGTGAACTGTCATTAAATAGTACTAAAATAAAAATTAAATCTTAGTTGTAGTCTGAAAAAAATCTCCTATTTCACTAGGAAATTTGTCAAAATATTTTCTTTTATGTTAAAACACAGATCTGTTGTCAAATGTGAAGCCTGTAATATGGCCAATTCATCACGTGTTAACTAGTCACTACAGTTTTTTCATGGAAAAACTCAAATTATCTCAAACAAAACCAGCTGTACTCCAGAAATTCATGTAATTTCGTAACTTCATCTAAATTCCAGAACTGGAAAGATAAAATCATTTTCAGTTTAGAGAGCAAGATCCAAGTGGTGCCATCTATTTATTGCTTCTGTGAATTTAAATAGGTCGGCCTTTTTTTCAGCAGTCACTAATATTTACTGCTTCCCTCTGCTCCAGCCTAGAGATCCTGGAGGAGAGATGATTCTCATAGCCTTAGGAGTAAGCATGGGAGCCAGAACAGCAGAATCACATCAGGGAATTTCTTCTTCTATCCACTAGAGTATGACATGAAGGTGGAAAGCTGATAAGCAAAGGACCCCTCATAGACATGAAGGACAATTATGAAAGTACTCTTTCATTCTGCCATATTTTCTATATTTAGCAATATACTGTACATGCTATAGATGATATAAACATACTGTATTTTCTATTCTGCCAAGTGTCACAAGCAATTTTTTCTTATCTACTTCAAGGCTTTTTGCAGCTTGGCCCATTCATTCCACTTGTGCAAAACTCCAAACTTAAGTGAAGCATCATTTCCTTTGCAGTCAGTAATTTAACATTCCAGTGGACTGGTAAGATGAGCCCTTCAGAGAATGGTTTGATTTTCTTAATGTGAGAAGCCTACATAGGTCACATGTAGTAAATTGCTTGCTACCTTTGGCTACCATGCTCAGCTGATGAAGCTGAGCTCTGAAGTATTATTACCTTTCCTGATGACATGAAGTCATTAAAACATTCTGTGGTTTGAGATGTAATTTTAACCCTCACAGGAAATAAGAGTTTCAGAAAGTGTGGTGCTGTCAGATTGTAAATTATCAGACACACACGTGTGCCTACAAACTGCGTTGGTACTGTATAACTTTGTGAGGCATGAACAGATCAAAGACCAAATAAACTGTGCTCTGAAAAAAGAAACAAAGCTGTAACTGTTCTAAGGAATCAGGTGGCATAATTTTATTTCTGGTAGAAATGAGAATAGCAGATATTCTTCTTGAAGAAGGATTATTATTGTTATTTATTATATTATCTTTCTTATTTTCTAGTTTTGAGTTTTTGTTCAACATCTCTTGAGCACACAATCACGAAAACTATCATTAATGTCCTTAATTTGTGCTCTTTCTGAGCCTTCATGACAATATTAATTTAAGATTTTTTAGATTTTCAGCAAACTTTTATTATTCTGCCATTGAAGTGTATTGATGAAGGGCTAAGTGTAAAAAAAATTACCCACTGTTTTAATTAAATTTTAAGGACATCTTAAGGCTATTAATATATTTTTAGTGCATATATTGAAATAACATAAACAGAGGAGTAAAAAGCTCTTAATAATCATAGGTATGACCCTTAATATAGGCATTTTTGATTTTTCATTTTCTGTGTAACCTAGCATATTGCCTATTTTCCCAAATTTAGTAATATCCTGTGGATTCAGTGCTTGTTTGAAGGTGAATGAAAGTCCACCAACTCCCAATTATTTTCAATTTTGCACTCGTTTGATTAGAGTGCCATTGTCTGTAATTTTTACACTTGTTTTGAGTCTTCAAAGTGCATGATTCATGCCTTGAAAATGGGTTGTTTTGTGTTTCCCAGCACTGCTTTTTTTCATCCCTGCCAGTTATAACCTGATAACCTGATTTCATACTGTGCTTTAGCACAACAATACAGTCATCAAACTAAAGCAACACAGTAAGTGGGCACATTAGCCATCATTTTACTTGATCACTTGGGAGAGATTAAATTTATTCATTTTCAGAACAGATAATGAAATATTTAAAACATTTTAGAGTAAACCGTGGCAGCATTTTGAAGCTCTGGCATGCTCTTTGCCAAAGCAGTGTACTATAGACTGCACATGTAAGTCTCTTGTGCAGATGTTTGGGAAATTTCTGCAGGCTTTTTTTTTTCCTTAGTCTCATTTGCATTTAGTTTATCTAAAGTGAAATCCATTCAATTTTATTGAACTCTAATTCTGGTAATTTACAATATTTACATGCTGTGGTTAGATTGAAATCAGTCCTTAATTCAAATTCAATCTAAATTTACAGCATAGTAATTAGGGCTTTGTAACTGACACTAGGGGCCTATTGATTTAATGAAAAACTTAACCTTACAGTAAGTGTTTAATTAGTTGCTGCAGTAGATTCTGCGCTGTCCTAAATTGTGGACTTTAGAGAATTAGGTAGTAATTTAAATTACATTACTATATAAAGATCAGAACTATATTTTAAAAGAGCATGTAGCCCTACAGATGAATTAATTTCTCAGTCTTTGAAAAAGTTAAAAAGAAAAAGGCAGTAATCAAAGCAATTGTCTGCACAACTGAATTCAGGTAATACAATGATAGGAGTCCTGGAAATTACTACTTACCTTTGCAAAATATTGTTTTAAAGAGTTAGGGGAAAAAAAAATTCCCCAGGAGGTAAAATTTGAAATTTTATGTATATATATGTATATATGTATATGTATGTGTGTATATACAGATACATTACTCTATATTGAATATATCCTCTGAAGATGAAATAAAGAAAAAATCTAAAAGGAAAATCCAATGTCTTCACCATGGAACAGATACAGATGTGACAGAAAATTAAAGTTAACATCTATCTTATACACAGAAAATATTTTTTTACAAAATTCTCAAACATTCTAAGGCATTATTGTATTTCTCCACTTCATGAAATATCTCAGTCTAGATAAATCCTGTAAGTTTTCAGATTGAGAAATAATGAACTTCTAGTAACAGCAGATTTTGTTTCTTCCTATTTTTTCCTCTTTTTGTTATCGCAGTCCGGTACAGCATGGACACCAAGTCACAATTTGGAAATGGCCAACTTGTGACTACCAGTAACATTTTGGCTTGATAGATAGCTATTGTAACAAATTGCAATTCAGCAGCAGCATGTCAGTACACACACATCCAAAGCACTTCCCAGTAGCAGTGACATTGCAGCTTTTTGCCATGCTGCCCCTGTGGATTGCCCTGGCCCTGGGAATCATAGAGTATTTTGTCATAGGTACTCCTAATATGTAAATGTTGGTGAGCCATAAATTGTATATCACTAGAGGGTCATCTAGAAGGTCATCATGGGTCTCGGTAATTTTAGTATATTTCAGAAAAACATAGGTCTTGTAAAATTCAACTAAACTCTATGTGTTTTATTAAAACTTTTAATTATTTTGCTTAATTATAAAGGTATTGGGATTTTTTCCAAAAGTAACAGGATTTTTTTTTTGGTGTCCTAACTGAAAGAATTTTAACCTTTGTTATGCTGTTCATGGATTTTCTGGTCATTCCGTGTTCCTAAGTCTGGACGTAGCAATATTCCCATGTGAGATTTTTGCACAGAAGCCAGGGAATTGAGAAATCTGCTGACACACTGTGAAGGTATTATGTCTGTTCTAGTAAAGAGAAAAAGGGAAAAAAATCATATTACCAGTCTCCTTTTTTATCTGCTAAAAAAGAAAGGCATGAATAAAATACAGATACAAGAGAACAGATTTTGATCTACCTCAGTATTTATTGTAAAATTATCAACTCTTAAATTTTTCATTTTATCAGCAAGTAGCTATTAAAATACATGAAAACAATTGTATTTTCTGTAGTCATGGAGGAAAGAAATAATAGAAAGTAAATGTTCTGGTCCTGGTCTAGGTCCTTGTAGGCTAAGCTATACTGCTTCTCTTGATCTTTATCATTTTATGAATAAGTCAGCACAGTGTCACACCAGACACTTTCTATATTCAGAAATGATAAATGGCTTCTGCCTGAATTAGCATTACAAAAAAGTGACACATATCACCATCAAAACCAGTTCTCAGAGCTAGAAGTCAATGTGCAGTTTAGGGGGCAGGTCAAAATCTCAACTGTAACAAGCAGATTAGTTTCCAATCTTGCTGTTTCAAGGAAAAGGTCATTTTATTTTTTTATTTTTTTCAAAGAAAGGCAAAGAAATGCAGCACCTGGAGAATTTTAACCCATCTCAAGTAGAGTATATTTGAAAGAAATAAAGACAGGGAAGGGAAAGGAGACACTGTTTTAGCACAAGACTGCAAAATAAAATAGAGGGAATTAGCACAGGAAAAGCACAAGTAATGTAGTGAAACTTGAGTAATTATGTAGATGGAGAGTAGCATCAGAAAATTCACAAGTTCCATCTCTATACATGCCACATATCTCAGCCATGTTTTCCCAACAGTTGTCATCTGTGATATATTTTTTTCTAGAAAAGACAGGCTTAGGTAGGGAATGTTTAAAGAGTCTTAGAACCACCCTCCATCTACAGCCCATTTGACAGTGGTTGTGAATTTTGATGAGTCAGCAGCAAGCTCATCAGCAAAAGCAACTTGATTCGTCAGTATGACAAGTATGATTTCAGCATAGAAATTTGCCGTATTTATTAGTCTGGTTTCGTTTTACCCTTTAATGTGTTAAAACATAATGATTGCATTTTGTAATTTTGGAGTAACCCTAGAAGTTTGCAGTGGTAGACTCAGCACATTCAACCTTTGTTTGACTTCCCTGAACTGCCAGATAAGAGGCCATATCTCACATTCGCTAAAAAATTACCTGAAGGATTTCTGTGTCCTAATGACCCTTAACTTCTAGCATATGCCTTTTTAGGAAACACTGGAAATTGAAGATCGCTTTTTAATAAAAATAAAAAATTGCTATGAATGTAATGGCACAATTCAGGAAAAAAAAGAAACCAAAAAACAACAAAAGACAAAACAAAAAACACCAAGGAAAAGGAAGGCACTCCAAATTACCCTGGTTTTTCCTCTGTTGTCTGATCATCAGGATGGTCCCTGACATTTTGGAAAACAAATTCAATTTCCTTGAAGCCTTTCTTCCAGCTCAGAAGAAATCAAAAGAGATATTTACTCATTCCAGAGGAATACTCTGACTCCAGAGTTTGCTGGTGTTGGTTTCACTTGTCCTTCACCTGTTACTTTTGTTCCTGCTGCCAAGTAAATGTAGACTGACTACAGATGAGTGCCCTAGCTACTGCCTTGACTTTGTGTCCCTGAATGTATCCAGCTTTTCTGTATAAAATTGAATTTAAGTTAATCATTTAAGTAAATAGGCAAATCCAAAGACCCTTACCTAAAAGCAATTGTAAAGTTTCAAGCTAGGTATGAGCTGCTACTGAAGCCATACAGAAGACTAGCAAGTAAGACAGTGTGATTTATGACATTCCTACATTATAGGTGTACCAGAGAATGTCCTTGGTAAGATCCAGCTTATTTACAAACCCTAGATCCTATAGAAACAGAATGCAATGCAAAAAAAATTAAAAAGGAAAATTACTCTTTTACACACTTCTATGGTAAAAATTTTCAAAGCTATTAGATTATTAGGAACCTGAGATGCTAGTGCTATTTACTTCAGCTTGGATTTCAGCTAAATTGTAATAAATCCCAATTCAATTGTATTGAATCTCTTCATTGTCATGGAAGTAGCCAAATTTAAAATTGGCGGTTTCTTGTTTAATTCCACCCCAAAAAAATTTATTTTATGTTCTTCCACTTTGTGTTTTTCTAATGGGACACCCTGCAGTAATCTTTATTTTCTAGCTTTCAAAACCAAACAGGCTGATTGCAGGAGGTTTGGGGAATTTTGTTTGTTGTGTTTTAAAATCTGACTACTGTCTGTAAAATGCCCTTGATATCACAATACTGTTGGCGTTCTCAAGAACTTTTTTCTGTTACAGAAAACATGGATATTTTCCTTTACCTATGTAATAAATTAGTTGTCATGAGAGATCATTAGAGTAACAAACCTTGTAACAAAAACTAGCATGCCCTTCTGCTGCTACCAGTCTTTCTTACAAATATACACAGCAGTGTGATAGGAGAATGAAAGCAAGTGTGACATAATACATATAGTATGTATAATATGTAATTCCTGGCTTGTGGTCATCTACAATTAGGCAATTCACTTGCTTTTCTAATACAAGATTTTCCATTTGAATTTGCATGTGGCAAGTCAAAGGCAAGGAGGGTGTAACAGTGTCTCTACCTTAGAACGTAACAGATGCTTTCTCAACCTTCCAATAAGCTAAATAGTGTAAAGCTTTCCACAAGATCATGAGGTTTTACTTCAATAGCACCTGAAATAAATGAGATCAAATGATAAGCCTGCTTTACCTTCCATTTTTAAGTTTGCACCACTTCTGCCCAAGGCAGAATCAGCAAGCTTAAAAGTTCAATGCACATAGAAGCAAGAAAGGTAGAGATAATGCAGAGCAGCTCACTGTACAGTTTATGCTAATAGTCATCTGCTTTTGAACATCTTTTGCATTTTCCATAAATTCCCACCAGATATATACATATGGATATATATTTATGTATACTCATACATTTCCGGTTCCTTTGCTCTTATACTGGCATAATGGCTAAAAAGATATTGTAGTGTTTAAAATTTAATGAACAAGTTTGGTTCACACAGTGAAATTCTATGAACTTATTTTTACAAGAAAGCATTGCTGAAATCATTCCTCCCAAGACAATACTAAAATGCATTCTAGATTTGCTTTCAATAAGCATGGTGTAAAAACAGTTAGTAATTTATTATTATCCACTGTCTTTATGTCAAATTTCCAAGCTCCATGTAAAAATGGTTTTTTCATATTCTTAAATCTGCTTTTCTTCTATTGTTTAATGCCTTCTTAGTAACATAATGCAGATGGATGGGGTGGAACTAATATGTAATAATTTTTACAAACTCTACAGAGTGTTTACCTGTTTCTTAGCCATATCTTGCTTGTTTTGCCTAAGGTGAAGCTGATTAAACTTTTGAAAGCAACAACATTATCTCTTCAGTAATCATGGCAGATATTTGAATCCCTGGAATTTCTAAAGTCTGCTTGGAGTCAGAATAGTCATTTGTTCCCTCTTCAAGGTTGTAATCTTCCTATTTGCTAATTTTTTTAACCAGCATGGGATAATAATAAAAATGAAACTATTCCTCCTGTCTCTTAATAAGGTGAAAAAATTAGTATCCAACTAAAAAAAAAATTAAGGGATTAATAACAGGTGTATTGCCTTAATGTGACCTTCTCTGAACTGATTACTTTATAAAAGGGCCATCTCTAGCAACTTCATCTTTAGAAGGGCAACTGAATTTTGCAGGGCTAAAAAAATAGGTCATTAAGTATGGAAAAAATATTTGAAGAGACTGGTTGTGAA
>VRYO01002355.1:7593058-7622725 GCA_009812075.1 Sialia sialis
AATATGCAGATCCTCAGGTTAGTTTGTCTATACACCTCACATATTTGTTTCCACAAAGAAAGGTATTTAGACTTGAGGTCAACTCCGGTCTGAAAACCATCCGAGGAGATGCATGGATGCTCTGCTTCTCTGAAGGCCAAAGAGCTGTGGGAGTGTCCTGCCCACCTGGCTGAGCACCCACAGTGAGCAGGGTCCGGGCTGCACGAGCGGAACAGAGCAGATGCAGCCACAGGCATTCTACCCACAGGTTTGGCAAGCCAGGCAGTTGGGACGTGTAGATTGTGTAGAGAAACACGTTGCCTTCTACGTTCTCACCTACTGACTTTCCTCTCTTCATAAACATAATACGAGTACCCATGCACAAGAGAGAAATTTGTATTTTACTCACATGTAGCATTTGTCCCCATTCTCGTTTTCTGCCGCAGTGATCTCTCTGCCTTTTTATGGTGTTTGGGAAGGGGAATTGCAAAGGGCTCTGAGGTTTGTGGGGAGGACTAGGGAGAAGAAAATTTTGCTTGGAAGGAGGAAGATAAGAAGAAAGAGGTAAAAATCAGGATAATATTACAATAAGAGAGAGCACAAGGGTATTGCAGCAATAAGACAGGATCTAGATAACTCAGTGTGAGCAACCGAGAAAGCCTGAATATTATAAACTAGTGTCAACTATTTTGTATCCTATTTGACAACACCGAAAGTCTGTCTTCATGGAATCTCATTTTAAAGAGAGAATAGACTGTTTCAATCATTACTTGGAAAAATGCTCCCTCTCCAAATGTTTCCTCCCTGTTCTTACTGTATTTAGTAGTTGTTTGTACGGCCAAGATATTGCACTGTTCAAAGCAATATAAATTCTTTCATCTCCAACAAGAAGAAGCCTTTACACCACTGTGTGCTGTACTTAATTATAGAAAATCTGCAGGGTTTTTTTTAAATATTTATATTAATTTTATGCTCTGTCACTGTCTCAGTTTGAAACTTTATAAATACTGAAGCATTGACACAGACATACAATATGACTCCAAGCTGGGAATTTTTATCTTATAAGGCCTTTGATCCTTCCTCTATTAAATGGGAACATTTCTAATTGCTTCCTCTTGTCATTTTTCCTACCTTTTTTCTGTATTTAGATTTGGATTTTTAGCTCTAGAACAGGAACAGTAGCCTTATGTCAAAAAAATGCAGTGGAGCCCTTTGTATTGTTGATATAGCTGGATGGTAACATAGAGCAAATATCTAACCTATTTAGTCCATTTTTGGTTAAATAAGCAGTATTTCCACTGATCAAAATATTTATTCTTTTCTGGGTTTTGTTAAGCAAAGATGAGAAGCAAACAGTAGACTTAATACTGAAAACACTTTGGGTTTGTTTTTTTTTTTTGCATCTGTGCTGATTTGAATCTCTGCATGTTATGCTGTCTTTACACCTAAAATTATTATTTTATGGTTCATGTTAAGGTGCAGCAAAAATTTCATGAGCTAAATCATACTTGAAAAATGTTGCCTATGCATGGAGGATTCTCCTAACAGCTGAGCTGGGAATATTTCTACATTGAAGAATCCAATTTCTTCATCCACCTTTCTCCAATGATATCAAAGCCAGCATCTTTTTCATGTAGAATACTTCGTGCGCTGTTAGAAGTTTGCAATTCTTAAAACCTCAGAGGTTTCTGATAAACATTCAGATAATAATAAGCTTGCTAAATTCATTTTATAATCTCATTAATCTATGACAATGTCTATATTTCAGTTTGGAGAATGGCTGCGTGTACCACTGTGCTGCATTGCTTCAATTATTATCATGTTTGCTTGTTTGCTTGATGTGAATAACTGTCATTATCTCTGAGGTTTTATATTTTGTACAGATTTACAGTTTTCAGAAGTTCATATTTGGATCACTCAACATTCTAAGAAGTCAGAATGTTTTTACTTGTATATTCTTTCATTCATTAATTAGGAAACCAGAAATCCTTCCCATAAGCATTGTTTATCCATCTTTTGGACAAGATTAATCACACTGTAAATCACACTGTAGAGGTATTATCCTGTCAGCCTATAACTTAGACAAGAATTTTAAGCAAACTCATTAGCACACTAAATTTACACCTGTGCCAACATTGTCATTAGTTTGCAATGCAGGCAAGTTCAAACCATCTGTAGACTGAAACATGGTTGTCCCATCTACCCTGGCAGTGAAATTGCAAAGCCAGTTCCAGGCACACAAGAAAGGACGCCACACAAAGGAAATGTGGAATAATAGCAATGGGGAATACACACCAACCTGCTCTACACACATCCTGTATTCTAGCATTGTAGAAGTGAGTCGGGAAGCAATGTGAAAACACTTTTCAGGGTTAGGAATTTCAGTCCACAATCCACCCCCCTTGGCAAAATGTGGTTTATGCAGAGTCCTCCTGATTCCTCTACATGCTGGACTGTTCCCTCAGCTTCTTCGTCTCTCTCCAAGACCTAATGAGTCAAATATCCTTATTTGTACCTGGTCCTAGAACAACTCCAAGTGGTTAACAAAGCAACCTACCATACAGAAGGCACTGTTTTACAGTGTTGGGCTGCAACATTCTTGGTCCACAGAGTTTTCACAATATCCAACTTCTAAATTCATAACTCTAGTTAGCAAATTGAAATTCCCAGAGATTAACAATTTGTCCAAATACATGGGGTTTTGGCAGTTTTTCAAAGGGTCAGTGACAAAAATTCACTGTCTCTCCCTTTAAGGTTTCAGTTGCTTGCTTCTGAGAATAGAAGGTGTCTGACAAACCTAATTGTATATATTGCTGCTCCATGGTGGTGTGAAGCAAGGCTGACAATTCTGTGGTTTTGGGGGAAGGATCTTTGACAGTGGGAAAGTGCTAACTTATTGAAATGTTAAGTTCTTTCCTCAAAATTCATTAAGAAAATGATGACTGAAAGTTTTGAACTAAAGAGGAGCATAACTAAGCCATTGTTCATATAAAATAATGCCTAATAGAATATAACATGGCTAGACCTCAAGACACGTTCTTTACTTCCAGGATATTGATGGCAAGTGATGAAGATTCAGTAATCATGCTTTTCCATTTAGATTATGTTCATCATTCTGTGTTACAGAAAGTGAGAGAAGATAAATACTAACTTTAATCAGTACAATGTGGCCAGACACTCTTGATTTGTGGTTCTGATTGATGTGTCTATATCCATTCTTGAAATAGTTTTATTCACTGGACCTTCCTTGGCAATGAAATCTCAGAAAAGTCTTGCATGTCAGCAGCAAGAGTCTAGTAGACACTATTCTGACACTATTTCTGTGAAGAAATTTCCAGATTATTTCCGATTTTTATGATATTCTGCATCCCCTGAGTCCGTCAGTATAAAAAAAATACATATACTGTGTTGAATAAGTTTATATAATGTTCTCTCATTTCAACATAAAATACAAAAGTGATAGTTTTTTTATGTCACAGTTTGGAGTACCTTTGTTTAAATTATTGAGAATCAAGAAGGTCTGGAATTGGAGAAAACATTAACTTTGTATTTTTGGAAAAACAACCAAAAATTAGTGGCACCACAACTTTTTCAGCCTTTTTAGTAAGTATGTGATTATTATATGTGTCTGAATTTAGTTTACCTGCACTTGATACAACAATAGTATTTATATAGTTTTATTTATACTATTTTCAAGTGTAATTATATCTGAGGAATTCTGAATCCATATGACGTCAAACACTGTAGTCCCATATTGCACTAATTTAGAGATCCCTGGATATACTACATACAGGTCAAAAGAAATGTTTCACTTAGGAAATGGTTTGAGATTAGAAATTTCTTTGGCACCTCTGTGACTTCCTTAATTTTCTAGGAGACAAAACATATGAAGATTGTTACTAGCTATCTGAGAAAGTAAGTCAGCAACTTTATGAATTATAACGATAATGCTATTTTATTAGCATGAAGGATTTTCCAGTTTGAAGTATTTTGACTAGGACAAGCTACTGAGCTGGAATTGTTGTACCACCCATGTATTAAATCTTTTCAGATTAAGTGCTTGCATGTGACATTCGGAGGAATTTCTCAGCACCCCACAGTTCTTGGAAGCAATGCTCATATGTAAGGAAAGGAGACTATTTCAATTGGCAAATTTACAGACATCCACATGCATGGCTGTAGTCACTGAGTGCAGGGTGAGAGATACAGCCAGTTCCTGCTGTATAAAACTGAATTCCCTAAAAAGATAACCATTGCACTTTTCACATAAGCCAAAGATGTTCACAGGCAATTTGTGGAGAACAGTAAACTGAAAATATTCACAGGATATGTGGCACTAGGAGCTTACTGAAGTACAGTGGTGTTTAGAGTTATTGCCTTAGAACAAGTTACTGCAGAGTTTCACTACCATATGATTTCTTGGTCATTTTTGTATGCTATATTAACATCCAGTTAAAGCAATTTTTATAAGAGCATGTGCTTGCATATGTCATGTGCAAATTTTCCTAAGGAAAACACCCTTGGAAAAAAGTATAGTAAGCTAAAATAAGTTACAGAGAGAGAGAAACTCCTTCAATTCAGGACATCAATTAACACTGATTTGCACTGGAGTGCATTTGAAAGTACATGCAATATTCACATGCCAAATGAATTCATTAAAGACCAGTGTGATTACAGTGAATGTCAAATGAATTAATAACAATGGGACCTTTAAGTGTTACCATTAATTTCACAGTGTGTTGCTGTTTTATACTTATGGGCTCTGAAGCTAAATGACACTCTACAGCTGCCCTAGTAGATTAATTGTGCATTAATAATCTATGGGTGGGCCAGCAATCTGGTGGGCACTTACATTTCATTGACACTTGGATACTAAAGATCTCAGTTTCCAGTTTTCAGTCAGAAAGCCATTTTGGCTTTAAAATAGGCTCATATCATTTCTTCTCTATGAGATTATCGTTCTTTAAAAGTGTTTAGTTTCTGAATTCTCTGTCCACATTAAAAATTAAGTGTGATTAACTGTGATTAAAGAGGTAAACTTTTGATTGTTTTTTTCTGTATATAGCTTTCCACCTGTGAAATATATCAGTGATTTCTGCCTGCTAAGTAGACATCCTGATCTGTTCAGGGCTTTTTTTTTTTTGCTGTCTAATATTTGAGACTGTTTGAGTTGACCTTTGTTTTGGATGGGGTTTTTAGTTGCTGTTTCTCTGTATTTGTTTGGGGGTTTGAGAGGGCTTTACTTTTTTTCAGTCTTTTTTTGTTTTGTTTGCTTGTTTGTTAGTTTTTTGAGCCAACTGATCTCAGACTTATTTAGGAGTTGGGTATATGCATGTAAAAGCACATACTATTGGGCATGACCCTTGTACAGATATGTAAAAGCTCTTTTCGATGCTCTCAAACAAGAGCAATTTAATCAGTCAGTAATTCATTTAGAATGGCACATTCCCACTTCATTTGTACATTTGTGAACAAACCAGTGTGTGCTACACGATAGTAGTCTTCATGAAAATTTGTCATGACTCATTGCACTGATAATAATGCCTTAAAAATATTATTATCATGTAAGTCATTAATCTAATTTACTAATCATCTGGGTCTTGCTATTGCTTCTAACCTCTGTTTTCTAGAAAGAGATATACACACATAAGCAATGAGATTTTCTATTTATGTCTCAATTAGAGTTGATCAATGGGCCATCAATTACATGTTTTTAATTTCATGCATTAAACACTCCTCACCTCAAGCTTCACATGAAACATTCTTAAGAAATAGGAATGCACTTCAGACTACTTTAGGTTTAAAATGAGAGAAAGCATTGTCATCCTGAATTACAATAAATCTTCCTAAATCTATGAATGTTCCACCTGTTAAACAAGGTAGTTGGACTCCAAAACGTTCCTTGTGTGTTAAACTTAGTGGTGAGCAGATACTGCCAGTTTGGGGTGATGTCACACAGAATACACGGACACTGATACACAATGCATAGTTTGGACTTCACGTTCTGAGACTGCATATGCAAAAAGTGCAGGAAAGAGAAGCCAGATCATTAATCAAGCGTCATACCTTTAAAATCTTCATGATTTAGACATTGTTTTGATATTGTGATATTGTGATATTTGTATAGATTTGTATAGATCAAATATTTATCACGTAACACAGGTGAATCACAGGAAAAAAGTAATCATCTTTTGGACTTCCCTAAAATCAAAATACGCACTCACAAATTCCCTATTCTTTACCTGCTCAGCTGTTATGCTCCTACATATTTCATTTGTGTTTGAGTTAACAAGTGGAAATTGTGAATTGTCCAAACTGATTCAAGAAAAAAAAAAAGCAAAAAGTACATTGCAATTTCCATGTTTTATTTTGAGTGTATATGTAAACACACACACACATACATATGTATATGTACAGATATATATATATATATATATATATATATATATTCCTATTGGTAGAGGATTCTGAAAGCTCGGTTCTTGGGCTATCTGGCTAGTATTTAATGTATTTGTTAAATTGGAATGGATTTCCCTTGACACAGAGATGCAGGACAATGTTTGATTGGAAGGGGTTGTGTAAATGAGTTTTTCACCCATTCTATCATTTTGTGACACTTTTCTTACATTTGGATACCATCTGCTTCCAGCCTCCCTGTTCACTTGCAACAGCTTTTTGCCCACTCAGTCCCACTACCACTGACAGGGTGACAGGCTCTTTGAAACTAAATATTGCTCTATATTTGTTGAGAATATTAGAAGCAGTGGCAACTTCTCTTCATATACAGCTGACAGCAGTAGAGGAGTTCAGCCTACTGAATTTTAAGACAAGCAGTGCAGGAGTATATTCCCAGTTTTCCTTAAAACTGAGAACTGTCTTTTCTGTTTGTCTTCTGTTCCTTCTCCTCTGGCAGGTCACCTACCTTTTATCCCTGTCCTCTTTCACAAATTGAGGACCTACCTAGTAAAGTATCTGAACTACAAGTGATGTGCAAATTTGGTATCTGGTTGAAGGTTTCCCCTAATTTCCTCTAACAGTTTATAGCTCAGCAGTATCGTCTAGGTAGTTAGCAAGGATCTCAGTTTGGGTTCATCTATTCAAGAGGGTTTTCACTTTTGAACATCAGCTGCATCCTCTGTATAAACAACATATTTATGGTGCATAAATTAACTTTTCTGGGGATGAGTGGGGAGATGGTTTCCTATTTAAAAATACTGGATCTGAACCATATTCTAATATTCTAATATTCTAATATTCTAATATTCTAATGAGAGAGCTCAGAAGCATTCCAAAATAGAATTCTATTTTAGACAAAGTTTTGATTTGAATACTTTGACAGAGAAAGGGTTATAGTGTTGTTGGGTATCTCATAGTTCTGGCCATGAGTCACTATTCCTCCTGCATGCAACAGAGAAAAAAAAAGTAAAAAGGAAATAAAAAGGAAAAAATGTGGAAAAGCTTATCTTCCCTCCAAGCTGTGAATATCACCCCCAGAAAACTGTCAAAATTTGTTCAGGCTTTTTTTCCCTCCTTCATTATTTTTCATTTTATTTTTCAAAGTAAATTCTTCAATAAATATTTCCTCTTTGGAGTTTTTCACTTCACTGCTCTATAATTTGGAATAGATAGGACTTCCATTGAGGTGAATGTTTCAAGACATAAATGGAAGCAAATCTTGGGCCCGGGATACAGGGAAAATATGATAATAGTCTGAAATATAACAAAGATTGAATTTTTTTTGAGTTTGAAGGAGAATTAGGAAAATCCTCTGTTAAACACACTATCTTGAGCTATAAGGGATTTTTCAGCACATTGAACTACTAGATACTTGCAGAATGAATAAACTCAGTGCCATGCAAGTATATTTTTATCATAATTAAAAATAAAAATAGTCCTCAATTATTGGAGGGAGGGATCATATTAGCATAAAAGTGGGATACACAGAAGAAAACTGCAATTTTATTTTTAAGTGACTCAGTGAACTTGAGAAAAAAGAACCCAAACAGGAAAAACTTCCATCTTTTGCAGTCATGAGAACAGACATGTGCAGCTCTGTTAGAATCTGGATACTCACCAGGGATCTTACTGGCTCAATGCATCAAGAAGAAATGTCTGTCAAGCTCCTACAAACTTTGATTTCCCAAACAACTGTCATATGCCAGAACGAACTGCATAAAGGCACTATGAATCAAGCATCAACATTGTCAGATTTAAGGATGTTTGTATATTTTCTTTTAAAATTTTTCCATTAAATCTTTTCATTTCATCAGTTTCCCAGGCAGGTCACAACAGCAGCAGAGTGCTCAGTAATGCACATTTAATCCTTTATTCTTTTGGTTTGGTGATAGTTTGCTATTAGAGGAACTTCAGATCTGATTCTGATGAGTCACGACACTGTCCTATCCTGGAAAGCATTAACCAGGCTGACAGCGACCTCTGCACTACTACAATATGTCTTTACTGTTTCTTCCAATACGAAAATCAGTTCCCTGCCTGCTGCAAAGCGAGGATTGTCATTAAAACAATACTTAAACAAGCTCACTCTGCACTAAATGTCTTAATGCTATCAGCCTGGCAGTTCTTTGGGATTGCTGGAAGCTCTAGGGTGGAAGAGTGGTTTATTTCTGCCTTAGACTGCCAGACTTCAATTCCCACAGACAATCAGCTACACCCACTTTGTGAGCCTGCGCATCAGGCAGCCCATACAGAAGCACTGTGTCAAATGGTTAAATAAATAAATAATGTGCCTTGGGCCTGAAGCCAAAAATGCTCTCCCCTTGCACCAGTGTGAAAGGTAGTAGGAAAAGACGCTTCTGTTCTACTACTGATGAAGAAGGCAAAGGCAGTAAGCTCGGCATGTCTCTTCTCTAATACTACATCAGAGAGGCTCACAATATAGTGTTAAATATGTCTCCTTTTTTTTCCAAGCCTGTTTACTGATGCATCCCAACACAGATGGAACCTTTCCTCCTGCACATATTAATTCATTTGTTATTTATGCACTTCTGATCTTTGTGACATTTTGTCCTTTGGCCTGCTACCAAGTCATTTTTTATAGATGTTCTGAGAAAAGGTGGCCCTTGCCCTGCAGTGAGCCTCACAAATCCCTGACACACACATATGCATTTTTTATTGTCCTCACATGTTGCTTAACAGTCTGCATTCTTTCTGCTTTAGAGCAGAGCAGATGGGTTCCTGTATAGCATGAAGCAGATGAGATGTTCAAATCGATTGTTTTATCAACAATCAGTTGTAGATAAAAATCATTTTAATGAGTGAAATTAATGATGTTTGCAAACATGGTGTTAATTAAAGAACATAGCTTGGTCTTTTTTCCCTCCTTTTTTCCCCCTGCACACAATTTTTGTTACCCATGACATCTTTCATTATTGACTCATGCCCCAAAGAAAAGGCGATTAAAATCTGCTTTTGTTTGATGTAGCTCTTATTGAAGAAAGAAATAGATCTTTCTGAAGCTTCCTGGTGAGATGAAAGTCTAATTATCTCCACAAATGAAAGGAAAAGCTTTAATTAGGCCTGTGCTGAATCTGCGCACTGTGAATTTGTGCATTGTGATGGATGGAGCTCACATCTCCTCAGTGACTGCAGTTGAAATAATGAAGAAGGAGAAGAGGTAGCCTGGTCCCATGATTCAGCTGGCAGAGCAGACTTGGAGGTACACCTGTGTTGTGAGAGTGTGCCCAGAGCAGCTGCCACAGGCCATGTTTCTGTGCAGTGCATTCGGCTGTTTTACAGCCTCCTCCTGAGCTTTGATCTCTTTTCAGACAGCAGGGGTCCTAACAAATCAAGCTTTTCATGTTTCCCTCAGTTTCACTCTCTTTTGCTTCACCATTCATACTTGAACTCCAAAGAGGACGGATAAAATATTGTCTTTCTCTGAATCAATTTGATCAGCAGCGGACATGACTGGAGTGGGCATTTTGTCTTTTGTGAGGTGTTTTAGAGTCGACTGTGGGATAAATGCTGCTAAAGAATTGGAAATTTATTTATTTTGCCATTTAATTCACTATTTATGCTCCTCTTTATGCATGACTCTTGATTTGCTACGCCCTTTTTTTTTTTTTTTTTTACAATGCTGTAGTGTCTACCCAGTTAGAAAAGGTGACATTCTGGGATAGTGTTAGACTTCTAATGATCCCCGGAGATAAATCAGAATTATGACAAATAATGCAGTCTTCCACATTTTATAACATTTCTGATCTATTTTTACCATGTTGCATGCAATTTACTCTATCTTCATGTAGTCCACCTTATATCAGGAAGGTCAAGCCACTAGTTACTCACTTTACTTGCAGCCAGCATATTCTTCTTTTTGAGTCACAAAGTACCTTTGACATCAAGGGCAGCCAAGGAGTTTACATCCACACCTTTGTGGGCAGGATAGCAATAAAAACAGGAAGATGCAATTAAAGTCAAAGTCAAATCAGCATCAATCTAATATTTTACAGTTTCTGTCAGTATATTCTGTGTTGTTTAGAATTTATTTCTTTTATCGTGTAGCCTCTGAAACTGAGGAGCTTAGCAGTCAACTGGAAGCATGCAGAAATAGAAGGATACAGGATAAATGACAATGCATCCCCCATTGATTTGTTTATTTAAGAAAAGGAGGCATCTGAAAAAAACAGCTATGCTGTCTTTCAAAGCAAACATTTTGGAAAGTCTTTTTGTAGATAGATATATAGCATCTATAAAACCTGAAATTGTTGAAAGCAAAAGGTGCTGATTCTGAGTAATTCAGCAAAGCAGTAATATGGATTTTAATTTATACTGTGTGAAACAGATTACTGGCTTTAACTACTGGTATTCTAAAATTTTATACATTAAATAAAGTTACTCACTAGCTGAAATCTTGCTAGGTAAATTTTCTCATTTGTTTACAGACCTTGAAGTCAGCTGGCACTTTTCTTAGTCTAAAATGCCTCGTTCTTTCTGCCCTCCTCCCGCCAGATCCTTTCCACAGTTTCTTTGTGTGGATTTGTCTCTTTTGTTTATGCCTTTGTAAGTATCTCCCTAGTGTTAGCACTGAGTTCACAGAGCTGAAGTCAGAAACCTGCCTTATACAATATTCTAATCCTTAGGCCGTCAGTGCCGACATCCAAGTCTGGTGCCCTAGAATTACAGAGATGATGGTGAATATATAAAGGTCCCAAAGCTCCATATAGGAGAAAAAAAACTGGGGGGAATACTGTAACACTGAGCACAGGTCTGAAATAGGGGCACAGCCAGGGGGGAAATGAGGAGGCAGTGGAAGTCTTGTTAGACTGCTGTGCTGAGATGAGGAGCAGATAGTAAATTAGGAACGAGCACTGCAAGAACACATCTGAATCAGACCCTCCAATTAACTGTTCTCTTTCCTTCTTTCAAGTTTGATTTCCTTTTAACCTTTTATTTTATTCTTTTGATCTCAGCATCTTTTTCTTTTTGTTCAAATGAAGAGCAGTGGTGCAATAATTTTTGTTGAGGAGGTGTTTTCATTGTCAGCTCCTGTTTCCAAGCACAGCAAGTGATGAACAAGAGCTGGAAATACTCACGCACATTTTCAGAATATGAGTTTGAACAAAATTTGAGACCTGGGAAAATTTAAAATGAAAACTGTTCTTCTGCAGTTTGTGACAGTGTTGCCCCTATTGCTTCTTAGCTGTTGAGAGTCTCAGCAGATGTTATGTGGGATTCTGTGTGTGCATGTGTGCACAAATACATATTTAGACCAATGGAAGTTTATGAAAGAAAAAATTGTACAAAGTAGGAGCAGTAGTATTTAGCTGTTATATGCTGGAAAACAGAAAAACTGGTCATTGCCTTGTAAAGAACCTTGCAACATTCTCCCACACACCCTCTATTTAGGTGAAGTCCAAATTGCTAATCTTTGATTAGGGATAGGCAGCAGAGTCCCCATGGAGGTCTGTTGTGCAGCCTCATGAATGGGTGAGAACTCTGTAATACACTTCTGCATTAGGAACGTTTTAATAGTTTCTGCATATTGCCTACCAGAACTTCCAGTAGTTTAGTCTTTCTTCAAGGTGAGAGTTGTTCTAGCCTTGCAAAGCACCTTGAGGAGCTAAATCACTGCCTACCTTGTCACCAGGAAGAGAGCTATTGTGTTTTCAATCATCCCACATACTTCCAGGGGCTGTAGAAAGAAAATTACATTGTAGAAATATTCTTCTATTAACTTGTTATCAATAAAGTCTTGAAAGAGTAGTAAATTCCTGTGATAAGGCCTGCAGAACATATGAGGTCTGGGCTTGTGGTTGGTGGTTGGGTTTTTTTCTGAGCACATTATTGGCTGGCTGGTGCATGCTGAGACAAACACATGGTGCTCTCAAATGCTTCCATGTTTATGGTTTTGAAGTTTTCAGAGTGAGATAAACACAGATATGCTCACTTCATTGTGAACTTCTACTAATTTTTAGGTCTGGAATATCTAAATGAGCATGTATTTTACATAATCAGAGAATGGTTGAGGTTAAAGATCTTGTCTGAACGTCTGTTCCAGTAGGACCACCTTGAGCAAGTTGCCCAGGACCATGTCCAGTTGACTTTTTAATATCTTCAAGGATGGAGAATCCACAACCTTTCTGGGTACCCTGGTCCAATAGCCAGTAGATCTCATAGCAAAAAAAAGTGTTTCCTTATATTTAGACAGAGCATTCTACGTTTGCGCCCACTGTCTCTCATCCTGTCATTGTACACCACTGGAAAGAGCCTAACTCCATCTTTGTATCCTCGCTTCAGAAATTTATATGCTTTGATGAGATCCCCTCCTGAGCCTTTTCTTAGCGCAGATCTCCCAGCTCTTCCTCATATGAGAGATGTTACAATCCCCTAGGGATTTTTGTGGCCCTTCATTCCACTCTGTCCATTGTATCCATTTCTCTCTCATACCGAGGCACCCAGAACTGGACACAGTACTCCGTACATGGCCTCAAGAATGCCACCTCACAGTTAACAGCATTTCCAAGAGGATCTTTCAGCAGAAAGTGTTGAAAGCCTTACTGAAGTCTAGGAAGAAAATATCCACTGCTGTCCCCTCATCTACCAGGCAAGTCATTTTGTCATAGAACGTTATCAAACTGGTCAAGCATGACTTCCCCTTTGGGGAAACCATGCTGAGTAACCCTGAAGATTTTCTTGTTCATGTGTCTGGAAGTGGTTCCCATTATTACTCGCTCCATCACTTCCTCAGGGATTGAGGTGCAGCTGACTTACTTGTAGTTCCTTGGGTTCTCCTCCTTGCACTTCTCAACAACAGGAGTGACATTTACTTCTCCTAATCTCTATGACTGATCAAAGATTGAGAAAGGTCTCACAGTGATATCTGTCAGTTCCTTTAGCACCCATGTGTGCATGCCATCAGGGTCTCCAACCATTTTCCTTATGTACTGCCTGAAGTGATCTTCTTCCACCAAGGGTACACCTACCATGCTCCATATTTACTTCCTGGGTTTCCTGAAGGACAGTTTTCCTTCTAACGACAGAGGTAGAGAAGACATTCCATACATCAACCTCTCTTCCATGTCTTGTTGAACCTTAAGTGGCACGCCTTCATTTGCCTTAGATTTTCTTTTTTCATCTCCTGTAGAAGCCCTTCCTCCTGTCTTTGACATCCATGGCCAGATTCAATTCTATTTGAAGTTCCCATATGCTATTGAGTCCATATATGCTAGGAAATCTTATAAAATAAATTACATGGAGTAATTTTACTTACTGAAAAGGAAAAAATGAAACTTGAACAAGTTTTTAAAAAGCATGTTGGTGCTTTTAAAAGAGAAGGGGAAGACAGCTATGAACCCAGGGACTCCACATCAACCTGAAGTGTTTATGATGATCACAATTTCCTTGAAAAGAAGTGGATATTTTAGAAACTGTGGTATTTTGAAGTGTCCATGGTCAGATACCTCTAAATTTAAAAAACTTGCAGAGAAATACAGCAATTTTTCTTTACCTCTCTAGCAAATTATTAGTTTACTTCCTCATTCTCTGAATATTATATCACTATATTAGACAGTCAATGTTATTTCAGAGTTTATAAGTATACTAAGATATTCTATAAATAATTTAAAACCTATTCAGTTATAAGACTTTCAGTAAAAGATGGAATGCTACAATGCTGTTTTGTACAGAAAAAAAGAAGACTTAAATCGAAACTGCAGAGAAAAAGGAAAATTTTCTGTATATTATTATTTTATCAGGTATCTATCACTGGCATTCTTGAGATTACTATACATGTAGGCATATAAAATATGCTTCCAGAGCCCCTAAGATTTAAAGATGTTGTTGAGCTATATCTAAGCAGCAGAAAACACAACATATTGAAGTTCCTAGAGATTTTGTATTTCTGATAGTCACACTTCAAATCAATCCTAGTTCAGGGTTTTCTAAAGTAGCAGAAGGTATCCAATCTGGAATGAAGATGACATTTAGTGAATTTCAAATAAATTCTGTACATCTTCACCTCACATTACCCTGGTATTTTGGTTCTATTGTCAACAGTGTAACATGATGTTGTACTTGATCTCCTACTTGGTGTGAAATTAGGGAAACTTTTTTTTTTTTTTTTTGCTCGCATTGTAATTACACAAGTAAATTTGGAGCTCAATAAAATCTGAGATAACTCTGTATTGGACAGCCATAAAATTCTGTAACTAACTAAGCTATGATCTTTATTAAAAAAACAAGGAAGGAAGTAGGTTGTTTTCACTCATGCAACCAAATTATTTTTTACTTATACAATTCATTCATTTAAAGTAAATCTTTAACCAGACAGTGCTCTCACAAGACTAGCAGGTTCCATTGACGTTGAAACTTGGTATTCCAAAATTACCTTAAATCCCAAGATATGAATGATTCAAAACCAAATTTTGAATTCAGTGGAAAATTCCATTCTCTTGAGTGCTATTATTGGCTCTCAAATCCAAAAAACCCTGCCTTGGGATCTTTCATTTTTTCTTAATACTGTATACAGCCATTTTTCATTCAACTATGCATTTTACCACAATTATATATACACTTTTTTTTTTTTTTTTTTAATTAGAAAGAATACCAAACAACATGCTCCTGTCAGTTTCTGCAGTCTTTAGGATGGAACTGATACAGCCCACGATTCCTTATGGCTCTGTGATCTTACAGGGAACCGTTTTCTTTCTCACAACCACCAGCTGCTGTAGGAGAGCTGAAGGGTTTCTCAGAATCCCTTAGCCTTATGTTTCCTTATCTGCAGTTCTTTTTCATGCCTGATTTCCCAGAATTTGCTTAACATTTTCAGAAGGACGTCATTCACCCACTAGCTGTAGCTGGAATTAGATTCATAACTCTTTTGAAAAGAGATAGTGATATGATTCTCCATACCATCAACACATGATATTGTCAGAAGATAAATATTCTTCTCATCAAAATACGATGGAAGAACTGACTTGTCCCATCCACCAGAAAACTCTGAACCAAATTAAGGCTGAACATACCGGATGCTCTTTTACAAAGATAGCAAAAGGGACTAGCCATCTGGCACCTCTGAGGCTGGAGAATTATTGCTGGAGAAAACATCACTGTCTTCTGAATTCTTCCAAGTGGTTTTGCTGTTGGAGGGGGGGGACTAGGGGTGCATGTTTTACCTTGGGGATTTTTTTACTGGATTTATACCATATCTCTGTACTTTAGATAAGCAGCCTTATTCTGACTCAATGCCAGCAGAAACTTGCTAGAGTTTTCTGCTGTAATAGATCCTTGATGACTTGCTAAGGAACCTGCTCCATGTCGCAGAGAGGCATTCAGCAAGGTCTGGGTTGCATTTTTTGGTGCATGGTTGCAGAGATAACAATAATAATTGCAAAATAAGCTAAGCTGACTTTCACTTTTTTTTTTATTCACACTGTATCTGAAGAACGGACCCTTTTTTATTTTATGTTTCCCTTGCAAATAAAAAACATTAGTGCCTTTACTAAGATTGGTCCTGTCATGGTTGGACCATATTGTACTTATGGACAGTACTAAGTAGAAAAAACTACTTCATAATAAATGTGAGCCTATGACTAAGTATATTCTGTATAAATTCAAAGATTAAACTTGCCATAGCAGGTGGCTCATGCTAATCACGAGCTGCTGGAGGTCATATTTGAGATATTACGGAAATTCAAAACGCAAAAATACAGACTATGAATAATAATAATTAATTACATTTGCACTTTGATTAAAGATTAAATCTCAGTGTAATAAAAAAAAACCTGTCTTTGTATTGCCTGATATAATTAGGCACTCTCCTAAATGACCAAACTTAGAACTGCCTATTATGTCCTAGCAAACCTGTGGGAGAGCCTGACATGTGTTTAGCAATCATGGGTTTTTTCGTGTTCATCAGAAAAAATCATTTTAAAACAATGTGGGAGGGGCAGTCCTTATCTTTAAGGCAACTGTTGGATAATTGACCTCCTTTAGCATTTAATTTCTCAAGCCTCTAGGAAGCTTAATTTTGAACATCAAAGGGGTACCTGTGGAAGAAACTGTTCCAGACTGGTGAGTAAACAAATTAGAGTTAATAGGGTCATTAGCTTCTGTAGTAAAATTTCAAACTGGGTATTCCTCACTAAGGAATGTAAATGTCAATGTTTTTAAGTCTTCTAAAATATAATTAGGCATGGAACTTGAATACAAATGCTATTTGTATTCAAGTATTTTGGTACATATCCTATTAACAAACAACGTTTTCCATACTCTGGGCATTTTTTTATTAAACATTAGGGAATCTGTTGTTCTGCTCCTATGCATTACTTGCCAGACAATTAGAACAGAAAGAAAAAAGGTACAAAGCTGCTTAGTCAATAGTATGCTGTAAATATCAAGGATACTGTGTATTTTCTTTGCTATAAAACATGCTAGCCAGTTACCTTTAGAGTAACAACTGTAGATCTAGTTAACCCTTAAATCTTTATGTAGCAGTATAAAAACAACTCAGAACCACAAAAAACAACTTACATTTCCTCATCTGGATGACAGATAATGTTCTCATCTGTACTTTCTCTTGGTTCTATGGCTACATAAAGGGGTAATTGCTGATTGAATTTGAAACAGAGAATGCAGCAAATTCAATTCCTGTATCCTCTCATATAACTTTTTGCTCAATAGTAAAGTGGGTTTTTTCCATTTTTCTCAGTTATCCTTACATATGGTAATAGAAATACCACTCTCTTTCTTCTACCAAAGTGACAAGTTTCTAGTCCAAACACATTGTCACACCTTTGCCCCCATATCTACTTGCAGGCTATGGACCCCGGCATATCCATTCCCCTGAAATTCTCACTGCTAACTGTTCCCAGCAGCAGCAATCTCCTGGAAGTAAGGGCTGTCAGAAGAAATTCCCTTTTTCACTTTGCAACCCTAGGAAATTTAAAACTGTGGGTTTATTCAAAATCTCTAGGAGGTCAGTATTCAACAATGACTTCTTTTTAATCCAGAAGATCACCTGCTGCTAGAAGTGTCATCATTTAAACAGGTAGAGAGGAAAAATTCCTCATAATGAACAATAACATCAGGTCAATCTAAGAGTTTGTGGAATAAGGACTAACTGTCAACCTCATAAATGTGTTTAGCATAAAAGGAAATAAAATATTTGCTGGAAATGCCAAGGAGAATTGCAGAAAAGATTTAGACTGGAAAACTGCAGATGGCCAAGCACATCCAGTGGTAAATCACCTTCTCTCCATGAAAACTGATTTGTACCAGCAGGGTCTGAGTGAGTGCTACAGTGAATTCCAAAAAAAAAAAAAACAGAAGGTGGGGAGAAGAGAAAGGCCTTTTAAATAATTGATCATAGCTATATCTGTGGTTACAAGCATAGCATTCTTAAGTCATTAGCCTGAAGGAGGAAAGAGTTTAAAAAATACTAACTCTTCTCACTAAATATAATCATGAAGTTTAAGAAAAAAAATCATATTTTTCTATTATAAATCATTTTGTTGCTATAATTTTGTGGTTTGGGCTGATTTAATCTTTTAATCTTTTATTCTCTCTTAATGTCAACAATTTCTTTTTGCGTAGCACAAATAAAAGTAAAAACCCCCTGAAATGCATTTTATGTAATGTGAATCATGTTTAAGTGATGTTTTGAGAAAATCCTTGTCCATTAGAAGCAAGCTTTTTGCACAAGGCAAGGTATTATAACTGAGGTTTTTTGCAAAGTGGTTCTAGTTACTGTTTATTACCACTCTCTAACGCTGTGCTTCAAATAGGAATCTTTAGTTTACCTCCATAAGTGCATCTCATAGCATTCATTTTTAAATAACCATTAGTTTATTTTCAACCTCCTACCGTGTTTTTGATAGAATGTTACTATTCTCAACAACAATAATTTATTCCCAGTGTAAGCCAGACTTTTAGACAAGTATTTCTCCATTTCTCCAACTTACTGACTTTACCTGTGGAGACAAAGCAATCTCAAATCAAGATCTCATAACATCTATGGCTAATTTGGGGTCATATGCTGATCTCCTGATCTTGCACTCTATGTGCACTCAAGGGTAAGACTCATTTAACCTAACTTAAGGCAGACAAAAGTGAGGCATGGGATTTCCCTTCTGTAGTCTCCCAAGGATAAGTGAGCTGATCGTAAAACATGACAAGGTTGACAAGAGAAATCATGGTAAAAGTTTATTTGTCCTTCCACTAAAGTGGAAGGTAAATGCTTCCTGCACTGTTCCGTTAAAAATTTTTATGGTCCAATATGTATCACCTATGAATGTAGTAAGGGAATGCTTCTAGTATGATTTTTCACTTTTCGACTGAAATCTTAACTATGAAGTATTCTGAAAAAATATCTTTCCACCCTTATTTTAGAATTGGTGACGCTACACCACTCAACATAGTGGCAATGCTACTTACAGAACTTAAAGTAAAATCAAGTAAAAAACAGAATAAACATTGTGGTCTGCATATTGGAATAAGATGTTTGTACAGATTGACACTCTTTTAATTATTTTTGTAAGGAGTTATATAGTAGTGACAAGCAAGTATTAATTTCTTCAAAGTAAACATAAAACAGCAAAATCAGGATGTGCTTCTAAAGAAATACTGAACTATTCAATAGAAATTAAAGTCAGATGGAATTTATTCCCATGGCTATTAAAATGTAACACAAAAGAACGCCCTTGATTTAACTTGTTATAAGCTGTAGACTTCCATAACAAGCTGAAATGCTTGAACCATACAAAAATGGGTCAAACAAAGTTATGAGGAATGTAACTTTTTATTGCAGTTTTTAACCTATTCCCAAACATGTTTCATTGCTTTTTCTCTCCCATAACTGTTCTTGATCCCTATCTAAGCAGTTATGTCAGACCACACTAGAAAGGTCTGACACCAGAGGATGCAGAGTTGCTATTCCATGACTTCAGCACATCTCTAGGACAGCCTGACATATATAATCAGAAGAGGTGGTCTAGCATTAACCTTTACCCCTCCCAGAGGATAAAATTATAATGAAACAACAAGAACAGATAATGAGGCAAGGAGAGCACAATTCTTGTGATTATGACTGAAAATGGGAGGGAGGGGGAAACTGAACAACTTTGTGCAGACTTTCGATGAAGCATTACCAATTCAAAAAATAAACAGAGTGTTATATTTATGTAAATGTAAACCCAGACATGGGCTGAATATAACACCTAGAACAGGAGTCTGTTAAAGGAAGGAGTTGGTTAAGTTTGTTCTTATGACTGACTACCATTTGGAAAACAACTTCCTGACAAGAAGAAAAAAATATATCAATATTTTGATTTGATTAAGTTGACATCTTTAGGGAGTATGATTCAGTGAAGCACCTGAAAAACTAGAATATAGCAGTTATAAACAACTAAAACATTTGGTTTGTTCAACATGGAGAAGAGGAGACTGAGGGGAGACCTCATTGCAGTCTTCAGCATTCTTGTAAGGGGAAGAGGAGGGACAGGTACCAACCTCTTCACTCCCATGACCAGTGACGGAACCCAAGGGAACAGCATGAAGCTGTGTCAGGAAGGTTTGGGTTGGATATCAGGAAGAAGATTTTCATCCAGAGAGTGGTTGGGCACTGGAACCCCAGGCAAGTGGTTACAGCACCCGGACTGGCAGAGCTCAAGAAGTGTGTGACAATGCTCTCAGGCACATGGTGTGACTCTTGGGGTTTCCTGTGCAGGGCAGGGTTTTGGATTTTGATGATCCTGGTTGAGTCTCTTCCAACTCAGCTTATTCTGCAATTCTACAATTCTATGATTTGGTTAATGCTTTTTCTGCTGAGACAAGGTGTGTGTTACTGCAGCCTACAAAGACTGATATTATGTGGTAGTAAATGGGGAAATGCTTGTTCAGTTTCATCTGTGACTTTATGATCTGGCTTTTTTTGGCATGTTTCTACCAGTAAGAGACTACTTCTCCACAACACTTCCCAGAAGGTTAAATATTCAGTGACAAAGCAGATAACTAAAAAGGGACAGATTAAAAAGCAGCCACAACTAAATTTGTACATACTGACTTAAAAGTAGATGAGAATCTGGCTACAGTGGAATTTACCCCTGGAAAGAAGTGATGGTATCAGATAGCTCAAGAAAGCAAAGATAAGAGTAAAGCAAAATTGCAGAGGCTAAAACCTATTTCTCAAAATCTGGAAATTATGTAATGGTAATAAGTTTCCTTTGTTTTGTCACACTGACAATTTGCACACACCAAAGACACCATTTATACTGAACTTACTTCAGTGTATTTTGAGCATGAACATGAAAGCCCTGGGCATCTCAGGAAGTTTTAAAGCTTTCTTCTTAAAACATGAATTAAAGTCACACTTTAAATTATGCTGCATTTGTTACCATGTTTACTCATGGCTCTCTCTGGAGTTTTTAACAGCTCAGAAACTAGGTTTCTTCAATGGGAGGCATTTGCCACTAGGGCCTTTTATCTGAATGCTTCAGAATTAATCAAAAGGCACAATTTGAGGAGCCATGGGCCAAAGCAAGATTCATCTGTTTGAGTCTATGACTCAATACACTCCTTGAGTGACTCTACAGCACTCAAGCCATGTCCTATAGGACTTACCATGAATTAAATTTGTGTGTGTCTGTTGTAACTCACCAGCTTTCCTTATGGCAAGTGGGGTTTGTTTTGGTTTTTTCTTACTCTTTTATATGACAATCACTTACTACTTTCAGCAATAGTACCTCTTATAAAGGTCATAGTTTTAGTATTTACTTGTAACCCATTACTCAAACCATATATGTATTGCTTGATTGTACATAAAAATAGTTGCAAGCTGTTTTCTTATAAAAGTAGTTTGAAATTGTTTTCATATAATGCTTTGAATTTCTGATACAAAAGGAAAGAAACCTGACACACAATGAAAGAAAATAGAGACTGTAAAGACAATGGGTACAAAATTTTTTATATTTATAAACTGTACTGTGCTTTAAATGCAAGTGGTGAAAACTGAAGTAGGCATGCTACTGTACTCAACCTTAATTATATTTCTTCTTGTGGATAACTGGTATGGAAAGATCTGTTACTATGCCCACTCAAAATTTCACAAAGGTTGAATAGCCAATATAAAAGGATAATGTGATCGACATTCACACAAATGCTTTGTTCAGATTTCATCATGTCACACCTGTGTGTTTCATGGTACACTGAACTGTGTAGACTCTTGTCACCATTTCTGTTTCTGCTTCTCTGGCACACAGGCTGGCATACATGTATTCTGTCTGATGAGATACTAGGTTCTGAAAACTGGATTCATTTCTGACATCTGGGTGCAGTCCATTCTTCTTCTAGCATTTTCCAGGTAACTTAATAGAGAGAACTTAATTGAGACTTTCCAGAGCTAGCAAGCTTTGTGACCTTTCTGGTTTTTATATCTCATTTCTTCAAAGTTAGTAGTGAGAGAAGTAGTGAAAAAAGTGAAAAGTAGTGAAAGCGGGAGAGAGTTGAGCTTTGGATAAGTTCCAGAAAACTTACCAAAGTATGTTTCACTTTACTTCCTATAACCAATATATACTACAAAAAAAACCCCACCTAATATTAAGCATACTCCATCTTGAGAATTTTGCATTTAAAGTCATACTTATTTAAGAAGTTCCTAATGTTTCCTTTCTTCCACTTGGTTTCTCCAAGGATAAACTCTACCCAGACTTCTAATTTCCAATTTATTTTGTCTGTTATTAGATTATCAGATAATTTATTTTGTTCCTTATCAGATTAATTAGATAATCATTTGTTTTGGTTATCCCACTCACATTTAAAATTCACTGATAGGTCAGCCAAACAGAAGTTTTATTGCTTCACCCACTATCTATTTTATCATTGGTGCAAAAACATCTAAACATTACATTGGCAGAGAGCATAATTTCCATTTTTAAAAAATCTTTGAAAAGAAACCTAATGCCATAGATGACAATTTTGCAACTTTAAATAGGCAAAATCTGTCACAAATGTTACTCGATAAAAGTAAGTGTGAAGTGAGCTCACATTCTCCATACAGCATAGTTCCATGGTGGTTCTCTTCCCAACAGGATGCTTTTAACTCCCTAATTTATAAAACAGGTGCAGGAGAGGTAGGGTGATTGCTTTTTAACTTAATCATTGATTGTGATTTTATATCAGTGTGTGTCCTGTGAAATCTGCAGTAATAAAGATGAGCACATTGCTAGCCTGAAAACACAAGTTTACCGTGACACCATACACATTCAGCCACTTAGATTCAGTTATCACTGTGTGGTCACAGGACCACAAACATATGTGGTACTTTGCAGGACAGAGGTAATTTTTTGCAGTATCTGGGAGAGTGAATTGTTGGGATCAGGGTGGTAGGGATCAGGGTGGTACCTAGGACACAGACATCAAAGCTGTCCTGCTTCCCAGGAGAGGGGTGTCCTTCCAGTAGAGCAAGCATGGCAGACAGAGCACAAGGGTAACTCTGGTCCTGAGCCATAGAGAGCAGTCTGGCTACCGTGCTGTGGCCAGGTCAAGCTCTGCACTCTCTGTTTTGTGCATTATTAATATATTTGCCTTTACGGTCCATTTTCTTGTCTCATTGCTATTGTTGTAAATTGCTCTTATTGCAGCCTGTGATCTTTGCCTTTTGTGCCTCCAGTCTTCTCCAAGCTCATGCAGCAGGGAGGGGAAGGGGAAAAAGGTGGCAGGAAGGGCAGAGTGCACAGCATCTGGTTTTGGAGTCATGGTTGGGGCACTAAACAGGGGAATTTCTAAATTCCCATTTCTAAACTATGAAAGGTGCACCTCTTAAAAAATAGATGAGACCTGTGCGATGATTCTGTTAATCACAAATTATTTCAAACTGTATGAGCGCTAATTACCTAACATACCTTGACAGATCTAGTCTCTTAGGGACCTTAGGCTTCAAAGACCAGGAAGTTTGACAAATAACACTTCCCCAAAATTCTCTTTATGAGGTGCCAAAAGGTTGAATTCAAGTCTTTTGCTTAGAACCTTTTATATTATTTAATTTGTGGGGGAAAAATGGCATTTGTCTGCTTCCCCAAAATATTTGGTGTCATTATCATAATTGTAAATCCATGGCTTTTATTGAAATTGCCAGTTTTACTAACATATCTGTTAATAGTTGTAGAAAAACTAAAATCAAGTGAAACTTTGAAGAACTTAATGTCAATAAATATACACTTTGATTTTGAATTGTGAATAGCTACAGCTGTGTCTGTTCAGCCCTGAGTCTCCCTGACAAGATGAAGAACAAAATACAATTAAAGGGGTGGAGTGGAAACAAAAAAAGAAAATTTTAAAATACAATTTAGGCATTGATAACTAGACATATTCAGGAGTATGCTTATTAAATGAAGCTCAGTAAATTGTCTTAGTAGCAGTAGTAGTGACTAAATTACTCTAGAATGAACCACTGCTGTAAATTTATTTTGATGTGTGTTTTTTTCCTTACACTTACATTGTTATAAAGATGAATCATCAATCCTTATGATTCATACTGAGTTTCATCCAATAAGCCTCTAAAGTATGCATTCTCACAGCCTCGTATCAGTTTTGGTTGCAGCAATACAAATTCTTTATGTATTAATTTCACAATTATAAGCCGCACCTGATTATAAGCCGCACATCCAGTAATCAAGGAGACCACGGGATTTTTCCATATATAACCCGCACCCCGAATATAAGTCACATTTTTATTTTTTTTTTAAGAGAGTATCCATGTGCAATAAAGTAACAAGTTAGTAACAGAATCACGCGATCTCGGGGTTTGGTGTCAGGTGCTCAAATTGCAAAGAGTTTTCACAGACCAGAGGAGCCTTTAAACGCAGCCCCACGCGCCCTCCCCACTCAGCGGTGGCCCTGCTGCCCCGCTTGCTGCTGCTCACCTGTGGCTGTGCTCTCCACTGCTTGCCGCGGCCCCACTGGCCGCCTCTTGCCGCACCCCAGATGCGGCGTGGTGGGGTGGCCCCGCAGAAAGCAGTGGCCAGCGGGGCGGCACTCCCCTGCCGGCACTGCTCCCCTGCCAGCCCGCCCCTCCTGGCAGCGGCGGCAACCCCGCCACCAGCCCGCCCGGCTTGCCCCACCTGGCAGCAGCCGCGACCCCGCTGCCGGCCGGCCCGTCCGCTCCCCGGCAACCCCATCGCCAGCCTGCCTGGCTCCTTGGCAGCTCTACCGCCAGCACGCCCGCCCCGCTCGGCAAAGCCCGCTCCCCACCTGCCCAGCTGCAGCTCCATGGCAACTCTCCGCCCAGCCAGCTCACACTTCTGGGTTGGCATTTCACTGGGATTTGTCCATTGATAAGCCGCACCTGATGATTAGCCGCACTAGTGGGAAAGGCTGGATTCTTCAATGAAAAAGGTGTGGCTTATATTCACAAAATTACTGTAAATAAATTGTAACTCAGAGGTAAACTAGACCAAGTTCCAATTATATATATTGCCATATGCGATCACATTTAGTGCTAAAAGTATTTTCACCTCTTAAAGACAGTAGGTCACAAGTTTTGATCTCACCAGCTTCAAGGTGTCAAACTCCCCCTGATTTACAATAGATTAAATGTATTTGTGATGTCTGTATTCCCAGAAAACCCAGTTTGCTAATGCCAGTACCACAAAACCACTACCAGTTTGCTCCCATGCTAGTAATCAAGAAATGTATCAGGACTTACTGGACTATGAAGGCAGATGTCTTCAGCTTATAAAAGTGATCCCTTCAGAGGCAGAACACCTTGCTTTAATAGTGTATAATTTTCACCATTCCTACTCATCTTTTGAAAGATTATTCCAATCCCAAAGCTGTCAATTTTGCATTTTCATAAGAACTAAATCAGTTTCTAAAAAGTCAAAAAGTTGCTTTCTCTGTTTCTGTCCTTTTGATTGATTATCTATGGTTCCACAGCATATTACGTGATCACAGCAATGTTCTTTGGAGATATAATCATCAAAGAGCATTACTCAGCTGGGAAAGTACATGTGAAGTGTGTAAATAATGAAACTGAACAGGGGGCCATTAAATACATTTTTTTGTTTTCTGTGCTTAGAGGCTTGTTTACAGGGCAGGGGGCATACTGTTAAAAAGGAATGTTTAAAAAAAAAAAAAAAAGCAGAACACCTTGGTACCAACCAATCCATCTGTTCAGATAGAGAGCCCTGCAGACCTGGCAAACCTTGAAGGTTTATCAGTGTTCATTTTGGCTTCAAAAGGTGTCTTTAGTCCCTGTGGCTCTGAAAGCTCTAGTTTATGTGTTAGGAAGTATATTCCCAAAGCAGATATTTAATATTTTAATTTATATTAATTTATATGGTCCTTGTAATCCTAGCCGTATAGTGCTATATAAAATAGCCTATTTCTGTGTGGCACATCAAATACAAATGATTGGAACCATTAATTAAAATTTAGTTTAGAGGAGAAAACAGGGCAGGAAGCAAAGTGTTGAAACATGCAGCCCCTTGACTTGTAGTGGAGTTGAAAAGTAACTGATTGTGTGTGGATAATTGCCATGACTTACTTTGGCAGACCCCTATTGTTATCAGAGCTGCAAGGCTGCCTCTTAAACTGTTCAAACATGGATCTCCCACATTAATGTCCAGAAAGGCCAACTGCTCGATTAAAATTCACTGCCTGTTTGTTAAAGAAAAAAAAAAAAGTGTATCTTTTTTCTGTGTCATTAATCCTGTGTGTTTTGGTTTGTATGTACCTTGACAGTCCTCATTTCCTGATGACAAGCTAATCAAGTGGGAGACCCAAAAAATAAAAATTTGGCAAAGAGCATACAGGGTTGAAAAACAAACTTTTGAGAGTTTATAGTACCAAAACTGAAAGAACTGCATTCATCTAGTCTTGATAGGACAAGAGGCATTGCTCTCTTTAATAGTTCAAAAACCTCAGCAAGTTATATAGAACATTATATACAAGTGTTTTCTTAATTTTTCCAGTCAATGGGAAATAAATAACGTTTAGGTTTTTTTAATGCTTCATCCTAAATATGAAGGTAAAGTGTGTTAAAATATATTTCTTCTTTAAGGAAGGACAACAAGACTAAATGACAGGTTAGGTAATAAATAAGATGGTTGAATAATTGAAATCTCTTACAGTATGGGCATCAACAGATTAATTTTTGCTAGTAAATTTATTTCCGGTAATGACTTTTGGAAGTAATGACTCATTAGTAAGCTGTCACAGTGAAGGAGAAGATTTTAGACTGTTGCTTGAAGTTGTGCTAACTGTGCTGTGGTCATTCTTCAGTTGCATAGAAAGCCGAACAAGCAATATTTATGAGCTCTTAAAAGCCTCTTTAAATCACTGGCAGTTTGATAATTCAGAAAATAACCTATGCATTTTGAGATGGCACCAAAAGGTTTTTTAAGTTCTTTTTATGCTTTTTTAAAAGCATATCTTTTTATGCTTTTTTTAATCATAGCTTTTCGTAACATAAAAGAGAAATTGATCTTTGGTGTCTTTTAACACAAACAGGAAAAGTTCTCTTGATATGCAGTATTCTCTGTAAGATTTCATTTATAAAGCTTTCCCGGAGAACTTGAACTCTAAATGAAAAAGTCAATAAATCACTAGAAAATATATTACTCTAAAGTATGGATATAGCTCATTACTCGTTTGGGCCCTGGTTCCTTAATCTGGATATTACTCTGATTGTTTCTACATCACCATTTCTATAGATGTTTTTGCCTATCAAAAACCTGTGGCTTGAAAACCATAATCTCTTCCAGACATGTAGATATGTCTAGGGATAAGATTTAGCTTACTCAAGTCTGGATTAGAATCCTCCTATCAAGACTTTTTAAATTCAAATTTTTTGTATGAAGCCAAAAAAAAAAAAGTGTACATTAAATACCATAAAACCCTAAAAGTACGATTAGATTATTTCATGCTTTATTTGATAATATAGCTCAAAGCGTAAAGACTGTGATTGCAAAAATTAATTGTTAGGTTTAGAAAGCCCTAGAAAAATAATTGCTGCTAGTCTGCATGTCAGAAATTTCAAGGTAAAAGACGTAACATGTTTAACTGAAACACAGCTATTTAGAGCAGAAGTAGATCCCTTTCAAAGTCTGAGGTGATGATATACACAATAGAGCTGTTAACTTCAGAAAACTGAATGCTGATGTAATCACATAATGAAACTGATTTATTTTCTGTGCCTATATTTCAAGAGAAATTCAGACCAATATATTGCTTATTTGATTCTCACATTTTTAGAGTACACAACTCTACAAGAAAAAGCCACCCTCACTCTAAATGTGAAAGTTTAACTTTATCCAATCTTGTGTTAATTTTTAAAATAAGACTTTTCATTTTTATTCACAACATTTTCTATTTTTAAACAACTTGTTCTGAATTCTTGTTTCCACCACTTTACGTCAAGAGTTAAAAAGCAATATATTTCCTCTCTTGGGCTGTATTTACAAATGATTTTAACATTGTTGGTCAAAAATCACATAAATCCTTTTGAGAGAGCCATAAGGATCATGTAATACAAGTATGATTATTACTGACTACGGAAACCAGTCACAAGCAAGAGCCCTGGGGAAGAGCAGCCATTCCATTAGGACAGAAAAAGTCGGTGCTAAGGGAAAGCATTGTTGGAACTTCAGTAGAGAGACAAATAGTAGCTTCAGTATCCCCTCAGTCTCAAACATGGTCTTTCTCTCATGTAAGAGATGAGCTAGTTTATTGCAAGAGTAAAATGTAAAAACTCAACCTCTTTTGTACCTGCTCCTTAGCAGTTTAATAATTTCATTCTCCAAAACATATTATGTCCTGTTCTGTGAAACTTGTTGAAGCTATTTTTAACCTACCAGACTAGTAATTTCCAAATATATCTTTATACCCTTTTTCCTTTTACAGTTAGACTTTATCAGAAGGGCTGAAATTTCCCCTTTATTTTACCTCACAACTAAATTTTTTTTATTTCACTCTCATGTTTGTTTTGCCCAAGACCAGAAAAATTCTGAGACCATTATCATCAGGTTCTTCCTGCCAATAGCTGACTTCCCTCAGTCTAGCATGGTGAAGGAGAAGCCTTTTGTACACAGTGGAGTGTCTGGAAAATCTTAAGCATGTAGGAATCCAGGAAAGAGTGGATTGAATAGTATTCATAGATTAACTGGTACTTTTTCCTGTCCAGATCTCTGCATTTGGTGTCTTCTTTTTAAGTTGTAAGCTGCACATTTCTATCCTCACCTGCAAGAATTGAATTTCTCTTCTGTCCTATTTGCACTACAAATTGACTTAGGGTTTTGTTTTTTCTGTAATGAGACTTGAGGAAGAATTAAAAGGTGGTAGAAGAGTAGTGGCAAAGGATAAATAACTAAAGGAAAGGCGTTTCTCTGTACTGGAGCTATTAAGTGACTACATAAAAACAATAATTTTCTGAAATGGAAATCTGTATCTGTTTATGTGAAGCAAAAGATATGCTCAATCAGCAGAATCTGTGGATTCCTGGCCGCAGAAATCTTCACTATTGTATCAGTAATTTGTGCTTAAAATATGTTTGGAGTATAAAAGGTTAATATCAAAAGCCTCATTAATAGAAAGAGAAAAAAAAATAATTTTCCCCTGGATTGCTTCAGGAACTGTAATGAATATACTGTTCTCTATTGCAAAAGAAAAATTAAAATAAGTTATGGAAATCTCTACAATAATAAATGTACATATTCCAAATTACTGTTCTTCACTGTACTTAATTATTCTCTATATAGTTATCATCAATACACATAGACTAAGGTTAATAGAAATTATTTTAAAAGGGACAGGTAAGAGTAAAATAGACATAGCTGTTCCAGATTTGATTTTAAATAGAATTTGAAAGAAATTATCAACAGCTACTAACAGAAACAAAAATGTCAAGCCTTTATTACTACTATGTGTGGGTCCTTTTTTCAACCACCCAAAATCACTTTAAATTATTCTTCCATTAACTCGCTGTGCTGCCTACTTCTAGCCCTTGCTGAGCAAACATCAAGAGCTGCACCCAGCATGTGTCCTATAGCTCAGAACAGGAAGCACTTTGGTACTCTGTATTCATGGGGAGAAATGGGAGGAGGGAAAATAAGGAAAAAAAAATGAGAGAAAGAGGAAGAGAAAGAGGAAGAGGGAAAGAGATAGGGAAAGAGAGAGAGAGGAGAGAAGAAAGAGAGAAAGAGAGGAGAGAAAGAGAGAGAAAGAGAGAG
Source organism: Sialia sialis (assembly GCA_009812075.1). NCBI lineage: Eukaryota > Metazoa > Chordata > Aves > Passeriformes > Turdidae > Sialia > Sialia sialis. The sequence continues at coordinate 7,622,716 of VRYO01002355.1, forward strand.
AAAGAGAGAA
>VRYO01002355.1:7631689-7687821 GCA_009812075.1 Sialia sialis
AAAAAACCCCTTTAAACACTGCATTTTATAGTCGTTTATACACTTTCATTTTTCATATCTTCATTGGAAAAAATGAGACCTTGACCCCGGGCCAGAACAATCTGGGACAGTACCTGTGCACAGCCCCACTGCAACGAGGTGAGCAGAGAGCACAGACTACAGCAGGTTCAGCTCCCATTGCTTTAAACAGCCCTGCAGCACCACTGCAGCACAAAACCCTGCTGTGTGCCAGCAGCATCAGCTCCAGGCTGCTGACAGCAGAGCAGCATTCCAAGGGGCAGCAGTACACCCTTCACAGACCCTCTGCACTGGAAAAGGAAACACAGTTATGTGAAAGGACCACGTGAATACGATGTGGGTCTGCAAAGTGACTCAGGAACACAGACTTTTTAGATGGAGATTACTAATGTTAGTAAGCTCCAGAGCCTAAGACTTTTCACTGGCCCTGTTTAAGTAAATGATATAGGAAGTCTTTCATACTTCAAAGAGTTGCTTCTGTACAGCCTTAGAACTTATCCCAAAGTAGCAATGGCTTCTAACCATGTCCTGCTGTTGAAAAGTCTAGGCTTCTGATGACTTTTCAAGGTTATTTGGATGCTTTGTACATATTTGGGATGGTTGAGCTTTTGAATTAGCATCTGGGGAAAATATGCATGAAAGATCAGTTCCATGACTGCTTCTTCACAGGAGCAACAGACAAATATGGAAATCTTTCTCTTGACACCAAATATGACTGTAGAGCCAAAAATATGTCAAGATATTCTAGCTTGAAAACAGAGCAGAAGTGGAATACAGATTTGAGCTTGCAGAGGATGAAATGAGCAGATGTTCTGTCAACAAACTGATCACTGTACAACAAATTTTGAAACAAGTGGAACTGAGACATTTACCACATTTTTACACAAATCAGTTTTTCTTCAAGCTGTAGCTGAGACTGTTCCCGGCAGTCTCAGTATCGTGTTCTGTTGCTGAGTTAGGTAAATGAGTTATTTTTATGACAGATAGAAATGCTATCATCATGTAAAGACCTCATCCAAATTTTTCAAGTCTATAAATGTTAAAGGGAGTGAAGAACTGTATCTTGGACACTTTCCGCTAGCTTTCAAACTTCATTCTGTGACCCTGTAATAAATCTTCCACAGCCCTCCTTGGAAGTAATCGTTACAGTCTCCCCCTTTATCTGTATCTGCTGCCATAGGTTTCCTAAAAGAATATGCTCAGAATTTTTTGCAGGATTTTAAGGAGGCTTAGCAAACAGGTGAATCATCCAGCCTGTCTCCAAAGGGAAATTAGCCCAAGCTTTTGACCAATATCCAAACAAATCATTTTAGGTGATGAACTAGGATAATACAATTAAACATGGCACCAATTAAATGCAGTATCTCAGCTGCATTCAATTAATGGAAATAGGTAGATACTTGTATTGCACAAGTAGATAGCTTATGTGCCAAGCTATATACCTAGAGCTAGCTGACAGAAAACACACCAGGACATTCAAGGACTTCTTAGCCTACATTCTCATGTGTCTTTAAGAAATTTCACACCTTGTAGTTGATGGCCTCTGTAGCCAAAAATACAAGATTTACAGGATACTGTGTGTATCATTGAGGTAGGAGCCAGATAGGGTGCTAAATTTACTTTACCAAAAGGCAGTTGAGCTGTTTATTGAAAAGAGAAGCCACATACACAGGTAAAAGTACCAGTTCTACTTTCAAGTACTGTAAATTACATAAATACATCTTTACAATGATAGACAAGAAAATTCTTCATGACTTTTTTTTTGTTAGAAAGTACTCCTTTATTTTTGAATCCAAAGTAACACAAAACTAATATCCATTAACAATTAGTAATAATTAGCTCTTTTTATTGCAGACAGTTATTAGTTGTTCATAGTTCTAATAAAGAAGGTTCTTATATACATCTAACAATCCTATGGTCACATTTAAACAATAATTTGAAAGAACTATACATTTAACTAATTATTTTCATAAATTGTCATTCCAATTATTACTTATTCACAGACAATCATGCACTTGAACTCTCAGCATGAATTATAAATTTACTCTGTATTCTTGGTCTTGACCAGTATATTTTAAAAACTTCTATGTAGTGATATTTTTAAAGTACATCACAGAACCACAGAATGGGTCAGGTTGGAAGGAACCATGGAGGGTGTATGGTCCAACCTACTTAAAGCACAAAAATGCTAGAGCACAGTTGCATGAAATGCAGAATTAGGCAGTTCTTGAATATTCCCAGTACAGGAGACTCCACAACCTCTGGACAATCTGTTCCAGTGCTTGGTCACTTGCACAGTTAAGAAGTTCTTCCTCATGTTCAAGCGGAACTTTCAGAGCATCATTTTCTGCCTCTTGGTTGGCACCATCAAGAAGAGCCTGACTCTATCCTCTTGACAGCCCCCCTTAGATATTTATATATGTTAAAGAGGTCACCTCATTCATCTTTTCTTGATGCTGAACTGGCCAAGCTCCCTCAGAACTTTCCTTTTTAGAACTTGGATAGTCAAAAGTTATTATAATACCTACATAAAGATTGACTAATTTCATAATATTTTGATTGTAATCTAACGGCTATTTTGGAGGACAGATTATAAGAGAATAGAGATAGTGCTGAAGGCAACCTTGTTCCTCAAAAATTGCAACTGTACTAATTAGCAAAGGCTGGGAGCAGCCTTGCCCCCCAATAGGTCACAGCTATGTCCAGGGAGGATGGATGATATGAAAGAGTGGGTTAGCTAGCCAAGAGTTGGTTGGAGTCTGCTGGCCACGCAGCAGAGGGTCAGGAGGGTCAGGCAGTCATGGAAGGGACTGAAAGGCTGAGATGTGTGAGGGACAGACAGGGTCAGGTGGTCATGCTACGGGCAGGAAGGCATTAGCCAGTCCTGGAGAAGGAAGAGAGAAAGAGTCAGTGTGCTTGGAGCCGCCCATGGGATGTTTCCAGAGAGAAAGGTATGAAAGTTTTTAAGATGATAAGGGACTGATGTTGTGAGTCCACCGTGGCTTGGTGCCCCATGTGAGGAGTGGGCAACAATAAGCTATATTTTCTTGATTTGCTTCTTATTTGCTATTTGTGTAAACCTTGTGTTGGTGTGAACAATCAGTATGCTGACAGCAATAAAAGTTTATAAAAATGAACAGCAGTGCGCTACAGAATCAGAAATCTTGTTGAAAATATTTGCTTTGAAACAGTCAGAGATCTGGCCTTTTATATAAAACTCCTAGTGCATGAAAGATGGAGCTCTTCCAGTGCTGCTTGCTATACTTTTGTTTTAGAATTAAGGGGCATTAGAACTGGGAAGGAAGCACAAAGGAAATCTTTCTGTGCACTGACTTTATGAATTCATAGAGTTAAAGTGAATGCTTTCCTTGATCTAGCCATTTCATTTTAAAAGTCAATTTAGAGAATGTTGCGAAGTGGGCTGTCCTTCAAATTTGAATTGTCACTCCTTTATTTAAAAAGGTTAATTCACTCTCCTGTCCCTTTCATACAAATAAAAGTACCTTTCATATAAACCATGAATACATTCAGCCCTAAGAAAGCCTGGAATTTTGTGTAGAGAGGATGTCAGCTAGAAAAAGGAGCTGATGATTGCTGAAGCTCTAAGTGAAAGCTTCTGGGCAGCAGATTTTCTTGAAGTGTATAGCTGTATAAACGAGTTTGAGAAAAACTGGGGGAAGTTTGGTTACATGTTTAGTGCTGTACATTGATGAATTGGTGCTGTAATATTTTCTTGTTATGCTCATAGTTAATTACCTATCACATGCTTGCTATAGCAAAATGAGGATAAAAAACAATGGGAAGATGGAAGCTGATGATTTTTATCTGTCATTCATGATATAAACACATGCTTTGCACTACTTGAATCCAAATGCAAAGAAGAAAGACGTGTGATATTCTGCCCTTCCACAGATATAAACAATGGTCAGCAGTGCTTCCATAAAAAAAGAGATGTTGAAATTTTAAAAAGTATTGCAAAACATGCATATGTCAGGTTTAAACCATGAGTCATGACAGCTCTGAAATGGAGTAGTCCCAATGCCCACCCCCTTTCTTTATAGTAGGCACAAAAAGGGGATTCCAGGAAGCTTCTGTTCTCTCAGAATGTGTTTTAGTAAAACATCCAAATTAGAGATGAGTAGAGAACCAAGGCTCTTCCCTGCCCAGAGGGCTCTAGCACTGGGGAGGGGCTCTGTGGGGCCCCAGGGGTACCCAGGCCCTGCCTTTCCACCCTGCCATCCCTCTGCACACACAGCAAACTGCAGGGAGGCAAGGAGAGGATTTTCCCTTTTGGCCCCTGGGCTGCACCTGTGCCAAACAGGCATGGATGGATGTCCAGACAGGGAAGTGATGATAGCTGTATTTTCTCAGCCCTGTCGTGGAAATACTGGCCTCAGGCAGGGGGACTGTGGGGCAGCTCTGGAGGACCATGCTCTACTCCTGCTGTTCTGCTCATGGAAGATCTTAATCACAGTGCAAGAAGTGTTCAGTGAGACTAAACAGAGAAAAGTAGTTTATTGTGAGTGCATGCAGTAGAGGATTCACATTAAAAAGTGCTGCAAGCTGGGGGAAGAAAGTCTCTCACCTCTTAAGAACTAGAGAACAGGCACATGTGTCTGAGAAAATGTCCATAAAATATTGCTAGGTGATTTCTGGTAGAAAGTTTGACGGCTGTAGTAAAATGAATTCAGTAAAAATTTTACCAAAATCATAGCACATTTCAGTCCAGCTTCCAATGAATTTTATATCTCTGGCACCCCCACACACAGACTTAATGCTATTCTACCAATTAATCAGTCATTTGTGATCCTGCAGAGTTGGTTTTTTGGTCCAAATGCAAAATGCAGTTTAATCACCCTGTTAGGTTAGCACTGAAAATGCTGTACAATTGCATGACTAGTAGTTAGTTAGAGTCTGTTTTAGTAGAGGTAGAGCTCTTTGGAAAAGTTGAAAGTTAGAATTACTACATCTGACTTGGCTTTAAGTTACCATTTTATTTCATTTATCAGTCTAAAGTCAGTAGCTACCATATTATTCAACAGGAAAGCATGGGATAATTAAATGCTCACACATTAAATGATCATTTCTTTTTTCTATGGAGATGGGAAATTTAAAAAAGGAAATGTAGAAAGTTATTTTGAAAGCAAGACTCATAATGATAAGCTGTTGTGTGATAATCTGTAGCTAGGTAATACAGTGACATAGTGAAAATTGAGTGCTCTGGATCAAGCCAAGAATTCTGAAAGTTTGTTTTTTTGGTTTGGTGGTTTCTTTGTGTCTTTTTACTGAATTTTAAAAAATATTAATTAAAATGTTTATCCAGTGTTTTCTTACTATTTAACAGATAGTGTCATACTTGGAAAAAAGCATCATAGAAAAGTGAATGAATGGGAAATTTGATTAATTTTCAATAGAGTCATCTTTTTACAACAACCTCCTATTTGTGGTTCAGGATACAGAGGTATCAATGAATTTATTTGTGCTCTTTTACTTCTAGCCTCTTGGCCACCATTGTCATTCATTTGATAAAAAGAATCCCTACCTGCTAGCAGTGGTGCATCTAGCTTCTGCAAGGAGCTGGAAAAGCAGGTAGCTAGCTTTCTTTTTTTCTGAAACACGTCATTTTATTCTTGGATGATGTCTGCCTGTTGTCTCCAAATTCTATTGCACTGTAGCTATTGCACTGTAGTTTGAGCAACAACTCGCAAGGGAAGGTAACACAAACTACTTTATTCCAAGGCTTATGTTCACCATTTTAAATTCCAAGGGGAGGAAATGCATGTTCAGTTAGTTATTTCTCATTCTTAATCTTAGCTCAATCGTGGATTACTTTGAAAAAGTCAAAGAAAACAAAGGAAATCAATTCTCAGTGACAATGTTGTGAAGAATTTACATATTTCAGTTTTAACTGAAGTGTTGTGACCTTTTTTTGCTCTCCTATATCTCAGAAGTATTTGGTGTTAAAAGTTCAAACTTGTCATGCACTTAATCCTTGATGAGAACAAGTGTGTGTGCCATGTCTGAACTAAATTAGATTTGATTTAGAAACAGAAAATATCCTTTCAGTCCTATTCAGAATGGAAGATAATTAAGCAGTTCCAGATGCCTGCATGTGGCATCTTTAGCAGACATGAGCATATTCCTTCATCCTCACCAGTAATTCTATTCTGGTTTGCCCTACATTTGAAAAGAGAAGGAGAGAGAAAGAAAGCCACCTTTCCTTTGTGAAGTGTCACTTACCATTTTTTTGTATCTTGTACATTTTATTACTGAAAAAAATTATAATTATTATATATGCTTATCAGAATACTTTTATGGTTTATTTTTGGGGCAGCACTAAGACTGAAACAAATAAAGGTATTTTTTAATGCCTCCTTTAATGCCTCCTTAAAGCATAACTTGAGGAATGTAGTGCTCTCAAATGTCATAATGACTTGACATGAAGAAATGGATGAAGTTTCTTCTTGCATCTCTTTACAGATTAAGGAGAAGAGGCAGAGGTTTTGTATGACCTGTTACTGGGTCCTGAATTAAGTTGCTCAAGTCCTTACTTTTGCTATCAGACTTTGAAGTATAAAAAATGACAGATACCTTTTAGTGTACTTATTTTTCTTTTAGATGACAGCTACTTCTCTAGTTATATTTCATTCACTTTGCAGACAGTGATAGAAGTATGTGACAGCTGTCAGTGCCATACATTCCCGTACAACTATGCTGATGGGAGAGTAATTGCTTCATCCACACTTCAGTTTTCACATCCTTTCCTTCCAAACCTGTTGCCCCCACTACAATGTCATAGGACAGCTATTTGTTTGCTTTCCTCATTGCTCTCCTTGGGAGGAAAAGATATGTAGTTTGCATGACTGACCTGCACTGATCTTCCAACAGATAAGAGAAAAAAGAATCCAAAGCATGAGGAATACTTGGACCCTTACTACAAGGGCGTCATATCAGTACTGTAAGGAAGTAAATTAATCTCATTCTTCACTGACAATACAGTTGTTCAAGATCTTATTTGCAAGATGTGGCAGAAAATACCTTTTAATACATTTTCATTAAGTAAACTGCAGCACAGGTGTGCTGAGTGCAAGAATGTTTTCTCAAGTTAAAGGAAACACAGGGATGATTATGTGTGCCAAAGTAATGCACATCATAGAAGTCTCACCTAATAGTTTCTTCATCAGGACAGTTGGAGTATATGTTTAGAATTAATACTGTGGAGTACACTGGCTATTCTGTTTATTTGTAGGCTGTAATGAAAGGTATTAGAAATGAAAAAAATGGCCATTGTTTCTTCTGTTGCTTAGCATTACTTCTACTTATTTGTACAGATTACTTTTGTATGAATAAAAAAAGAAATGCTGCAATACCAGTAGGTATTTCTTAATACTCAAGTGAGCTATAAATGTAACCATCCCTTTTATATTTAAATTAGGTATTTGATATAAATCAACAAAGCTCAGTGGTGAAAACTGACAACTCCATGCATAATGCTGTAAAGAGAATGATTTCTCAAATATTTACTGCATCTATAATTTTTTTACATGCTGGCAGAAGAAATACCAACTGAGTAGCCCATGCATGTATATTTTATCTATTTTATAATTTGTGTCATTTTAATCCTCATAGTACCTCATTTTTTTCTTCCAGTAGACTAAATAAGAAATCTATGATTACTTACAGAGTCCTTAACAATGGGAGACTCTATTAAGCATGCAGAGAAAACAAATGCAGCCCATGAATTTAATTCTAGTTTTCATTATCTTTTATTTGTGTATCACACCCTAAAGCTGTCGATTCTATTCTCGTATTCATCTTTCTAGTAGAATGTTTGGAGGCAGAGGGGAATGTGCTGATCAGATGAATTATTGATTCACTTTATATGAGAAGAAATCCCTTGTATTTTAAAAATTCTAATGTTTTAAGTTACTAATGTATTTTTTCCAAGATTTTTAGCTCTGGAAGGATCCTAATTCTTGATAGTAAATTAATGTCAAAGTACAGTAAATATTTTATGCATGGTACAGTATCATAAATTGAGAAATCTCAACAGCAAATGTACCAACTTTAGCATAGCATCTCAAATTCTGTTAGGAAATGTTTTATGTCAGCATGGTGGTATATTTGGCCTCTATTCAACCTCTTGCAAACCATTAAGAATGCTTTCCCTCCCCTTCTTTATGTAGTTTGCTTCTTACACTTTTTTTCCCTGTGTATTTTCCAGAGAGATATCTTAGCGTAGTTGCAGAATCTGGCTTCACTGCAACCTGCTTTTTGTGGTTTTAAGCTGGATTGACTGAAGCAAAGGAAAGCTGAATGACTTGCCTGAGGTTGGCTCACTGGGGATTAGAACCAGGAAGCCTCTTGCTCACAGCCATTTGCTCTAAGCTGGAAACCTCAGTGCCTTCATATTATCCCAGCAAAACAAGGGGCATAGCCCTCATTTAGTTTCTTTCTAATGCTTTAAATTCCCTTTTTCTTTGTTCAGATTTTAGAGATTCTTCTTCCCAGTCCATCTTATTTTTGGACATAGAATATAAATCCTTGTTTGGGTTCATATTTCATTTAATATTTATCTTTTCAGGGTATGTGGTACATATTAGCATTTAGAAATCAGTCTTCTTTTCAGAATATCTTCCTATTTAGCAATGGATAACTTCTTCATAGCTCAGTTCTAATAAGCAATTGTCAAAAAGACCTATCATGAAAGAACACCCCCAAAATTTTTTTCATCACCTGTGGACTTACTCCTAGCACTTAGTATTAAGTATGACCATCTGCATGAATGCACGCACACCCCTCAAATGCATTTATTTATACATGCAAATTTGCATGCACTATATCGTTTTTTTAAACAAAGTTTTATATAATGGTCGATGATTATACCGTATTTTTGGAAGAAAGGTTCCAAGACAAAGTTTTTGTTTCCCCAGTACCAAGCCATAAGGCTTCAGCCAATGACAGAATTCCTTGAAGTTCTATGCCTTCTAGAAATGAGTCTATTGGGTTTCCAAGCTGTAGGGTTTCCAATAATTTCCTATTGAAGTCTTCCCTCTTACTAAGAAAAGATGCAGTGCTGGAAGTGCACTTGTAAAAGTGTATATGCTGAAGCTGTTAGAATTTAAAGCCCAAATTGTGGCAGAGCAAATTTTTCTCATAGCTCTTTTATACCATAATTTTACTGGTGATGTTATTGTCACAGTTGTTTTTCCAATTCTGAATGCATAATTAAAGTGCAGTTTTCAGATCTGGTGGTAGAAGACACATTGGCCTTGAGGGATTCGTAATTATGAAGAGATTCCTAATCTATTATACATGACAGTAAGAAGAGGAAAAAATAAGGAGTAAAAGGTAAAGGACAATAACCTAGAGTCATCTGGGAACAGACAGGGAAGTACACAAGGTCAGTGTGTGGCATGCAACATTTCCTTGCCATCTTAAAAAAAAATCTTAATGGAATATAGAATAAAGTAAAAAGTCTTCTACTATTCTTCTTTCCTCCCCTAGCATAAACACAGAAGGGCTTCTGTGTTGAGAAGACTGGGTCTCCTGAGCAGAGAAAGAAGAAAATGTGTATCATATGCCGTATTTTAGTCACGTTTCTGTTCCTATCAAGTACAACCTAAACAGAGGAAAAAAACATGTTGTCTTGATTAAAAAAAGGAAAAAGCTATGATTTTACTAACTTTGGAGATGAACCTCTCTGTAATCCTGAAAAATTTCTTCCATGGGTGTGTCCACATTACTAAGTCTAGAAGTACCTTCCATTTCCTTGGACCTCTCATGTTGCGCAGCCATTTCTCATTTCTATATTGAAGCAGATTAAGGAGTTCACCTTTTGCTTCATGAGCTTGTTTTACATAAGTTACAGGTAGATTCATAGATTAGGTGAAAGCTGAAATGCATTTTTCACCATTTCCTCCATCACAATTGAAAAATATGACGACAGTGAGTCAGGTGATCCCCCTGCAGATACTATGGAGATTTCTTTTAAATGTTTAAAAATATTCCCAAGGATCCTTTAGGCCACTAGGAAATTTCTTAACAAATCAAAGAAATGAAACATCATAGGAACATGCATAATTTGTTAATAATTTAGAAAATTTCACTCATTCAGACCAATTCAAGTCTACTCCAGCTTGTGAGGCTTAAGGGAGACCAGATGGTGGTAGTACATTGGAAGGTATCCAGAACTGCTTTTGAGTTAATTGATATAGTGGAGAAGAGATCTCTGAAGAAGTATATATCCCCAGGTAGTTGATTGCTTTGGAATTCCAACAGAGAAGAAATGTGTCAAAAATGAGAAAGGAAACATAAGTTATTGAATGGTTTTATCTAAGATTCAGCCCACTAAATTTCTAGCCAAACATACATGGAAAAATATAGTTTGCTAAATACAGAAAAAATGGACATTGCAGAACTAGATGGCATTAAGAACATAGCTGTTAATTTTTACTTTTTGTATTTACACTTTGTTTCCATTGTTTTAGTGTATAAAAGTAGACTTATTTTTAATTTGAACCAGTAATTTTCAATCAGAATGGCAACACTGGATCTTCTAACAGTATATTGTTACCTACTGCTAAATATACCAAAGTAGAACTGCCACCAAAGGTTGTTTAAATTCTCTATAAAACAGAGCAAATGAAACTGGGAAACTCATTCATAGCTACAGTAAAATGGAAAATTAATATAGAACTTTAAATCACAGAGAAATCAGGATCTACATAGTGAATATTCACTCTTCTCCTAGGCTTCCTAATTGAACACCTGCATTGTGCCCACTTAATTAGCAAGACATCTACTTCTACTATATATTTGACATTATAATGAAGAAAGAAACTTAGAATTATTTAGCTTGGAAAAGAACTCCAAGATCATTGAGTCCAATCTTTAATGCATAACAGATATTGTGTGTAAGCTTTGGTAGCTTAGCTTAGTTTTATTTTTTTCCTTTTGACTTCTTAATTTTCTTTCATTTTTCTTTTACTTTTTCCTCTTCCCTTTCCTCTTTCTCCTGTATTTTTTCCTACAAATATATGTAATTGCATGTATTTAGTCCTTAATAATGAGATTAAATCCTCCAATATTTTTAATAATTTCATTTTGGAAATGTTTCATCAGGAAACTTAGCATTTTCTGTGCTTTTCTTTCATATGATGCCTTTCAATCTTTTTTTAGCATGCATTCCGTTAGAAGAGCAGTCAATGTGACCTTCTTCTGTGGGGTTAATAAAGAATGCATAGTTTCATAAGCTTGATTCAATTTCCTTAATGTGAGCACACTGAATAAGTGACCATTATAGTATTTGTCTGGTTTTCTGTGCTTCAGTGTGCAGTTACCAACCTTTTATATGAATGACCACATCTGGTGTGCATTTGGCCACGTAAGGTGAGACAAAAGCAAAATAGATTTTCCTTAGCATTAAATCAAATTTCCACACATTGTACTCTCTAATGTGGATCTAAAATGTATCAGGTCATATATTATTTAGCTACATTGCATTTTGTGCTTTTTTTTTTTATTCCATCCCACATTTCCAGTTTTAATAAATGCATGAGTAGATGCAGTATTTGAGCATTATATCTTAGAAATTCAACACTTTCAACAGATTCTTCAGACTTCAAAGAATTTAATATTAGTATCATAAAAGGTCTTTTGAAGAATAATACTGGAACATAAGAAAAATGACTGCCTGAGTGTGCCCTATCATTTTGAAAGTGTTTTATTGCTTTAATTTCCTGTCTTACTAAAGTAACAAGTGGTATAATAGAAGATATACTGTAACAGAGTTAGCAATTTATTAGAAGGCCTGAGCAGGTTGAGGACTTTATGTGATGTGAAAAAGAAAACCTCTATTTAGCTGAAAAATGGAGACAAGCTGCAACATTAATGTTGCAGCAGCTTTAAATTGAGTACTATCTTTGACTGTTAAGTTGCTTCTAGAAGCCCAGTATGTTTGAATAGGATAAATCTGTAAATGTAGGTCTCACTTGGTCCCTGTTGTGAGTGGATAGCTTCCTGGAAATCTAACGCTATTTCATCCCTTAGTTGTATATAGTTTCTATTTGTAATAAAGGGGCTGCTGCAACTATATTCACAGAATCATAGAATAGCTTGGGTTCAAAGGGATCTGAAGGATCATCTATCTCCCACCCCCTGCTGTGGGCAGGGACACTCTCCTCTAGACTGGGTTGCCCAAACCCCATCCATCCTGGGTTCTGGAACACTTCCCAGGATGAGGCATCCACAACTTCACTGGCCATAATATGCATTTTCATTTATTTATTTTTTTCTTCTATTTCCACATACGCGACTTAACTAATTCTGGGCTTTGGCGATCTGGTATAGTCAAGGTTTAGGCTGTGCAAAGTTTTCTAAGTTTTACCTATTTCCTCTTTCTAACATGAATGCTGGAATTCATTTAATACAAAACTGAAAAATCCATTTTTTAAAATTACAGAAATGGAATATGTGACAGTAACTAACCTGTAAAATTATGATGCAACATGAATTCAAAAGCTGTTATTTCCCTAGAAGGAGCAATGGACTATTGGGTTGCTGATTACAGTGTGCATAGCTGGATATGCAGGCATCTGTATGCTTGTGATGGAAGTTGCATGCTTATCACTGCAGAGCAAGAAGTACAAGGATCACAAGAGCATCTTAATTCCACCACAGTTCTGCCACTGAAGGATTACAAAACAGCTGGTTGTAACTGATTACTTGGTATTGCCAGAAAACAAAACAATATGAAAATAGGTAATAATATGTGGGCAATGCCCTTGAAATAACAAAAAAATACTGTTTAGCTGGAGATCTTATTAATAACACTGTTTTTAGTGGATTGCACAAGGTGTGGACTGCTTAGTGAAATTTTATTATTTCTTATATTTGATGGATTATTGAACAATGCTACTTCTGTTTTGATTCTTTTCCATCGAGACACTCTTAGTTATGTTTTAAGATGGGCAAATAGTGTAAATCATATAATAGATATCTAATCTTAAAAGTTTATGTATTGAATTATTACCTGGGACATCTAGGGGCCCAAGTAAAAGCCCAAATATTACCAGTATCCCCTATGTAAGTCTTTGAAAGAATAAGGATTTTCAAGGGTTATTGCCAACTGAAGCACAAAAGATTTCCTCTGGGCTTGCCACAGACAATCCTCAGGCACATTAGAGGAGTCAACTAGAGTTAGTTCAAAGTGAATTACTCCATTTTAATCATAGTGACTTTACCACCTCAGTCATGGCATGTAATATTGTCAGTATGTTTTTCCCCTTTAAATGACAAGTTTGGTCACTATTTAAAGGCATATTTTAGAACATTTGTGAGATTTATAGATTCAACAGCTCTTCAAAGACTTTCGCCTTGCTTTACAACCCTGAAATTTTGTATTGTGTCTATTTCATCACCTTGAGGCAATTCTAAGTTAAAATATGTGGCAATGTTTTACAACTGAATGAGTTCTTAGTATGATATATAACCAATTATATAGCTATAATGAGTCCAAATTTGAAAAAGCAAATAAAAAATGTTGCACTAAGGATTACTAAGGACTAACATTACCCTCTCTTCATTTATTTGCAAATAGGAAATAGGTATATAACCATAGTATTCACAAATATTACTATCAATAAATTTAAAAATTCAGCACTTTGATTACTTTCATATTTAGTTAATTAACTTTGAAACCTTGGAGGATTTTGTGTATTTTTCAAAGTCGGTGCCAACTTCCTAATTACTTTGATCACATCCTAAACTGCTAAGCTTATCAGGCTACCAAATAGTAATCAATGAACAAAAAAATGTGAATCTAGTCCTTTATTAACTTTTTTCCTTAACACACCTGAGAAAGATTGCTGCTGAGATACTTTTTTACGGTGTAGCAGGTTGATTACTGAATCTTCCAGAAGAGGTTAAAGAACCATGTGGACTTGACTCTGAATTTTACAGAGTAAATCAATAGACTCTATGGTTATACAATCACTCCTTTATTTTTTGTTAATACAAGTTATAAAACCACTGACTATGATGGTCTTTACCCTTAGCCCTTCCTGTATTTATGTCTCTGGTCCAACAACCAGAGGGATCATGGAAATGTAGTTTATCTTCGTTTTAGCCCTCTTGATAATCATTTTAGTCCAAAAGGGAAATCAAATGAGATACAGAAGATGCTAAACTTGCAGAACTCTCCAGTCATTAGAAAGTAATTAGAAACAGCTTATGGATTTCAATGATCCTTTAGGTAAGATAGGAAAGAGGGATCAAAAAATATTCAACATCTTCATTTCTTCATTTTGCCCAGACAATGTGGAAGTGTGTGATAGTTTCTGACTTACTTTCTATTGTTGCTTTTTTTACAATATAAACCTGTATTTTGCAGAGTAGGAGAACTGCAAGAAAATACTGAGATATTACTGTAAAAAATAGGTCTCTTCACTGTGACTTCATTAATTATTATCCAAATGTTATAATTTTCTAAATCAATAAACCCCAAATATCTGCCTAAATTTCAGCTCTTGTCATGTATAATCTATATGAAAAGAAATACACTGCGCTATGAAAAACTTCAAGGATACAAATTAGTAATAGACACACTGTTAATATTAGCAATTTTATGCAAGCTATTATTTATTCCCAGGTTTAGAATGCTAAAGTCTAGGAAGTCTGTAAATCTTGGAATCAGCTCTGATGTTACATCTCTGTTTTGATATGAAATAGTTTTCTTCTCCTGAAGCATGAATCATTTTGTGACAGTATAGCTATCATAGATAGTTACAGGGACCAAATTGGACTTTCTTATAAAGACTTGCTAGCTTTGATTTGCAAGAGGTATTTTCCATGTTCCAAAAACACACAACCCCTTTAGATTGAGAATGTCTGTAAGGAAGAGTTCTGACTACAGATGTCACTCATTCATGTATAAACCTAATATTTTGATCTGTCCGTCTGAAAAAAACTGACAATAAAACTGAAAGTAAACAGTCATAATTTGAACAAATTACAGTAATTTTACACTGATAAGCCGCACATATTTCACTGAAGAATTGAGCTGATCCCGGAAGTGCAGCTAATCACGAGGTGCGGATTATTCATGGACAAATTCCCACAAAATGCCAACCCAGAAGTGCAAGCTGGCCGAGGAGGGAGCTGCCGCTGAGCCACTGCCAGGCAGGAAGCTGCCACTGAGCCGTAGCCGAGGAGCTGCCACAGACCCACTGGCAAGCAGGCAGCAAGCCGCCGCGCTGCTTGCTGCGATTGCGCGAAGCCAAGCTGCTTGCCGCAATTGAGCGAAGCCAATCCGCTTGCCAGCGCTCCGTTCGCTTGCCAGCCCACCAAGCTGCCGCTTTTGAGTGGCGCAGAGAGCCTTGACAGCCAGTGCCGGGGGCTGGAGTGCCGGGGCCTGCAGCACAGGGAGGGCACCTAGGGCTGCATTTAAAGGCTTCGCCGGTCTGTGAAAACTGGTTGCAAATTGAGCAGCTGACACCAAACCCCACGATAGCGTAATTCTGTTACTAACTCATTACTTTCCTGCACATGTATCTTCACTTTAAAAAAAAAAAAAAAAAATGTGGCTTATCACCCGGTGCGGCTTATTTATGGAGAAATTCCGTGGTCGTCCCGGCTACCTGAAAGTGCACCTTATAACCAGTTGTGGCTTATGAGTGTGAAATTACTGTATCTCTTTTTAGAACAACAGGACTCCCAGATGCATGTGTACACGTCTATGTCTAGTTGGAACCCATAAAATAGACTTAATCCTTTGTGGACAAGGCAGAACTTTGGATATTCCAGCTGGCCAGTCCTGCATGTTAGGGAGCTACAAAACAGCTTATATTCCAAGTTTTGTCAATCAGTAGACCTAAAATTCCTTTATTAACTCTTAATAGTAGTGGGATAGGAAGAATAAAAGACTTAGGGGAAAAAAATCATTTTGAGGTCTTCTCCTATGTTTATGCAAATTTTAGTTAAATTTTCATGCCTTCTTTTCATATTATTCTGTTGACTTACAAAAATTTCTGGAGTCTTTCGTTTTTGTCTAGTCTTTCTTTTGTAAACACCTCAGTCATTATTTGTCTTGCACTTCCATGACATGACCTTGGACTAAATAAGATACCATTTTAAAAATTAGAGACCTTCAACTTACTTTTCCCTCTAAAAGCCCTATCCTTGTTCATGTTGTGCTCTTTCTTTTACAGCAATTGTTCTGTATCTCCAGAAACTCCCTTCTTTCCAATCCATCTTGACACAACTGTCTTCCTTCCCAGGATAATTTTTAGGATGGTTATTCTTTGGCTGTTAGAGACCAGTTGCTTTGGTAAACAGTTCTCTTACACATGTAGACTGAAGAATATGTGTTGCAATCTGTCAGCAAATGCTTGATCCACATCAAAAGAGAGCTTGGTAGTATGAGCTGTGCATAGATTGATTCCCTAAATCATTCTGGGTTTAAGGCATTTTTCAGTAAGAATCCATGAAATATCCTGTTGTAGTCCTGTAATCCAGTATTCCCTCTCCATCATTGAAAAGCTTTAGGGTGTCTTACAGAATGAAAACAATTTAGCAATTATAAACAACATTTATTGGTTATTTCCATTGTATTTCACATTCATCAGTGTATTTGGAGGATCTTGTCATTCATCTCTATTGGGACTTCTGCAAATATTCAAAACTTTTGGTAGGCCCAACTATCTTATAGTTATCTATAAAAGGACACTATAGAAAGATTATTTAAATATTTGGATGAATCACTTTCAAAATAACAATAGCTTCCAATACTTTCATGCAGTATTAATGACGCCAAGTTAAAGGTGACAGCAAACAAATGTTCATATGTATCATTTGGGAAATTAAGAAAATCCCTATTCACCACGATGAATGAATAAGAACAATATGAAAAAAAAAATAGCAGCTCTGCTAAGAGGGTTTTTAATTAATCTCCTTAAATGTATAACATACAATATCATGCAGGAACAGTACATATTTTTGTCAGGGTTTTCATCATCTGTATTGGTGCTGGACTGGAATCCCCTAGACAATGAAAGAGTATATTTCTGGCCACCTGCTTGGAAGTTTTGGACCAGTATATCCCATCCATAGTACCTCTCTTATGAAAGTTTATTATTTTAGGAACGACAGTAAGTATCTTTATATAAGTGTAGTGGGAAGTTAATGCAGGGTTAAAGGCAGTATTGCGGTGTTCTGGTTTCCTCAATCAATTAGGTATGGAAAAATAAGAAGGGACTGGCCCCAGCAATCTTTGGAATAAAATGCAGATGTATGTAAATGGACTCTGCACATAACTGGCACCACCTAGCAGAGTTCATCAGTTCGTTCCTAGTGCTATAACCTAGTACCTGATATTTTTTACCTAAACCACAGCTCACCACACAAAGTATTGCGATATTTTCATAAATGTGCTAACTTGTCAGCAGCTTACTTGTCACTGGCTTACTTGTCACTGGCTCCATTAACTGGCTGGTCTGACAACTTAAAGAGACAAATAGCAGATATGTGGGAGAGTTGTTTACACCTAAATTTAAAAAGACCAAGGAAAATGAGAAATTACTTAAACTGAGAACATTAAAAAATAATAAAGAGTAGTTCAGGTATGCATGAGCATCAAGCTGAAGATGACATAAAATGTAGTGTGGCTTTCATTTAAAGAGACACTTTATGAGTTTGGTTTTTTAATAAGGCAAATGCAATAGATATGATCTGTAAGGACTTCAAGACAACATTTGATGTATTGTCTCAATGGAAACAATCAGTAAAAAACCAATAAAATGGTGAAGAGTTGGCAAAGAAAGTCATCATTTATGCTGTAAAGCAGAAGTACGAGTTTGAAGTGATATTATTAATGTATTTTTTTAAGATTAATGACACTCGTGGATATTATTATTCTTCAGCCTAAACTGTCCTTCCTGTATAGTTCATAACTAGGCACTGCATTGCAATATTACTAATATTTGTGGTTCCTTCATGTTCCCAAAATGCCTCTTCTGTGTACTTTTCCTTTTTTATGAGTGCGCTACAACACTTCTATACTATTCCTTTTTTAAAGAATAAGTATAATATTTTATCCTCTAACAGAAAGCTTATTTTTATGTGTTTTGATGGGGGTTTTTTTCCTTTGGTTTCCTTTTTTAGTATGATATATCTTATATGTGTTCACTGGGCATCTAAGAATTGTTTTGGACTCAAGAAAAAATTATTCTAGTTTATTCTGGCCCTCTACTTCCACTTTGCAGCTCCTAAAATCTTGGAGTTACAAATAGGTCAGGACATAGCAGAGGGAGTAAGTAAGAAGTAGAAAATAGAGAGTTGTCAGAGCATAGTAAATAATGGTTATAATAGCCACTGCAGGCCTAACTCATGCTGAAATCATTTGATTCACAGAAAGCCACAACCATATCAAATGAAAAGAACACTAAAAGGTTAAAATGGGTCTCTCTCTTCAGCCTGGCAGAATAGTAATTAATTAGTCCTTTCTTCAGATGGGAGGACCACCGGGTTCTGAGTTCTTACACTGCCAGTTTGATAGATTTACTGATATAATTCTTTCTGCTGTGTCACACTGCTAAAAATAATAAATTGTTGTGTGTCAGAGAGAAGAAGTATGACTTAGTTCTGTAAGACAGTAATCAGGAGATGAAAGAGGAGTAGTCATGGGTGTGCAATCTTTGTATATCCTCCACTGATTGTTTAATGTAAAATGAACAAACAGTCCTGGGAGCACTGAGGAGGAAATGGAGAATTGCTCAAATCAGTGAATTCCACAATCATACTCTTCTCTTCTTCCTCTTTCATAATGCCATTTTCTATATAAAGAGAAAAAAGATGCCCCAATAATAATTTGGTTTCTCTCCTTCAAAGACAAAATATGATTTTTAGTTTGGGCCAAAATATAGTCTTACCATATTTTGGTGGGGACTTTGGTTCTTGGTCAGTTGAGCTAGTGTAAAGGACAATAGGAGAAGGAGAAAGGAAATATTAATACTATAATTTGCTTATTTTCTGGGAATATTTTAAAGAAGTTATCCTTGTTCTCCTGAGAGGTCATTTATGCTTCTAATTTGAGTAAATTTAGTGGTTTTGACACCAGTCAGAAATTAAACTCCAAAAAGCCACTCCCATTTCCTCCCACTTCTTCTGGTAAGAGAAGGACAAAGGCAGAGACTATGGGTTGAAATAACCACTGACTGCAGTCAAAAAGCAATGGACTAAGAAGTGCACGGTAACAGCAGCCATGTTAATAAAACAAGTATGCCCAAAAAACAAATGCTTTGCACACAAGAGGTGTTCACCTCAACTCAGTTCTCCGTGGCTGTGGGGGTAAAGATGAAATGGCTGATACTCCCCATAGGTTGTTTCCAAGTGGCTCCTAGGGCAAAAAAGGCAGCTGTTCCCACAGCCAGCCCTCCTGTCCCCAAGCACAAGACAACAAAAAGCAATGATGGACAAACCCCTGAAAGCTAGATTGTCCATGTCCTGCCATGCTGCTGCCTTGGATGCTGGACTCCATTCCACATGGCTGCATCTGACACCAGTTTCTCCACTCAGCTCCCTTCAGCTCAGCTCCTTTCTTCTCAGGCAGGACTCAGCTGGACTTGGGCTCACCTCCTCACTCAGTTCCACATCACTGCTGCTTTTTTGGATCTGCATCTCAGGGAATGGGTAAAGGATGGACAGCCATAGCAGAGGGCAAAGTCTGCAGGGCTGATCCTGGCAACATTCCTGCTGTAGAGAGGGAGGCAAAACAGCACTTGTGGGGGTGTGCTCACCTTTTCTTCACCCTGAAACCATTTCCCCCAGTGATGATGTGCGTGGTATAGAATAGCAGCCTAACCACGCCCACATGGTGCTAAGCTCCACCCCCAGGCTGGAATCAGGCGTGCATCCTGAACTGCAAATCTTGTTGTGCTGTATGCACAAACTTTTAAAGCTCCCAGTGAGATTTTATAGACATCTGTTGGTCTTCTGAGGTGTTTCTCTTTAAATATTTTTAAATGATCTTATAAACCTCATTTAGATTTCTGAATTCTACAAACCGGGTACTGAAAGCTTAACAGTGGCATATAGTATCTTTATCTCTTTTGTGTCATTTGGAAGGTTTTATGATGGCATTAATTTTTTTGTTTCTAGTGCCTTGAAGTAGCTGTCTCAAATCCCTAGTTGGTCTTCACACATGTGATACAATATTTATATTTATTGAATAATGTTCTTTTTTTCTACTGTTTGTCATATCTAATGTAAAGCAATTCACCTTGTAGAGACCTATCTTTCTCACAGTCAGCTATGCCCTATCCAAAATCATGACCTCTGACAGTTGTGATGCGAGGTTCTATAAGACTTGGGGATTTTCCTTTGGATACAAATGAACTTTTTTTTTCAAAGAATAACAAAAATTAGACGTTCACTTGATACCTTCAGGGTCAAGCTTAGTTGATTCACTGTTGAAAGACACTAATGCATTTAAAATTAGTGTAAACAGAAAAACTAAAATATCTATTGACAAGAAAAATGACAGGTTGATCTCCAGGCTAGCAAGATACTGTCACATCACAATTTCTTGAAATGTAGGTTTCCTGAAATATGTAGCTTTTGAAACAGTGTTCATAAAAGGTAAGATCAATAGATTAGATTGAAGGTAGAAAAGAACTTTTGTAAAAATAGGGAGGTTTGCATTTTCATTTCTTTTCTAAAAAGTACAATATACAATGTTTCTCAGAGACATTAAGGAGTTATATTTCACAGATTTGTAACCGTTACAGTAACTTGTACATTGACAATATCCCGAATTTTCTCCTGCTTTCTTTTTGTGTCATAGCATGTTTGTAGCTTTTGGTCTTTCCTACAGGACTTGCGTTTATTAGAGGATGTTGAGAAAGGTCTGTGGACTCTAAAATGTGTTTCAAAAATGTGTCTATTCAGAATTTGAAAAAAAATTTTTTTGTTACCTGCAACTTAGAGAACCAGATTTGTTAGCTTGAGTAATCTGTACTGGTATTGTGTTTCTGGCATGTATTACAAACTGAAATGAAATTCTCATAATTCTTATAATTTATAATTCTTATCATTTAAAGACTGTAATATACAGATCTACTCTTTCCAAATATCTAGAATCTATTATCTGTATCTAGTATTTCCAAGGTAAAAGTAATCTTCTTCACTAATCTAAAATTTTGTCAGCCTCTTTCTGATGTACTTGTGCCCTAGGTGCCTGAATTCCATTTAAAGCTGAACAAAGTGAGAGAAATTAACAGCAAAACCTAGTGGAATATAGTTTTTATGAGGTCTCCAGAAATTATTCTTCTTGGAAGTAACTCAACGGATCATAACTTTTTTTCTAAATGAACATCATAATTTTTAGACAGGTTTCCCATAAAATTTTAAAATGCAGCATATAGGAGTTAATATATCCCATGGAAGGAAATAATTGATAATCAGTTGGAAACTTTATATTATATAGTAATTTCACACTTATAAGCCGCACCTAATTATAAGCCACACTTATGGGTTGTTGGAAATCCATGGAATTTGTCCATAAATAAGCCGCACCGGTTGATAAGCCTCATTTTCTTTTTATTTTTTCCTTTTTTGCTTTTCTTTTTTTTTTTGGCTGGCCCCCTCCCCGCCGTGGCAGAGTCTCCAGGAGGGGCTGGTCTCCCCCTCCGCCACAGCAATGGCTCCGAGAGGGGCTAGCCATCCCCCCGCAGCAGCAGCTCCGGCCCCGCCCTGCCTTGGACCAGCCCACCTCGCACTTCTGGGTTGGCATTTCACCAGAATTTGTCCATATATAAGCCGCACCAGGTGAAAAGCCACATTTCCGGGGTCAGCTCGAAAATTCAGTCAAAAAGGTGTGGCTTATAAGTCTGAAATTACTGTATTTTTTGTAGTCTTAAATTTGAAGAAATACAGATTATCTTTTTCTTTCATAGGAAGCCATGAAACAGTCTTCTTTTGGTTTTAGGTTGATGTGCAGAGAAGCAGTTCACTTGTAGTAAAAGATATACAACCTTCATTAATATTACAATCATGTTTTAATTTGGATGCTTATCTACTGAATTTTATTATTAGTTATCATAGAGCAATGCAGTTATGGTTGTTCCAGTATTTTACTTAGTACAACTAGGTTTTATATTTTTCACATATCCCTCATTTTTTGCTTAATTGTTGAAGCCATTTAAAAGGATGCATTTTTTATTACAGTAATTTCATGAATATAAGCCGCACCCTTTTCATTGAAGAATCCAGCCTACCCCAGTGGTGCGGCTTATATTCAGGTGCGGCTTATCTATAAACAAATCCCAGCGAAACGCCAACCCGGAAGTGAGAGCCGGCCAAGCAGAGTGGCAAGTGGGCAGGCCGGCACCTGTGCCACCGGGAGCCGCTGGGAGCGTGGGACCATCAGGAACGGGGGGTGCACAAGGGCGGGCCAGCCCCTGCCACTTGGAAGCCAGGCTGTGTGGGGCCGGGCCGAGAGCGCCCTGCCCCCTCTGCCCCACGGAGTTAAAAGAAAAAAAAAAAAGCACCACTTATATTCGGATGCGGCTTATATATGGACAAATCGCATGGTCTTCCCAGCTACCCGGAAGTGCGGCTTATATTCAGGTGCGGCTTATAATCGTGAAATTACTGTATTTATTAATCATACTTGGCCTTGTCTTTGTGGGCGGACAATTAGAACATTATGAGCAAAACAGAAGATAAGAGGAATTTAGAACCATCTTATTTTTAAAAGTATCACAGAAATGCCTGCAATGGTATAGGCATATAAAACAAATGGTATCTTGTATCTCATCTTGTCTATTAGTGGTATATCAAAATATTTTAAGGAGTTAAAAGTGTTCAAGAGCAGAGGAAAAGACAGAGATCCATAGGTGCTGGCTTCTACTGTTAAATTGAAGCTTCATAACTGTGTAAGAATTATCTCTGCAGTTTAAGGGGTTTGTTTGTCATTGATACACATAGGATTTTCCACAGATCAACCACAGGAACATGCTGGGTCATCATGCATCTGCTTAAAACTCCCAACACATCAAGAGCAAGATAGATGACTCTTGTCAGAGGGAAACAAGTTGGACAACTGCTCCCTAAGATTCTAGTGTTCACAGTAATTGCTAAGTAATTTACATCATAAATTGGCAGGAGCAATATAGCTACTGTAAACGACTCACATATCTGCTGCTTTGTATTTACTTAAGAGAGATGGTAACTGTCAAGTTTCATAGCTGCTGATGAAAGCAATACACTGCTTTAATTAATCTTGTGTTACTTTTCAATGTTCAGATCTAGCAGAGATTCTCAGAAAAATACTGTGAAATACACTTAAAAAATTAACTCTATTTTAGTATAATTGTTGTGAAAATACAACCTGTGGATTCTGTAGCATTAATCCCTCCTTAAATTCTAATTCCATTAATTTCGATTTATCTTGTAGTCTATTCATTCTTTAGAAACATAATAGGGACATAATTCATGTTTCATAAAATGTACAAGGTTACAATTTCTAATCAGTGCCTTAAGAGCTTTTGCTAAGAAGTAATAGATTTATAAGAAAACAGAGAAATTACCTACCTTTATAGTAGTGCCAGCTGTAAGATTGCATATTACTTAGCAATTGCCTTTATTAATTTTCATTGATGCAAGATACCTCTGATGGAAATATGGTACTTCAATCATGAAGTGTTGCTTTGTGGTGCTATTTTGCCTCTCCAGCATTTGTTCTAAATGTTCAGTTTTACTTGCCTTCGCTGAAAAATGTAAAAGATATGGAGAAAATCTCCAATTTCCATCTTCATTCCCTTACTGAAAATAGGCTCAAAGGATGTAGGAGAAATGGAGAAGTACAGTAGCCTGTTCCATATGGAAAAAGCCTCATGTAATGTTAAAAAGATCTGAAGATGACTAGGCCAATGCTAACTGCCTAGTTGAAAGATAGTACAATCTGAGAGTTAGAAATGACAGATAGACCAAATATTAGGGAATTCTGATGGATGAAGAAATAATCATGTCATCCCATGTTAATATAAAGTGAATTAAACGGCTTTGAATAAGCTAATTTGGAATGAAAGTTGTTTGCACACCGGAAATTCACAGGAACTAAAGGCTTTTACTATCACCTTGAAACCATAAATCCAACTTTTATTCAGAGAAGCAATGTAATGGAAATGATGCATTTCCAACACCTCCTTGATTTCTGCAATAGATATTTCTTTTTGATAACAAAACATAGACTTTTTGTTGGCTGGTTTCTAAGAATTCAGATGATCAGACTTCAAAGTTCCACATATTCCTCTTGTCTATATTCACAGGAGAGGTGATATTTTAATGACAATTTACAAAATAATCCTTACTGAGTTGTGTCAAAAATATAATATGCCTTTGTTTAAATGTGTAGAGTTGCAATTGTCTTTTCTGGTGCAGATTGCCAGTACTGCAAGAAACTTTATTTGAGTATGGGCATCTGCTTTTACAGAGTCATTTCCAGGATCACATCCAAGAACTGTTGAATCGTGACTCAAGAAGCATTAGTGGCTTCTGCATTTGTAATAAATACTGTGTTTTCAACACTTTGTAAAACAGAGACAAAAGCTCCCTTTTCTGCCATTGCCCATCACTTAGAGCTGTGTTTCTCTTCAGGTAACTTCTCTTTGTAGCATCTAGATTCTCTTCTTATCCAGAGCTATCGTCTCTCAGAATAGATGTCAAAAATAAGTGGATAGAAAAAGTGTTACTTACATGCAATTTCCAAGGTGTCTGAAAGGGCTTATATGCCAAATATCTAATACTAGAGACAATACTATTCAAAGTCTGCAAAGCTGAACACATAGATGATTCTCATGTTTCTGAAGGAACATTTTGATGCCTGCCTATGATAATTTAAAATGATTGACTATTGCAAGCCTAAAGCAAAGCTCTAGCCATGCAGACATAAGAGATCTGATACAGTCGTGTGACTGATGTCTGAATCTGAATTAAAAATCCAACATAAACTAATGCACAGTATTTTTTAATGTGAAGAGAAATAATTGTTTTCTTAGGAAAAGATTACTCTTGGAGGTTTCAATTTTCCAATATAAAAAGTTAATCACTTTGTTGTTGTTAAATTTAAAAGAATAATTTTCAAATTAATCTCTTACCAAGGTAAGGAACAATAGCAAGTTTCTTTTGCATCTGTTTCACTATTTCCCTAGCATTCTTCAACATTTAGTAGTCTTGTGAATGATCCCTTGACTACAAAAAATGAGTTCAATTTCAGGAAGGTTTTAAGGAATGTTTCCTGTTTATTTTCTGTTATTATCACTTAGAAAGAATTAAAATGTTTAATTACTTATTTCATTTAGCTTTTATCACAGCAAAACAATTTTCCAATCAGAATATGCATGCCAGTTCATATTACTGAAAGGCATGCCTGACTGAAAAGGGTCAAACAATTTATAAGTTACTGTTTAAAAGTGAAACATGAGGAAAAAGCTGTCAAAAACAGAAGGTGAAGTTGATTCTTCACCTTCCAAAGCTGGATGCATTGAATTTTAAACAGACTTTTAATATTGTGTTATTCCCTCTTCTTGGTTTATTACAAGCTGCAAGCTGATATACTTTTATTCTTGTTAAAGATGTTAGTCATAAAGTAACAGAGTACATGCTGTGCAGCACAAGCTAAAGGGACAGATGTATAAACTGGGAAGTTTTCCAGATTAAAGGTACTTAACACTGAATGCATTTGATGTTCAAACGCATTTTGGAATCTTGTAAGTCTGTCATAAAAATGCACCATGGCTGATCACAAATTCTGACTCAATGAATGCTGGTCTCCATCTTGGCCAGCTACTCAACATATTGATTTATTTCTGCTCTATTCAAAGACTTTAATTTTTTTACAGAAAGAGTGTATTTAGAATTTGTGTTTCATAGGAGTAGTGATTCTAAGTTTGAATTTTATTGCCAAAATGATGCAAATATTCTGTTAAAAATTCCTGTGGTTGAGGGGACTTTGTTCAGGATTACTGCATCCTATTGAATCCAGATAATATTGACAAAAGTTATGCTCTCTCTGTCATTCTATCTAATGCTGTAGCCTTTTAATGAGAATTGGAAAATAATTTGAAAATGTGGTAGATGAATGGCATGATAGTATTCTTCCACTTTTCTTCAAAAGAGAAAGGGATTCAAATGGATCTAGATTTGGATGACTGGTTGAACTTATTTTGTCAGTGGTTCAGCAATGAAAATGAGAAAACTAGGAAGTAGTTGAGAGTATGAGCACTGACTTTACAAACAGAATGTACAATTTTTTGAGTATCAGTATTCATCTTCATCAGAGAAATGTGAATATGCTGTCTTCCAAGTTCTTCAGACAATTTAAAGACATTTTCTATGTGATTTTAAAAAAGTGTTCTCCGCAGCAGTTCTTTAATGGATATGATCACAAAAACAAGCAACATAAAAAGCCCTGCACAGGACAAATCCCAGCCCTGCATGTGACCAGAGTCACACCATGCGCCTGAAACCATTGTCCAAACACTTCTTGAACTCTCTCAGGCTGGGGCTGCGAGCACTTTCCTGGGGAGCCTGTTCCAGTGCCCAACCACCCTCTGCGTGAAGAACTCCCCTGACACAGCTTCATGCTGTTCGCTTGCATCCTGTCACTGATCACCAGAGAGGAGAAATCAGTGCCTGCCTGTCTCCACTCGCCCTCATGATGAATTTCCTTGTGAAATGACAATAAACACTTGATTTTAGGCATGCTATGAGGATAGGCTAAGGAAGTTGTTATTTATAAGCCTGGAGAACAAGGTGGCTTTGAGAGTAATTAGACACTGAAGAAGGCACCTCACAGTAGATGAGTCATAAACTCAAGCAGAGCAGGCTGTGACTAGATAAAATAAAGTTTCTCTAAAAGAAGAATCAAATATTGGACCTAGTAGGGCGGTGGGAGCTGTGGCTCAACTAGATAAAGGTCTGAAAAATGTGGTCTGAAATTGACGTAGGCTCTACTTGGAGCAAGAGACTGAGTACCTACTGAGGTACTTTTCCAGCTGAGTGATTCTGGGACCCTGTGATGTGAAAAGTGTGGGGAGAGGATAAAAGCAAGAAGTTGTTTAATGGTCTGGACATTTAGTAATATTTTTATGGGTAGATATTGCTGTTTCATAGGTGTAGGGATCTGAAAGCTGAAATTCTTTTTAATGAAGCCACAGCAAATCCAGTTCTACTACTTAGTACAGGAGAAAGAAAAAAAAAGTATTAGTACTGAATATTTTCCTTTTGAGCATGAGACAAAAGCTCGAAATGCTGTTATTCTGCTGCATTGCATTGTATAATATATATATTTATTTAAATATGATTCATCTTTGTTGTTTCACTCAGTGTTATGACTGACCTAAGACATGAGAAATTGTTATATTTGGTACACATAAACAACCAAAATCTACATTTGAAACCTCTGAAATTGACTTAAATTGAAGTGTAAAAAGCAAATCACTTCAGGAGATGGCTTAATCCACCATTTTTTTCTTCTCCTTTTTAAGGATTAGGACTTTCTGGAAGAATGGCACCTGCAATTAAATTAATAGGATGAAATGAGTTACATTACATTTGCTTTTAATCCTTAAGTTTCAGGATAATGGCAGATTTTTCTGGTAAGGTTTTTTTATTGCTGGCCTATTTATAGATATTTAGGTTAATCATGTTTTTTGTTGGTTTGGTTGGTTTTTATTGTGATTTTTGTGTTGGTCTTTTTTATGTATTTAATAAATACTAGAGGGAAATCAGAAGCAGATGTCCCAATAAAAAAATATCTCAAAGTCAGTATTTCACACATTTCTTAGTCTCTAGTGGGCTACAAGAAATCACAAATTACCTCAATTTCCTAATTCTGTAACTGGCTATCCAAGATTGCAATGGGAGTTAGAAATCCATAAAAGTCTAAATTATTATTGCAAGTGGAGTTCACCATCTTTCATTTATATGGTTCTGAGCACTTTCAAGACATTTTTCTGCTGTATGTTGTGTTATATCCTTCAGCTGTGTTGAGAAGAAGAAAAGAATGAAGAGGGTTTACAGCTTTCCAAGCTTTCCCCATCACCACATCTGTGTGAACATCCACTAAATACCTGTATGTTCTTTCAACTTTCAATTTCATATGTCATTATTATTTTTTTTATATTTCTATATGGAGAAAGGCATGATTTTTCTTTCATATTTGCAAATATACACAGAGATAAATGCAAATAGGCAGCATAGGAAAACAACATCTGGAAATGTTATATTCCTTCCATTCTGAACTGTTTTCATAGTGGCACATGTCTGCCTTTGATTTTTCTTTTAGTGAATAATTTCACGTCCAGTTTTGTTAGGGATAAAAGTTTAGCCTTCCGACATAAAATTTCTGATGCAATATGTTATACTAAAATACTAGCATAGTCTTTACTACTATAACATTTATCTGTTCAGAAAAAATATGAAAGAATATATTATAATCTAGCAAATTATTCTTAATTATAAATTGTTATTGGAATTTTTAATGTAGTTCAATACATTTTTCCAGTTGTAATTTTTTTTATCCATTCTTTTAATTTATGCTTGTCTTTCACTTATTTTGATTAACATGAATGCAGTCTCTTATGGCAAGAGATTTTGAGACTGGGACATGGTGTGACTCTTGGAATGGCTCTAACTGGGGCCTGAGGTGGACTCTATATTTAAGGATCCCTTCCAACTCGTCTTATTCTGTGGTTCTGTGGTATATTCCTTCTGAACTCTTTAAGTCTCCTTAAAGCAACCTCTAACTCTGCTAGTACTGGTCTATTTTGTTTCTTGTAATACATTCTGCAAGGCAGAAGACAAATTTTGTTATTGTTTTGAAGTAATTCAAACAATAATAATTAAACTCAATAAAAATATTTTTTAATTAATTTTCAATCAATAGAATTAAATCTGTCTAGCTTCCTTTAGTGAGGAAGGCCAGAACATGAAATCTTTTGTCAAATCCAAAGAGCTCCAAATTTTTTTCTGTCATCACTCATATAACATGTGACTGAAGTGAGCTATAGGATGAATGGGATACAATTATGGGGTTTAGCTCTTTAAATGGCAGTTTGTGCCTTCCTCTGCTTTGCGCAGGTTTATGAGTACTTCAGTCCTGAGTCTGAGTCAGAGAATTACATTCTCTACTATTCCAGCAAATAGAAGCTACTTTAAAATTATTTATGAGGGTAGTAGACAAATATATTCCATCCTTTAAAAAGCCTGAAGGTTAAAATAGACTGCTTGGTGTCTTTCTTAGTAGAGGAAAAGCTGTAATCAGAGAAGACTTCAACAGAACTCTACTTTCAACTGCAGTATAGTAGACACAGTATTAAAGGATAGTGTAATACAAGTCACTCAATAGGAAACAATCCTATACAAATTGCTACGTATTGACACTGTCTGATTTACATGTAAAAATTAATTTAAACTTTTCATAGATTTTATATCTATGTAAATCTTGATTATCCAAATTTTCTTTGTGTAAGTTGTGCATTAGCAATCTGTTCAAGTTGAGCAGTGAAAACAGTAGATTTCAGTCATAATCAGCATTCAAAAACACTGTGTGTGGCTGCATGATTTTTGAAGATGCTTGTCATTAGATCAAAGTGATTATTACAGGCATTGTCTAAAGAAAAAGACAGAAATTGCATTGGAAATGCAATTCATGAGGACCAAAGAAAAGTTGCAGATTCTATGAGACACATTCAGAGAATGTGGAGAATGTAAAGCCATGGAAGCAGGAAAAACTTGAGATTTTAGTTCATTTGCAATTAATGTTTGTGTTCAAAGTGATATTAGCTTCTCTTGAAGAAGCAACTGAATAGCACCTACATAGCCTGACATTTTAAGGTTTACCTAAAGATAAAAATAATGATAAAAGATAAAAATATTTATAATTATAATTCAAGGCCAAAAATTTCTTTATTTCATTAGTATTGACTTTTCTAATTTATAAATACAGTCATTCCACAATTATAAGGTGCACCGGACTATAAGGCGCACCTCTGAGTTGTCGGCAAATTTCCGATCTTTGTCCATATATAAGGTGCACCAGATTATAAGGCACACTTCCGGGTTTCGATCCAAATTTTAGTCAAAAGGGTGTGCCTTATAGTTGTGAAATTACTGTACTTTATACTGATGTATTGGGAAATGTAACAAGCATAGGTAGAAATAAATTGTTAATCTTTTTTTAATCTCAAAAACAAAGCATTTCTTATGAAATGCTCTTTCTTGACAGAGGTATCTGTTTATCCTTTCCAATTTGGGTTGTTCAGAGTTTGGGTTTTTTTGATAGTAGAGGTTGACTAAAATAATTATCAACTGGATAATGGGAGAACATTCAAACTTCCAAAACATGGAGCTCAAAGACCTTATTTCACAGGTGTTGAATATTCAATAAACCTTTCATCTGGAAGTGGCATCCAAGATCAGCTCTTTTTGCAAGAGCACAACATAGCTCATAATTTCTATTCAGCTACAGACATAAAATGTGTACAGACATGAGCTAATAAAACTGTACCACCACTTCCATGTTAAACTTAATGTCATCAATTGTGAAATACATGTAAATTTCTCAGGGTAAGGAGTGCCTCTTACTTCTCTCTGGACCTGACCAAAGTGGAATGTCATAAAGTTTTCTAATTACCACTCAGAGACAATTGAAGCCACACTCATTAATTTGGATCAGCTTGTAATTGTCCCATGCTGAGCAGAGCAAGAGTTAGAATAATAAGACATGCAGTAAACAAGATTATATATACATATATATGTATGTATGTATGTATGTTTTTATAAGATGAATTTTGAATTTCTTTAAGTTGGAGGCTCTATGGCACCTAGATTTTTAATGTGGGACTTTCTAGAGATTGCTTAACTCTTGAGCCAATGTGTGCAGACTGGATAGTTGCTTTTTCTCTTGGAGAAGACTGTTCTGGGACACACTTGTGCTCTGCCAGACTGTAATTTTCATGTGTTTAATAGTGGTATAATAGGGGTATTTTAAAAAATATATCTGAACAAATAGCGCTTTTAGGAAGAACTTCTTAGTTTTGCTGTAATTAAAGGAATAATACCAAAAGGATTGCTAGCTATGAGAGGCTGTAAAAAAAATACATCTTGATGTGTGTTGCTCTGTTGAACTTTTTCCAGGTAATTCAGTAATGTGTTACATTGCAAATTATAAAATCATGTGGGAAAAAATGTTAGCTTTTACACCACTACTGGTGACAGAGTGAGACACACACTGTCTTTTCATTAGCGTGCTGCCTAGAGACTTGGATAAGCTCTAAGCACAATGCCAGTTGGCCATCACTTTACAAACAGCAATGCAAAATGTGCAAAGGCATACAAAGCTATTGTGAGATTATTTTTTAAAATTAAGCTAATGTTCTAGAAACATGCTTGTAGCTTCTTCTTCTAATTGGAAACATTCTAATCCAATGCTGCCGAGTGAAGCTGATTGCAGACTTAATTGCTCTTATGTAACAACTAATATCTGGCACTAACACGCTCTGTATAACACTGGCAGGTTTTGAAATCAGTTTGTTCTGTTTGCCCCTTCTTTCTTTGTTGTTCTGTTTACTGTGCCCAGTTAATGTGCTCTTGTGCCATAATAATCTCTAGCTAAATGGTAATTGCTCTATTGACAGCACTACTGTACATTTTTGACACATCATTATTCATACTTAACCACTTGACCTGGAATAAATGTTAAAGCAATTACTACTGAGAGCTTTTCTATGAGAAAATTGAGGCAAAGTTTAAAGATAATCAAAATGCAAAGCTGATCATGATAGCAACTGGAAAAATGGCAAATCCTATTAAACAGATTTTTATTAGCCAAGTTGATGCCAGTAGATATTATCTGGTAATTTAGTCTTATTAAAAAGAAAATAAAGCAGCTAATTGTTTACTATTCTGGAACTTATTCCAGCTTGTAATTTGCAACTGAAATTAAGCTTTATGTGGCTCATCTATTTTGTCACATTGAAATATGAAAATCATTTGCTAAAAAGCACATCTGCTCAGTCCTCTCCATCTTCTTGGAAAATCCTCATTCAGTATGTTTCATACAGGTTGAAACATTCCGTTCATTTATACGGCACCAGTATTTTAGATATTTCTCTCTTACAAACCTAATATCTTCAGATCTTAAAGCTCACAATTTTGGTACTTTTCTACCATTATGCATACTTTTTGCAGCTGTAACAAATGTGTGAGTGTAATTTGTTTTAGCTTGTAGATTTTAGAGAGAATTTGGAAACTGAGAGGGACAGAGTTATTGTTAATGCAATTGTGTGAAAATTGTCCAAATCTCCCAGACCAGCATTTTATTTTGATAGTTAATTGCATATTTGTTCTAGTTGTGATTTTATTCTTAAAGGAAAGTAAATGTTCTCCAGTTTAGTTGTTTAAAAAGTGGCATTTACACTGATCTCAAATAATTTCAAAGGATTCAATTGCAGCACAATGCCTTCAGTACAGTGCTTACTGTAAAATCTGTAATTATAAGAGAATGCCAAAAGACATCAAGAAAGCCTTAAAGGGATAGCATAAGCTTTTACTGCCCCCATCTGAACTATGAGGCTTGCTTGAAAACCACCATTAGGATGCAGATTACTGATTGTTGATATGTCACTATTGCTGTCATGGGAGAACTGTTGTAAGGGGCAGAAGCTTACAGCGGTTTCTGTATTAATGAAACTTTTCGACACTTAATGAAAGCAAAGGAAGATTGGGTTTTTTAATTAATAAAATATTAAAAACTAGGGAGGAAATCTCTTTTCATGTCGATCCACATTCAGAAGAGCAATAAGGTTCTGCAGCTGTGCTTTATCAGGCAGAAAAATCTTTTGTTTTTAAACATGCTCAACTCCCTATTAGCTGCTTCAGAATTCTGTATGCCTATCAAATTGATAATAGATTGTTCAGAGGGCATTTAATAACACAATTCTAAAAATTTTCATTCACATTATCACTTCTGATTAGTTTTAGAGGAGCTTTTAGAGTAAGTATAAAGAACCACAAATAGTCTAATAAATTTTCAAAAACTATTATGCGGAATAAACTCATCTAGGTCTCTCCTATTGCTGCTGTGATTTTTATTCATAGCTGAGAAAGCACTTAATAATATTTCATTTGGAACATTTAAAGTGTGTATATATTTATTCTTAGCATAAATAAGTTTTTTCAACTGTTAGCATTCCACTGTTGAGGAATTAGCTTATAGAACAATTGACGGCTTTATTTCAGCAAAGATTGTACACAGTAATTCCAATCAGGCCAGTCTGTTTCAAATTCTACTTTTTTAAAGAGACTTTTTTCCCTCTTCTTATCAAACTGAATGAAGCGTAGTATTTACTATGTGTTCCTTACATATAGTAAAAGAAAGACAACTAATACAACAAATATACTATTGTTCCCTGTCAGTCCACATTTTGTAGTAGAGAGGACTGTACAGGTAAAGAGAGTAATTGCTGTTGATAGGCTTCACTGGTCTGGAGAAGAAATAACAAGATTGCTTATTAACATCCTGAGGTTTTTGTACCACAGTGTATATTGAGATTCGTTGAATTTTCCAGCTTTTGAGTCTTTATTGTTATATTGTGCCAGAAAAAAAAAAGTTATCTTTTGGGATTTTCATCTACAGATTTCTGAGGAGAAAGGGTGTAGGAGCAAAGGATCTAAACGCTGCAACTGTCACATGAATTCTGACTTTTAGGGATTTAAGGAAATTGGTAAAATTCACCAAACTAGCTGTACATTTGTAACAACTAGTGACCTTGAAAATAGCCTGAGTTCTAAACTATTTATTCTTTTTGAAATGCTGTACCCATGCCAAAAAAAACTTTTTGGATTGTTCATAGCAATATGTTGCCATTACTGAACTTGGTTTGGCAGATTCACATGGGATTTATTCCTTGCACTTTTGGAGGAAATTTGTACTGCCTGAGAGTTTGCTGCAATATTAGATTAGCAAATAAAGAGAAGAGGTAATTTCTCAGTCTAACAGAAGATTCTTCAGAAACATATTCACACTACTGTGTTAACAGGGTTCCTGCTGCTTTTAAAAATAACTGTTGGAAGACAGTAATAGTCATGAAGGCAGAGAAATCGGGTTCCTCTCAGAAGAGGATGCAAGCACGATGTGGTGTAGCTAATACTGCTTAATGGTGCTACACTTCATTGAGCCCTTTCTTTTAAAAGTTGTAGCAAAAGTCCAAATTTCATCTTTAATATACACATCAGGTTCCATAAAATTTCCTAATATGTTTACAGGCTTGTAAATCACATGTGAACATGAAAGCATATGTAGGGATGTTACCTTATGTAAGCTGAATATTCAAGGGTAAGAAATATGAAACAAAGAAAAGTGTTTGTTTCCTTGTTCAGCTTCACTTTTTGTGAGGCTACCAGTGTGATGATTCTTCAGTATGTCTTTCTGCTCAAATATTTGGCTAAATTTGTACTCAGATGAATTATATATCTCTGCATATAAGGGTATTTCTGAATCAAATCTGCTCCAGATTTCAGGAAATGTTCTAGGTGTCAGTGAACACAAACTTACTGGTTTAATAAAGAAATGAAACTAGAAAAAGAGGGAAAATAAATCACAGATGTGGTTCTCTGCTACTTATACAGCAGAGCTAGATCCTTGATACTTGGGTTGTTGTTAGTTAATCAAAGCCCTCAGTCATATTCTTTCAAGGCTTTTCAGCATAGCAGACAAACAGAATATTGGAAGAAAAAAGATGTGTTGGTAGTTTTAAATCAAAAGCTGGATGAGGATGGGACAGTGGTGGAATGTTGGAGGGAAAACAACAGACCTCTGCTTCCTGGCTAAGGGGAACCCTTGGTTAAATAGGAATGGATATTGGGTTCACAGAACTAAAGACATCAAGAGAGTGAGGCACAAATATAGTCCCTGGTGTTACAGAGGGGAGATCATAGGAATGCAGGCATATGTCAGACAAGGGGCCTTGCATTGGCTGTAATGGAGTTAGTGAATAAAAACTTTGGACCTCACTAGAAGGTGGATAGTGTGGACTCTCTTGAGATGGATAGACTAGTGTCTCTTTTGGCCTAGCTAAACACATGCTCTGGTTTAACCTGACAGGTGGCTAAACAGATGCTCAATCCACTTCCTCCCACACTAGGATAGGGGAAGGAATTAAAAAAGAAATAAATAAAAAAATTCATGGATTGAGATAAAGACAGCTTAATATGGAAAATAATAAAGATGATGATGACGATAATGATGATAATGTTCAAATAATTCAAATATACAAAACAAAGTGGTGCACAATGCCATTGCTTACCACCCACACTGACTGATACCCAACCAGTACCTGAGCACAGGACCTGAGACAGTTTACCCCCTAGTTTATAAATAATGCATGATGGTGTGGAATATCCCTTTGGTCAGTTTGGGTCAGCTGTGTCCCCTCCCAGCCTCTTGTGCCCCCAACCTCCTTGCTGGTGGGGTGTGGTGAAAACCTGAAAATTTCATGGCTTAGTGTAAACACTGCTCAGCAACAACTAAAACAGCACTGTGTTACCAACATTATTGTAATCCGAAACCAAAACACAGCACTATACCAGCTACCAGGAAGAAAATTAACTGCATCCTGGCTTAAACCATGAAAACATGGTTATGAGACAACCTAGAAGACAGGTCGAAGCAAAGATCTTCTCTTATATTCAGCACACACTGCTGGCTTGTTTAACTGTGTGCTAAAACAAGTGCAGAAAGCTTTAGTTTAGAAAAGTGTCTTGAAGAGTGTGTAACTAATTGATTTGATTGTGTTATCTGCAATGTGATTTGATTTTCTTTTTTCACCATCTTATATGAAAACTGTACTGGAAATGAAAAAAACCCCGAAGCATAATCAATATTCTCCAGGACAGAGATATTTTTTTCCCCCTCAACAGAAATTTAAAACCCATGTTCTCCTGTCATAAAGATTGCTGGGCTGGTGGTATTCAGATGAATGCCATATGGATCTGGACAAATCTTTGAATTATTTTAATCCCATGGAACATTTTCTGTGAAAGCAGATAAAATTTTTCCACATACCTAATGCTGTTTAAAGTTTCAAATGACGGTTTTTTCCTACTATCTACATGAAAATTCAGATGAGAAGCATTGCTTTTCATTTCACTCCTTACTCTCTCTTACAAAGATAGAGATTATTCCATGATAAGAGAGATGGATACTTACTTTATTAATTTTTTAAACTGTTGTTATAACAGGTGTCACATGGGTATTCATGTTACTGGATTAATTTGCTTCCTAGATTGTCATAATGGAGTTCAATTGAAATAACATTAAAATGCTGAGCTGTGTTCAGTAGCCAGAAAGTAAGAGTATAAAAAAAACATCATTTCACTGACATGAATGAGGCAAAATGTTTTCTACACTTTTCTACACTTCTCAGAGGACACTGCAAAAGAACGTAATTTTGCCAACTTTAAAGAACTAACTAATACATTACATTTTTTGAGATTATTTGTTATGATGTCTTCTAACAGCATACAATTTCACACTGATAAGCCGCACCTATTTCACTGAAGAATCGAGTCGATCCTGGGAGTGCGGCTAATCACCAGGTGCGGCTTATTTATGGACAAATTCTGGCAAAATGCCAACCCAGAAGTGCAAGCTGGCTGGGTGGGGAGCTGCTGCAGAGCTGCTGAAGGGTGAGCAGCGAGCCAGAGCCACTGGCGAGCAGGTGGTGAGTCGCCACCAGTTTCACACGGTGAGTGGGCAGGCTGCCGGCTCATAACATGGCGAGGGAAGCTGCCGGCTCTTCGAGCAGCAAGGGGAGCCGCTGGGCTGCTGCTGCCGAGCAGGCAGGGAGCCGTGGCAGCCAGCACCGGGGGCTGGAGCACCGGGGCCTGCAGCACTGGGAGGGCACCTGGGGCTGCATTTAAAGTCTTCGCTGGTCTGTGAAAACTGTTTGCAAATTGAGCACCTGACAGCAAACCCCCGTGCGATTCTGTTACTAACTCGTTACTTTGTTGCACATGGATCCTCACTTAAAAAAAAAAAAGCAGCTTATCACCCGGTGCGGCTTATTTATGGACAAATTCCATGGTCTTCCCAGCTACCCGGAAATGCGGCTTATAACCAGGTGCGGCTTATGAGTGTGAAATTCCTGTAATTATAAATGGGCTTCCTAAAAATGCTGTTCTCCATTATTGAAAATTGATCTGGAAAACTACCAAATACCTTATTTCGCAGTTGGCATCCAGAATAAGGCACCTTGAACCAATAGCACATTTTTAAATTTAGATACCAGGTTATGATTGGGTGAACGCTGAAGATGGCAGATATGGAAAGTTCCAGATGTGCACATCAAGTTCTGTTTGGCATGATTTCCATCGTTTTGCTCACTTGCAGAGATGTGCAAAAACTTGGAGAGGTGCCTGCAGATTGCTACAACAAGGCTTGAGCCCTTTAATGTTAAAGGGTATTAGAAATAAGAGATGTTAATAATAATAGTAAGAAATATATGTAGTTTTTTAACTATAAAATATGTAAATACCCAAGTTTTCTTATAAGAGCTAATATCTGTGTTCTAATTTGCACTAAATTGTCTGAATTCATAGATTTATACTCTTCATGAATGAAGCATTGTGCTCCTCTTATGAGCAAGCATCTTTAGTAAGCATGCATAAATACTTGGGGGACATGTTCCTAAGTTTTATCTTTCAGTTTCTGCATGATGACAGCAGCTGGAAGAAACAACCAATTTGTTGCCATATTTGCTTCCTGATAGTTCAAGCTTATTAGTGCCCCAAACTACAGAGTGATGATACTGATACATTAATCCCGCTGAACAGGAAAGAGATCTATAATGTAATTTAAGGAGCATGTACTCTAGTCCCATTTTGAATTGATTGATCCTGGTTTTCATATCACAAACAGTGACAAGTGTTGAAAGCATAAAGAATTTGTGAAATTAGATATAAATTAATCAGGACACATTTTCTCTCTGTGAAATACCGGATGTTAGAGAAACTGCCTTGCTTTGTCAAAGTGCTAGTATGGTTTTCAGCAGAAATACGGGCAAATATATTGATTGGAATTCATTTTAGAACATTAAATACTGAATATGCTACACAGCTTCCAGCACAGATTTAGAACCAGAAACAATAGAGAGACCAGTACAGAAAAGCTACACCTAATTTTTCTATGTCTCATGTGATATAAATCAAGAATAGTTTCTACTATGTTCATGAAGTTCCAGTATTTTAAAAGGTACAATAAATGAGATCAGGTCTTGCTCTATTGTATATAATGTAAGAAGAGCAATGAGATTAAATGAAAGAACCACAGCTGCCCTAGAGTGAATACCAAGTAGTAATGTGATTATTTAATGGCATTTTATTATTTTTGTGTCTATTTTATTGCAATTTTTTTTAAAGTAGCCAAATAGCCCAGGACATAGAAAAAAAAGAACCAATGCTACACCCATTTAGCATGAACAAGTTATTTTTGCAAGAAGATTCATGACAGACTGTATAATTTCTTTCAGTACTTCACCTGTGACACTATGAATAATATATGTTTATTTAAGTAGAGCAATTATAGACTACTATTTATGTTGTACATAATTTATAGATAGTGGTCTCCTAACATGCGAAGATAATGTTCTCTGTTAAAAAAAAAAAAGTTCAGAATAAAATAACTTTAAAGAAGTGAAATAGTTATTTAACCAGAATTGAATCATTTTGAAGGCACAGATTGAGAACTGCTTTTTTAAAGAGGAGTATTAACTCCCCTTTTCCAGCCTTTGAACTTTAGTGTTACAGTATTTTTTATAAAAAATTGGCGTGAAGCATTAGATAAAAACAGAAAATATAAGTGCTTGAACAGAAGTCTGATTACTGCTGAAACTTCAGAAATCCTGCTTGTATTTCAGATGATGTTCAGATCTCTAGTTAGAAATACATTTGTAGAATTTGTGAACATTTTTATGCAAGTTGAATGGAAACCTGACTCAAATTACAGTAAAGTTGTAAGCTCATCTTTGCATCTGTGACTAAACTGTGATAGGAAATTGTTTGGGAATTACATGTTCATGTTTCCTTAGGGAAGAATCCTATTAAGAATATCTTAGCCACTGTGCAGCCTGTAATAGCTGTATTTATTGACATCCAGAAGGACAGTGATTTCCTCCTGAGACACCAGAAGAGCCTTTATATTGTAAATCTGTTCTAACTTTCTAATTTCATATGCGAACACATTCTTCCATGTCTCATCTTTTCCAGGACAGTTTGGAAAATTACTTAAATCAGTAATAAAGCTCCCTGTTCCTTGTGCATATATTTTTATAGGTGGTTGTCTATTCCAAGGTCTGGGGCTTTTTCTATTTCAGACTGATGTTTGTTTTACTGTTTCATGTTTATAGAAACATACTAGCAGTTGCATTGGGTGGTGTGTTTTGTGCACAGGGCATCAGATAGAAACAGTAACGTTTTTAAGTTCCTAGTGCTGCATATTTTTATCTGTGTTGGCTCAAGTCTGGATAAAGGTATACAAAAGCTTCCTTTTTAAAGCAGCAGCTCTGTTTTACCAGGTTAAGTAACAGAATAGCATTGCAATCTTTTTAGTGAGCATGAATTTATTTATTAAGGGACTGATCCAAAGTTTTCTTGAGTTAAAGTTTCCCGTTGACTTTGTCAGTTTTGGCTCAGGCTCCAATGGCTGTTCTATATGCTTTCATTGGGAGGATTAAAATGTACTCTTTCATTAGTTACGTGCAAAGTGAATTTCAAATGAGTCAGAATATATTGAAAGTATAACTGT
Organism: Sialia sialis; assembly: GCA_009812075.1. NCBI lineage: Eukaryota > Metazoa > Chordata > Aves > Passeriformes > Turdidae > Sialia > Sialia sialis. Next base: position 7,671,570 of record VRYO01002355.1, read on the forward strand.
CAAATCATTGGTATTGATTTAGACACAGTTAAACAGGGGCAGTGCTAACACACAAGGGTTTATTCTTTGTTATGACTTGCTTATAACCCCCATTGATGATAATGGGAATTACAGGCATGTCCTGAAGGGAATGTGCCCTTTGTAAATTCCCTATAAGCCTTAGATTAAGGAGCCACAGTTCTGTGAGATTTCAAATACTTTTAGTGTGTAGATGAAACTTTGTGAGCTCTCCTGTGTCCTTTCTTAGTACTTCTTGGAAGGTAGATCTTTCAGAAAGAAATATATCCCAGAGCTGTTTTCTTGTCTTTCCTTGTCTGACAGGAAAGATGCCAAGAAACTGTGCTGGGAAATAGACACACTTTTTCGTCCAAAGTGTACAGGAAGAAAAGTTAATAGTTTGTACAGGGCCCTGAATGGTATTACAAATTTCTAGTGTGACAGGGAAAGGTTTGTGAAAAATGGGTAGGAAAATAAAACATGTAAATTTCTTTTTCATACTAATAGTGTATAAGTCAGAAACTAAAAGGATAATCAGAATAGGTTATAAACAAAGTATTGTTGTAGCTTTGGTAGCTATTTATATTTTCATTGTAGTTAACTTACCTGTATAATAGATACACACTAGATACACACTTAAATATTTCTGAAGCAGCCCAATGCCTTTGCTTGGTGTACTGTTATGTGAACCATTTCATTCCTCAGGTACTATGCTTGCTATTCGGATCAGAAACTTTTATGTTTATTATATTTAAAGGCATTTTTTGTTCACACAGCACTGTAAAACAGTGTGAGATGGCATGAAGTTTGCCATCTACATGCCCATTAGCTTTGTTCCAGAATATTACTGTTCTAATGGGACTTGAAGGGGGTACCCATCATGGGAAATCTGTGAAATACGAACCTGCTGGTCACTCCAGCTTTTTCCTACACTTCTTGCTCCTGAAAATCTTCTCGTGCTAATGTTAATGTCATTTTCTCTCACGTCCATGCTTCTCTACTTGTAGCTTAGGTGCTTGATTCAGTGTTTGCTTCTGTCTCAGCCCTACTGCTTATCCTAAACTTAGCAAGTATTTACCTTCATCTTTTGCATGTTTATGGTAACACCAGAAATTTTTAGGCACCTTAGCCTGGTTTCAAAACTCTATTAAAAAAAAAAAAAAAACTAAAAAAAATCCCAACCAAAAGTAACTAAAATAAACAAAGACCAAAGAAAACAAACAAACAAAACACTAAAAACCAAACAAAAACCCAAACAACCAAACAAAACCTAAAAACAAAAAACACCAAAAACCCAGGTAGGAGAAGCATATAGGACTGGAAAATTGCTGATTCCTCCTTTTTGGCACTGATGCCTTACAAGCACACCCAAAGCCCTTACTTTGCCAGGAGAAGAAGGTATTGCTTTTGTTCTTCTGCTAATCTTAGAAGAGGAAAGTGCTGAATTAAGAGATGCTGCCTCTTGGGTCACTGCTATAATGGGGAAGTTATATCAAATGGCACTCTAACCTCTTTCATGCTTTTAAAATGAACTTTCTGTCAGAGCCCCGTGAGCACTAACCAGTTTCACTGTTCCCACCCTGCCAACACGATCCACTCACAGGCACAGGATGCCATTCTGTCCCAGCCAGGGACCTTTTTCCCACCCCAGTGCTGCCACAGACCTGTCTGCCCCTCATCCTGTCACCAGGCACTCTCATTTTTCACACCAGTTATGGACATGGCTTGATGCTCTGCCCTGGCCAATGCTCTCTGGCCCTGCAGCCAACACCTGGGTGTCCTGGCCACCTGGCTCCAGCTGTGACTGAGCTGTGCCCTGCCATAAGAATGCAGCCCTGCTCCTGCTGCCTCACCACACTCTCCCTCTGCATGCATTCTCTGTCAGATTTCCTGCTGAAAAATTGCATGTTGATCTGTATGATGAACAGGCCCCTCAGGACCCAGGTATTAAAGCCTATCTTGATTTCCAGCACACCCAGGTGGCTCTCAGGTTTCTCCTTACCTGCTCCTTGCTTTGCAAAAGAGGGTGGCTGCTGAATTTTCTAGTGCATCCTTAGTATTCAGCTTTTTGAATCGAACTTGGAAGCTAAGTAATAGAAGCTGTGTACCTGAATCCTCTTGTCAATCTAGATATTTGTTCCAGGTCCTGTTTGAAAAATTTCATCTTGAAGATGAGTAGGTAGATGAGCTAGTCCAGTGCAGTCTCCTGTATGCAGTATCCTGTAATGGTGTTACTTCTTAGGCTTGGTTTTCCCTGAATCACTTCAATCTGTCACTCTCTACAAGTAAAGATGCTACCAAGAGCTACAGAGAGCTTTCAGACTACTGGAAAAGATTACATATAAATGTATTTACTAAAAACAAAACTTGTTCAAATTCTTATCACTCATAGACATGATTCCAATAAAGAGCATTCCACCAGATCAGATACAAACACTACAACAACAAAAACAAAACAACAAAAACCCCACAAACAAAACAAACAAAAACCCCATGTTTAGAAAATCGTTTGCTGTGTCAAAAACTATACCAAAAAACTTGTTCACTTTTAGACTCTATGAGAAAAATTAGCACTACATAATTAAACACATCCAATATTTTAGAAAAAGAATACAAGCAACTAAAAAGTTAATTAAACAAATGTTGGTGTTCATAAAATTATGAAAGTTGACCATCCAATATCAGTGTACTGGAAGAGAGATAATATGGGTCTCTAAGAATGTGGCTTTCAGCATTTTGTGAGCATTCCACCTGCACTAATTTACACCCACTTTTTTTTCATAAATTCAGCTTTTCTCTACAGAATGTTTTGTTTTTCTTTTTTCCCCCTTTTTTTTGGTAGGTAAAGCACAATCCAAATCCTGTAAAACATTTCCCCATCTGTTAGTGGCTTTTCTCAGATGAGTTTTAACTTAAAATATAGTTTCTAGGGAATTGTTACCATTTGTCTGACTTGTCATGACATTTTAGTGATTAAGAGTTTTTGTTTTGGAGACAAATGAAAATCAACCAAGTAGAATCACTTTGCATATTCTGAGTCACTCTGCCCTTTACTGTGTGAGGACAAACTAGTTTTACTGTTCTGTGCAGTCCCAGTACAATAAAGTCTACTGTTAGAACAGTCTTTTGAATTTAGTTGATGCCAAGTGGTGAAATGACTCAAATACTGATAAGCTTATGCAGAAATGTTGGCAGGCCAGCTCCAAATGACCAGCATTGTTCTGCTAAAATTGTTCCCATGAAGCCGCTGAACTTGCCAGTGCCACACTGGATGCATTTCTACTGAAGTAAGAGAGTATACAAGGAATTATTTTTCCCCTCTTTTCCACTTACATGTAATTGAAGCAGAGATGGACTTCTTACAATGTGGAAGATTCTTTAGTGGTCCTACATAGTGCGTCATCTAATTCATCATGGAATTTGTTTGGCAATTCCTCCCGCATGACATCTTGCTCGACCTAAAAGAAAAAAGAAGCATGCTGCCAACATAATTATCCTTTATTTCCTGGTGCAATAATTTTTAAAAGAGAGTTGACACATTCTGTAGGCTTTCTGAAGGGAAAATAATTATATCACACAGTCAAAATTAAATCCTCTTTTGAGCTTCCTATTAATTAACATCTCTATTTTTTGGGGAAAAATAATAGAGCAAGTGGAACTAGCATTGAGTAATATCCTTGCAACAAAGTTATAAATCATATTTTCCATGAGTTTTGAGTTTTAAAATTGGATTACGTTTGTCCTTTTTTCCTTTAGTGCATGGATTTTCGTGAACACAATATGGATTACATTCATGTCTTTTGGAAATAAGCTTCTATGTTCACTATTCAGTTACTCATAAAAATGAGATTTATTTCCCTGAACACTCCTTGATTAGTGGACTTAAAGCCAGAAATTATTTTATTACTGATGAGAAAATGTGAAATGCTCAGAGACTGATTACTTGCATAGATTTTGCTCTTTTCAAAGAAAAACAGTGACTTTAGAAAATCAAAGAAGATAGTGAGAACATTATCAAAAGCCATACACTATTAGAAAATAAGCCACCCATAATTCAGCTTCTGTCTCAGCAAAAAATAAACCAAACATATGAGAATTCAAAAAATAACATACAGTAAGTGAAAAGGAAGCTAGTAATTTAATATAGAAGTAAAATTTATAAAGCATTTTTATTTATTAGTGTAATCTATAGGTTAAACATTTTGATTTTTAGAAAAGCTTTAAGCATCTAACACTTGTTGAAAGTGTACAGGGTCTATAGAAAGCCAGTGAGAAAATTAAGTTATTAATTTCCTACAGGACTTTTGAAAAATTTTATGTAGGCTTCTCAGGATCACAAAAACCTTTGATCCCAAAATTGGCTTGAAGAAGACTAGTCCTAATGTGAGATGAGTTAAACACAAGTTTCATGATAGGATAAACACAATTTTCATGATAGGATAAAGGTAGAAGAATTTCCCCAATTGGTTTTTAATTATAATACAATTAATTAGGTCGACTTGCAAATAACTTATTTGATATGATTATAATTAATCGTTCTTCAATTCACCACTTTTTTAATAAATGCCCAATCAAAACAATATATCAAAAGTGAGAATAGAGACCTTTTCTCCTTCACTACTAACATTTTAGTCTTTTCGTCCCTTATTTCCTTTTTCTAAAATTTCCCATAGAAATCTTTTGAATTTAAAAAAAATTTCTCCAGGCAGCTATTTGTCCCTGTTTTTTGATCCTTTGATTTCAAAAAACCATGTTAGCTAAGGATCAAGGCTTTTACCAAGAATGTTACCAGTAGTCTGTCTGTTATACAAACCTGAAGCCATCAGATAAATTCAGCCTGTAGAAAGGACCAAGCAGCAAGGCACAGACTTAAAAAGCAGCGGCAGAGAACTCACAAGATGGATCTCCAAGTGTCTGACACTTCCATGCAGTTTGTCCAAACAGTGCAAATAATGCAAGTAAAATTTCAGCACTTTTTTTCAAGTGAAGGACAGAAATGCAAAACCTTCTTTTCTCTTTTCATGTTACTGAAATCTCTGAAAGTTATTTTCTCCTCAGAAACCAACTGATATGCTGTATCCAGCAGCAAACTAAAAAAAAAAAAACAAGGGGAAAAATGCTTGTTCAGAACAGTGCTTAGGGGTTTGCTTATAGGTGTCATTGTGTCTCACATCCCTGCTGTGAAAATCAGCTTGCATTTGAATGTGCATCTTGACCCATAAATGTCACCCTGGTCCACTGAGCATCTTGACTTCAACATTTCCTGTTGTAAAATGGACAATGGGATAACACTTCTTTTTCTGAAGGAGGGACCTGTGACAATGTGTGCATGTGTGCAGTCAGGAGAAACTGCAGCACTCGGGATTTAAAAGCATGTCATCAGCCACTGAGCGGGAGATCACAGGAGAACTAAGTTGCTGGACAGTTTTTGAAAAACACAAGGATTATCATTTCTGTTTCCAAGCCACTTCTCCTTTTCATAGCCCTGAATCCTTCTTGGCTTCTCTCCATCAGTAGCTCAACGATGTGCCCCATACTAGAGCAAGTCCAGCTGTGTGCTACAGCAACTGCCTTTGAACAATAAAGTAAGAAAACACTGCCATTCCTGCACACATACTGGTTATGTTGCTGGCCTTCTTTTAATTACATGAATTTGCTAGTATAAAACTCTTCACATTATGGTCAGAAATTCAGAATGCACTGAGAGGTTCATGTAGAATAAAAGTATTGACAGCTTTACAATCTCTTGATCATTGTATAACAGTTTCCATTCCATTTTTTAAAACAAAAAAACAATTCCCATTTTTTTGAAGGAAAAAACACATTTTTGCTCCAGAAGACATTTACATGTCAAGTTGTGGTTTTTATGATTGCTTCACAACCACAAAGAATACCTTGACCAGATTGCAGCCTCCTCAGTCCTTCAGTATAAGACCAAGTACATAATTCTGTTATTGTATGAGATAGAACTTCTGACATACCTACTTGAAATTTAGGATTTCTGATTTTTTAATGTTAAAATTTTATTATCATATTTGTACACATTCCTGAAGGGTGCAGTGGTTCTGAAATGTCCATGAGTAACTACATTTGTCTCTGGTTTTAATCAAGCATGCAAAGAATGACAATGTCTTTTGAAAATAATATACAACTATTTCACAATCATTTAACTATATCCTGTACTTAAATATCAGTTTTCAACCTGCTTCATCAAAGTAATATCGATTACATTTTTATCATGAAGAATGATCATGAAGGTCAAAACACAAGGTTTTTTCCTTCAAAATATAGCACATATGGTTTGATTTTAGAAGTACTAAAAGGTGTCTCCATTTTTTGGGCATATGTCTGCTTATGTATAGATAACAACCTGAATATTTTCATACCTTTTCTTGCACTAGAAACTCATTTTATATTGTTTTGAGTGACCTTTTCTCCATGATCAGTATTATAAATGAAAGAAGATTTGAGTATGCACACAGGGAAAACCTTTGTTATTTGAATATGCATCATAAGAACAATGTCTGGTGTTTCCCAAATACCTTTATTGGGACAGCAAGGATAGAACTTGATAGGAAACCTGATATAAATGTCATCTCTTATCAGAATCTAAAACGTGATGATTAACACTAATACCTTATGCACTGAGACATTTTCAAAGATATTCTCCAAAGCATTATTGGCGTGTTTGATAGATCTCATTAGAGCACTTTGATGTCTCCATTCTTCATATTCAGAAGTAAAAATCCCAGGTTAGGATACAGTTGCTTAGATGGAGATGGAAGAAGATATTAGGGGAAAATGGCATTGTGTATACCTGGTTAGAAAAACCCACATTTGGAAAGGGAAACAGAAAAATATTGTTATTAAATGTATGCAAGGTTTTGAACTACTAATTGTATTTTCATAACATGTGTGATTATATTTGGCTATATACACACTCACTTAAAAAAATCAGATTCAGAGAAATTAATCAGAAAAAGAAAGACAAAATACTTATAAAGAGAAATTAAATAATTTACCAAGAATAAACAAAAAGTTACTAGATCTTGTGATTCATGTGTTGTTTAAAAACCAGCGTTTGTGAGCTGAGAGTTACAAGAATAGGAGATGAAACATGCAGCACGGCATAGTGTCTTCTTACCATTAGTTGTTTTGCATCTGAACTGAATCAAAGAAGCAACAGAGGACTGCAGACCTTTTAACTGTAAAAAAAGTTTGCAGGTTTTAAATCCTTTCAAAATAAATTATGTCACCTGCTCATTCTTTCTAATTCTGCTTATTCTCTAAAAGCTATGCACTTCTACAAGGACACTTCTTTCCTTTGATTCCTTTAATTTGCAGTTTTGCCAACTGAATAAGCATCCTAAATGTAATAATTGCAACACAGAATCTGAAAAACAGATTCCGTATTATTGAAGAAAATACTTGAGGTTGTCATAATTATTACCAATAATAAAACTAAAGCTCATTTTTAATACTGAACATGAATGCAGGTCTCCAGAACTTGCAGAACTTCTAGTAAGTTGTAGAGTGCCTACAGTGGTGTATCAAAAAAATAAATAAATAAATTAATTAATTAATTAATTTAAAAAAATTAAAAAAAAAAAAAAGCTCAAATTGTTGTGGCAGGTAATTCATGTATAAGAAATGGATTCTAGATCATTTGGTCTGTAAAAACACAATGTGTTTCCTAAATGCTACTGTTAATATATTTTTTTAATGTTAGTTGCACTTTTTGACTTTTCCATTTTGAAATGACGGGATGATTGTGTTCCTTAGCTATACTATTACAAGAGATAACTTGTAAGCAAAATGTCATCTATCAGAAAAAAAAAGCCCTTCTGATCTATTGTAGTTCTGGAATAATAGATAGAAATAGTCTACTTTTAAAAATACATCTACATGCACATTTTATGTGCAATTAAACATATTTAGTACTACATGCTCAATTCATTCTCTTGAAAATTTTACTTCAAAATAACTTCATTGTTTTAAGTGACTAAAGTAAAGCATCTTAGTGTTTCCTGCAATCTCCCAAAACAGAAATAAAATCAGTTTTAATTTATTTTATTTGCATACACTGTGGATATAATTATTGCTGCAGAATCTTTTTAATTGTTTTCAACTAGGTGCTTGTCTTTAAGTTGAAATAGATTTCTAATTCTACATTGTTGATATTCCCTTGTTAATTTTGACAAAGCATCATAAATCCAGGTATTTAGGCTTATTGAATTTTGAAATGAGGCGATTAGTTGGAACATGGATGAATGAACTGATGCAAAGCAAAATGAATTTTATGATTTACTGTCATTTGCAAGTTCCTTTGGAACTGTTAGGCACAAATTGTAAAATGTATTAAGAGGTAAGATATCACAGTTACAATCAACAATGTAAAATTTTCTCAAACAAAAGTATTCAGGCAACCGCCCAAAAGGAGTAATTGTTGAATAAGTGTTTGCTATCCACAGTTAGTTTTTATTTTAGATCCAGCTTTCCTACTCCTATATTTCAGTAGGCAGAAAGGCACCTAAATAGACTTTCAGCACCAGTCAGTAATGCTGAACTTCCAAAGCTGTTACCATGATAATGTTTTAAAATATGAATGTATATTAGAAGAGGCATATTTAGGATTATATATCACATTTATCATTTTTTTACTTACATTTTATAATGGTTATTAGCTAAAGGTAACAGCAAACTACAATAATGTACTCCCTTGGTCTCTGGTCATCCACATTTCTATTTCTGTGGGGTTTTGGGGGGTTTTAGTAGTTTTTAAATTAAAATATTAGAGATTCAGTAATTTTGCCAGTGTGGTACAAATGCTAAGACAGGCAAGTATGAAGTAAACCATGGTTAAATTGTGGTTTACTTTCCAGTTAAATACAGATTTGAGTTATTAGAAAAGAAAGAAATAACTTAAATATACATTCAGAATCTAAAGTCCAAGCCAGAGACCTTGAACTCTACAGCATTGTAATTAATTAATATTAGGCACATTCTGAACACGAAGGACTTCAAGAGATAAGAGCCCTAACAACAGTTTGTCTTCATTTGAATTACAATGCCAAGATTCCCTGAAACTTGAATGAATTGCTGCAGGCCTCTAGAAAGGCAAATTATGAGAGCCCTGTGCTGGTGCAGGAAAACTTAAAATCAGACTCTGCCTGTTCTTCCAAGACCTGGGTTCCTCTCTGCTCTAAAGTGGGATGTGCAAGAGCTTCATGCTTTCTTTCTTCTCTAAACACTGCACCAACATCAAGGTTTGGGCAAGTCATTTTGAATTTGCATCCTTCTTTCTTTCCTGCAAGCCAAATAACTCTAGATGAAATTTTATGGAGAAGATCTAATCTAGAAAAATAGTAAAATCCTCAGAATCTTGATGTGCAACCTTTGCTAATTAATTTCTCCAGATATTTTGCAACCATTTGTAAGAAGCTTTCTATTTTATGTTTTAAGCCTTTTATTGAATAGAAGTCAAATATAACCATTTTTCATAGGTTAATTTTAAAAGATTTTACAGCAAATTTTTATGCTTATGAAAAGAGGTAAAGATTTCCATACAAAAGTAAAATCTTTTTATTTCATATCCTAGTTTTGAGTGGAAAAAATATTATTTTGCCATATAGGATGTTTATAATTCTTCATTTGCTCTCTTTTTTTTTAGTTTGGTGTAATATTGTCTTGATACATCTGTCATAAAACACTAAATATGGCATGGATACAGAGCAATCTCTGGATGTCAGAGTCTTACATTGTTCTCTGGTAGATAAGATAATTATTCTCTGGTATGATAATGTTCTCTGGTATGATAGATAATTACAAGGTATTCTTCCTACTTACAAACCATAATATCTGCTTTCAGTTCTTTTCTCTGCTACTGAAAACAGAGAGAAGCTAAACCTTAGGGCAAAAATTCTTTCTTCTAAATGGTTCCATCTCTAATCCTTAAATAATGAAATAATAGAATCGTTAAAGTTATAAAAGATCATCAAGCCCAGCATTTGGCCTTATACCACTATGCCTGCTTAACCATATTGTGAAGTGCCACATCCACTGGTTTCCTGAACATTTCCAGGGATGGTGGCTCCACTACTTCCCTCAGCATCCTATTTCAATGCTTAACCACTCTTTCAGTGAATATATTTTTCCTAATACTCAGCCTGAACAGCCCCTGGTACCTTTTGGCCATTTCCTCTTTCTGTATCTCTAGTTTCCTGGAGAAAAGACCAACCCCTGCCTAGCCACATTCTTCTTTAAGGTAGTTGTAGAGGTTTACAGAAATAAATTCCTTAGCTCTGTCTGGTATGGGACCAGTGATACTGCCTCAGGTATGTGGCTTGCATATGCTCATTAATTAATGCTACTGTAAATATAATTGGCTTGAAATCTGTGCCACCATTACTCCCATCCTGGTAATTTATGGAGACATTGCAGATAATGGCATTGTTGTTTCTGTTTGCCAAGTAGTGAGGAATCATGATAGGCTGTACAAATAAAGTATGTGGTATATTGCAGAGAGTTTTATTGGACATACTGTTAGAACTTGATTTTGTCCTGCTTTTTTTTTTCATCCAGCACTATGTGATGAACTTCACTGAATCTGCAGTGTACTGCATTTATTTATATGGATTCTGGTTGAACAAACCACATGTTTTTATGCACTTTTACAGCAAACAGTGTTCTGTTGGAAATGTCTGTTAAAATACTTTGTTTGTTAACATACTTTCTGGTGATATGTCTTCATAATTTTATATTTAATTAAAATTCATGGCAGGAGACTTACTTTGTCAGTATAAGAAAGGTGACGGTGTCTCTGCCTGATTAAATGATCAAATATATTTCCCACAGAGAGCTAAGATGCATTTATGCATCAAGATAATTATTCACTATCTTGAAACTTTTTTAAAAAATTATTTTTACTCATGTCAGGGTTGATGTGTTTTCAGTCATATGTTACTTCAAGATCTGATTTCAAGCTTCCACTCTCAATTTCAGTTTCTCACATTTGCCTGCTTTAAGGGGTAGCTAATATGAGTTAATACAATAAAAGAAATGTTTAATCCCAATAGTGGTTTTATTTTATAGCTATTTAATGTAAAGTATATCTCATATTTACACAACTTTACTACAAGTGGTCTGACGCTCGTTCAGTTGGTTCAGTTGAAAACTTTAGAGCTTATGATGCATGTTTATGGCAGGATAGTGAGCTCCTCTGCTGTTCAGGGATTAATATGAGATGCAAACATTACAACTACTAAGCAATTATCCAGTGGTCAGTTGGCCAGTCAGAAGTTCCTTAAAAGCTGGACTCTTTGGTTAATTCAAATTTAGACTTTTAGTTGTATGTACGTATGAGGAAAATGTGCTCTGAAATGAGTTCCAAGGTTATTTTTAAAACACCTTGACAGAAAACCGTTTTGGGAGGAAGGGAGGTGAGGGGTTTGTTCAACCTTTGTTTCAAAGGTGAAAACTGTATCATTATATTTAACTGGCTACCTGCAGTTCATTAGTGGAGGCATCATTAAGCAGTACTGGAGCATTTGTAGTGGCTAATCTTTCAAGCATTTAGCATTCGGGATGACCTCGGTACAAGTAGCAAAGGTCAGGCTTCAGTTCAGCAGAGTCGCCCATTCACCAGGGCGACTGGCATAGCAAAGTAATCTCTGTGTGTCACTTTTCATTAATCATGCCACTTTCCTCTTCACGAAATTCCTGCAGATAATTGTTACTAAACGCGATTTGCAACACCCTGTGCTGTGGTTGAAGGACCAGAAATAGGCAAACAGATAAAAACATTGTTTAGCTTGCAGGCAGCAAGTGTTTGCTATTCAAAGGTATCAATGCATAAACATTGATTTAGCCATGAGCTGACACTTATAAAACATTTGCTGTTTCCAGAAAGCCCTGCGGTCAAGCTAAGTAATATCCAAGGGCAAGTACTTTTTCCTGTATAGCAAGGTTAGAGTCTACATAACTTTTCTGATCCTGAAATAAATCAGTTTTGGTAATGTTAAGTTGCTTCAGCACTGCCATAGGTCACAAAAAAGTACACTAAATTAAACATTTACAGATGGGTAGGAAACGTGTTCCAGTGTAAGTTTGCTTATGACTATATTGAATAAATATTTTATTGAGTTAAGTTTTATACTTTTGCGTAGTTTTTATATATAATTTATAATTCTTGGTTAATATTTTTTTAATTAATACCTTTTCCATATCTCAGAAATTATTTCATGTGTCTTCTCTCTGCTCTGAAATTTCTAGGATAAATTTATCTTCCTTTCCATCTACACCATGTAAACTTCAGTGAAAACTGAGCAGTTTTAGAAACACATCAATGGAATTCCAGAGAAAGAGATTCTTACATGTTTGTTTCATGGCCCAAAGATGCAATTTTGTTCAACACCTAGACAGATTCTGTTCTGTCACACAAGTTAAGCTGATGCAGTTTTAGAATTTTGTGTAGTGTTCCTTTAGCAAAATGCAGAATTTGATTGCTACTAAGGAAATAGGACTGCATTCCTGAACTTGTGCAAAATCTTGGTTTTACTGACCTGCTAGTTCAGAGAGCAAGAACAACAATGAAGTAAACTATAGTTTTAGTGTGAATGTTTTAGATCCATCACCTACATCACAGAACAACTATTTACCAGTTTTTCAAATAGATTTAATTTGCAACTTACAGAAAATAAATGAATGCAAAATCAAACAAAAATTAGAACTCAAACCTACTTACGTCACATCTAAAATATGTACCAAATATGAATTTGCAGCAGTACAATTTCTTCAAAATGTGGTTTTCAAAGTTGACTGGAAATACCTGCATTTCTTTTGAAATACCAAAGAATACTATTGTTACTTGCAGGTTTCTTATGTTTATAAACAAGTTGCTGTAGAGTTTAGTCAATTCATGGTTATTCAGGGTAATAGTACAGTATTCACTGTAATAGTACAGCATACTTCAGATAAAACAAAACTTTTGACAATGCAAAAATGCACAAACTAAATTCAAAAACATATAATGTGAGAATGGAAAAAATATTTAACATTGCTGAAGAACCAATGTGATAAATTATCATGAAAATTCTTCATTTAAAGGATAATGGGGCTGTATGTGGAGAATGATCTTTTGCCTTGAAAATGGTGAATGATGGTACCAAATGGGCATAGATCAGGTGATTTGAGCCTAATTTAATCTGAGCAATCAGAATTGGCTGGCAATAGAATTAAACATACCTGAAGTAAAAGAGCTATGACACAAAAATACTGCTTGTTAGTTACTCAAACATAAAATAAATGTCTTGAATTTCATAGAATACAGATTTCTCTGTATGGTATTTCTAAAAATATTTACGATATCTTCACTTGAGGAGATTTTCTTTATGTCTAAGCACCTCATTTGCTGAAAAATCTATCCTTTTTCTGATATTGGGCCATGATAGAATTTACATTTTTTCAGGTGTAGGTGTCCCTGTTTTGCATTTAGTAACCCTCACCCACAAGCTAATTTTTTATATATATATATATAAAAGACATTGGACAGTTAATTTCTATCCATCCCTATGAACTTCTATCACATTCCTACTCAGCCATCTCTTTTCCAGCCTAGAAGTCCTGGTTTACTAAGTAATTTCTTGCATGGAAGCATTCATTCTTGAATATTGTCCAAATGGGATACTGTTGCAGTATTTAATTCCAACTTAAGTGCCATCTGCTAGTAGAATATTCTCTGCCAACATTTCTCTCCACCACTTAATAAGAAAGGTAGTACTGTCTAAAAACCAAGAATGAGGAACTTTCTAGTATATGTCTCTTGGCTTCTGCAGCAACAGTTAAAATCAGTTTTACTCAAAGGGTCTGCTCTTTGCTTTTATTTGGAGGAGTGGGGTTTTAAAGGTTTATATTTTGCATCAAAGACCATTAACTGTTTTCAGCATTCAACCTATGGTCAAGCAGCGTAAGCAACATTCCATAGAACCTTGTGTTTCTAGGAGGAATTAAATCAACAAAAATCTTACATAATGTAAAAGAGAGAGGCAAGAAGAGTTCAGAGAGTGGATTTTTTTTTCTTTTTTATATATATCAATATGAAAATATCTGGCAGTTCTCACCTGCTAATTCTTCAGAAGTTGTCAAGGTTAAAATAAATTTCCAACAGGCATCAAGGCAATTGGATTTATAGTATGCAGAAGAACAAAGGTGGGAGGTGAACTGGAAAGGGTTTTCTTTCATAATGTCTTCTGGCATAGATTTCCTAAGGCTAATTTAGGGCATCTTAATCCAAACTGAAGCATTTGTATGACTGCCTACATCAGCCTGGTCCAGTGGGCTGTTTGCAGTTTATGTATATATCTGTATATATGCACACAGTTCTGCAGAACTGAAATTTTTTCCAGATAAAAACACAAATTGCAAAAGTGTAGTACCATTAACCAGCATAATACAGCAGATTGAGTCTTGGAACATGGAACGTCTTGCTGTGGATTGCCTTAGATACTCAAATTTACTGTGGTTCAAAAAGTCTTCTGTAACTAGGGCATTTAATAGGATAGTGTTCCAGTGTTCTCACCCCAGAGCTCTTCCACTCTTGAAAGCACGATTCATGACCAGCCTTTCTTAGAAGACTTTTACAAGAGATATAATATGGTAATGAATTATATGAATTTATTTTTGCAGTGCTGATTTTTCTCCTTCATAGGTACAGCTGTTGCTATCAAAATTGCATTTCATGCTTCCCCTTCTTGAACAAGCAGAGAATGCTACTTGTTAGTGAGTAATCTTGCATGTTGACATCCCTTTTATAGGATGACAGTTGAGGATATACAATAGGTTAACTTTGGAGACTAAAAGTTTCTAATGCAGAATGCAGGAGAGGGTAGTATGTGAGAGCATTGCCAAGCCTGTGGAACTCAATTGATGCTTTAGGGAAAGTTTCATCTGGGTTGTTCCCTGACCACAGAAGCAATTTTTTATCTGAGAGGAGTTACAAAGAAATACTTTCAAAACAGAAATGGTGCTAAGATTTTGGGAAGGTGTAAAATGGACATGTGAATAGATTATATATAAAGAGACCTAGAGGATGCCAAGTGTCAAATATGTGCTCAGCCAGGAAATGCATGGCATGGTTTTAGTGCTTAATAAGAGGGTTGGGATGCATGAAAGGGATTTACATTTTCAGAATGGCAATCATACCACATCTAGGTGGATGTTTAAATAAGATTGGGATAATTGAAAATTTTGTTTCTTCAAAATTTATTAAATAGTTCTCTAAAATTGCTCATATTTGGAGAATTATGTGTTTCAGTAGGAACTATGTTTGTGCAGTATTTTGCTGTATTTCTCTTCTCCCTCTGTCCTGACGTGGTAAATCTTTCTCAGTAAACCATAGAAAAAGAGAAAGAAAAGGTCCGACAGAGACAGTTTGGCATTTGCTCAAGCTGAAACAAAGGGGCTGGATGTACTTAGTGCTATAAAAGTGTCAGAGATGCCATTCAGAAACTTCTGTAATGCATATCTGAAATCCTAGCTTTGAATTTACTGATTTTACTGCTGCAACCCTAACTAGAATTATAGCCATGAAAAAGAAAGGTTAGAAATACACAAACATAATTTTGTTTACTATATTTCTGCTAACTAGCAAATGCAGGAGAAAATCATAAAATTAATTATTTATAGTTATATAAAAAGGATCAAACTAAAACTCATTTTCAGATATGTAACACTCCTTGACAGTCTTTAAAAAGAGAAAGATTTTAAAAATTCCTGTGAATTGTCAAGAACCTGCAAAATAAATCCTTGGACTACAACCTTTTCTGGTTAAGTACAAAGAACTGCAGAAGACTATGCAATTTCTCTCGAGACTTCTGGTTTTGAACACATTTTGAGTAGAAAATCAGTTTGCTTTACTCCAAGTATGAAATTTTATGGGTATCGTCCACAGAAGGAAATGATGACCACAGTGTTGATGAAAATGGCAGATGGAAAATATATTTAAAGGTTAATATGTTCTTATGTTTTTGATTCAGAAATTCAGAGGCAGGAATCCCTTTTTTAGCTGTTCAATATCACCTGTTCAGAATAAAAGTAGTTATGCTCATCATCTAGAATTTCTAAAATTCACATAAAATTTTGTCTATTAAATTTTAATAGCTGTATTTCTTTTAAAGGGGAACAATATGGGGAACATTCTATTTCTAATCTCACTAGATGCTGCAATCAAAGATTTTAATAACTATTTGGAGAGGCATTA